>JBAMHW010000004.1:1574068-1591871 GCA_037177495.1 Rhadinocentrus ornatus
TATATATATACACACATATACATATATATATATATATATACATATATATATATTTATTTTTTAAATCAGCTGATTCGGCTTTATTTAATGCAGATTTGATTATTTTTGTTTACTTTAAAGCAGAAAAGAAAAAACATACCAAACATGGTTTTATGGGGTATATAAAGAAAAATAAAAAATGTCTTAAAGCTACTCCTAAACTAAACCACAGCCATCAAGATGCTATCAGTCTTTCTGTCAATGAAATATGAATGTTAGGATCTGGAAAGAAAGAAAAGGAGGAAAATGCAGGCAGCGTAATTAAATGCTTCTGTTGTAAATCAGCAGCAGTTTGAGGTGAAAACAGCCTGACTGCAGATGACTTTTTTGTTTGTTTTTTCTCATTTTGTTCTGTCTATTACTGGCTCTTAAAGCCTTGCTGGGTCAAACCATCACCTCTGACATTAATCCCATAAAAAGCTCTTTAGTTTCTGTTAATTCTGCTGATTTAAGAGGTGAGACCTGACATCTGACTCTATATGAGACACTTTTACATTAAACGAAAAAAAGAAGGCTGTAAACAATTAAAAGTATGGATGGAGTGTAAAATGGGTCAATGTCTCCATTCTCTTTCTCGCGGCCTTGTGTACGACTTCTGCACCAGATCAACACGCAGACACGTGAACTGTCAACAAACCCAAAAGATTAAATAATGATCAACGTCTCCACATTCTGCATCCATCAAAGTAAGTAATTACATTTTTATTCATTTTCTGAATTTTCTTTTGGGACCTTTGATCCCAACTGCTGGCATTAAAAACATGCAATTTTCTCTCATCTCAGGTGAAAGGGGCATAGCATCTTGTTTCTATGACTAACACATGTTCCTCTTCACATGACTGTAAACATCTTTTATTGCACCACAAGGTCGCAAAAACTGGCAGAAAAGGAATGTGACTGTTTTGTGATGCTTGAAGAGCTGGATTACATTTTCCTGCTTCATAAACATCTATTCAAGCAGAGGAAGAAATTATTGAGCCGGAGCTGCTGGAGGGGGGGTTAACTTCATGTCTGGTCTGGTGGAGACCCTCTAGGTTGTCCTTTTGTTTTTAGTTGACATTGCTACTAAAGCTGCTGCAGCTTCAAGGTTATGCAGCATCAGACCTTCCACATACAGATAAAATCTTTGCTTTGTCAGATCCACCTTCCAGTACCGGGTCGGACCCCCTTTCTAATCCTTGGTGTGATAGATGGAAGCAGGTGGTGGAAACCTTCCTTAGAGGTTTGGCTCCATATCACCATGACAGCATCACACAGTTGCTGCTTCCATGATGAGAATCTCCCATTCCACCACATCCCAAAGCTGCTCTACTGGACTCGGATCTGGTGGCTGTGGAGGCCGTTGGAGTCCAGTGAACTCATGGCCATGTTCTGACATATATTTTCTCTTCTTCAGAACATCTCTAGAAACCCTAGAGATGGTTGTGTGTGAAAATCAGTAGATACTAAGACCAGCAACCATGCAGCGTTCAAAGTCTCTTGAATCCCCTTCCTTTCTCACTCTGACGCTCAGTTTGAACTTCAGCAGGTTTTCTTCACCGTGTCTACATGATAACATGCTGCCATGCGATTGGCTGGTTGGATATTTGTGTTAACAGGAAGTTGAACAGAGGAGCTGGTAAGGAGGACGGTCAGTGTGTATTGATTATTAATTCCCGTAAAAACAGCAGAGAAGAAGATGGCTCAGCAGCCAGCAAGCAACTTTTTCAGCCTAACAACAGAATATAATTACATCTTTTGTAATTAGCTTTAATGGATGATGATTAGCACTGAGGGAATAATTGTGTACGTGGAGCAGTACGGTCTGACACACAGGCATGAACAGCTGATCGGTGAGCTGAAATCTGCTTTCCGCTGGTCTGCACTCTGCTTCCACAGAACTTGTCTCTCGGACGATGTTTTGCTCAGATGTTCAGTACACTGCTGCCTGCTGGCACAATCTTTTCTCTTTTTTTCCCCAAGTCTGGGAAATCTCCCTCCCTAAAATAAGAGCTGTGGAGATGCAGCATCTCTTCACGTGACTGAATATTCCCTCAATATACAGCCTGACATTAGCTTTTCTACATGTTTAGAGGATGCTCCTTTAGCATTGTGATCTCCAGGGCTGGAAATGATTCCTGGAATAACTGATAAAAGATTGCAGATGCTTCAAACCTTCGCTTAATCAACACAGATGTCGTGTTCAGTGGCTGCGACGGCGAGTTCCACACTGAGCTGCCTCACGGTTGCAGGTTGACTTGGCAATGGAGGACAATAAGGAAGAAAATCAGCGGAAAGAAAAGTCTGGGATCATTTTAACCCCGTAAACGCCTGCTGTCGCGAATTTGTGACAAACCACTTCAGGCCTTCCTTTATTTTATTTCTTTTTTATCTAAACTGATTTATGTTATTTATTTGTTTTACTCATATTTCTGTATTTATTCATAAGATTTTTTATAATTATTTATTTTTAATTATAAATTCATTCATTTAATATTTGATTGTATTTTCTTTTCCATTCTTTCTATTTCTGCTCTCATTAGCTGATTTTTATTATATTGTTATAACTGTAAATGAATGCAGGCATTAAAGGGTTAAAGAAAAGTGAACGCTGAACAGTAAAAGTGAATTATCTTCCCACAATAATACAACATGTCTTCATACTAGCATCTCAGTGTGAGTCTGAGGTTGGAGCTCGGCACAGTGACCACTTGTTTAGTTTTGTGCTGGATTTTACTACTTTTATCCATCATGTTGGATGAATTCTGTTAAAATTTGTCCAGAAAACTCACATTTATTTGTCTGTCAGAGCATCCTGCAGCTCTTAATCTAAACTCCACCAAATCAGATCTCCGACCTTAACCGGCTACGTCGTTAGCGCAGTTGTTCACACACGCTAATTCATACTTCGAAAAAATAAACCACTGACTGACTGATGTTTAGTGTGTGTGTATTTTTTAATCCATTGAGGAACTGTAATGGTACTTTAATGAGGTAAGAGTTATGTCTCAATTCAGTGACTTCGCTGCATCCTCAGATTCCACCACCCTGGCTGAATCTGCTCCTGCTGGGCTGAGTTTAATCAGGTTTTCAGATTATTCTGGGTTCCCATTTTAAAAAAACAATGTGAATGTTTCTGCTGCGGAATTGAGATGGATTTCAGATTCAGAGATGATATTTAACTTTTCCAACTAAGATCTGGGTGAAAATTCCCGATTTCCACAGAGACTCTCAGATGGGGTGACGGTGACTCCAGGGCCTGGTGGGATCATCCCGGTGCTAGCTGCGTGGCGCGTGGCAGAGTTCATGTCTGTGGGGAAGTACTGTCGGAGCGGCACACGAGTCGGACATCACATGCTCCATGTCCATGTTAGCATCAAAGATCTTTGTCTGCCTAATTATCTGTATTCAGAGTCTTATCTTCCACTTAGGGTTACTTTCAAGTTCTGTGCAGAGGGACATGGAGATTTGATGATCTAAATGACTTTTTGTTCCATGAGAGAAAAGCATAAAGCTTCTGTTGTTGAAACGACAAACACCACACCAGGAATGGGAAACTTCCGGATGGGAACAAACACGGGTGACATCTAATCTTGTTATTGGAGCTGAAAGCAGCCATGTGTGCTGCAGCGTTCATAACAACAGCATCATTACGTCCCGTCAGCAGCTCAGAGACGACCACAGCAGCTAGCGGGGCTTCGCTGGGACCCGGGTCATCCCACTTCACAACCAGGAATCGGAGTTTTAAAAATAGAAGAAGAAGAGAATGTCTTTGCCTTCCAGACATCAGATCTGTGCAGGAAACAGCAGATTTACAGCCTGGAACTGGAAAATAATTTGTTTTAATTTAATGATTCGCTGATCATAAAAACTGATTTGACTGTGTCGGCTTCTCTTGGACTGCAGAGTCTGTCCAACATTTCTCACGCCTCTCGGTTAGAAACTCATCAAATCTGGTGATTGTACTCCTCCTCAGATTGGTGGAAGCAGCTGGAACACCACCCACCTTCACATCTCACATCAGACCTTTCCCAGAATTTCCATCCCCAGCTTTCTGCTCACAAGCTGTTGACTCTAAAAATGATGCTTTGCATGCAGATATCACTTCCAAATAAGTAATTAAATATCTGGAACTGAAACAAGGAAATGGATTTTCACCACATAATCCAGTCCCAGCATCTTTTCTCACACATTCATCTTCCCAACACACCAAACGCTTCTGTCTCCACCGTTTCCAGGAAAACAAAACTTCCCACTAAATCAGATTTAGTCTGTTTAGACTCAACTAAATAATCTGCTTTTTCCCTCCATCACACACTGAAACGCTGAGGAAGAAGAGTGAAAGAGGTCCTAAAGCAAACCTCCAGCCCAGAACTGCCTTTCAGATCAGAACAACTACAACTTGGACTCCCAATCAGCAGATTTTAAAAAGTTCAGATGATTATTGATCCGTTTCAGAGGTCACTAATAAATACAAATGTTGGATTCTTCTGCAGCATCACCTGATCCTCGAGGCGGATACTCTTCCCAAACACCACCCTCCCCCACCACGACACTGTGGGTGGAGTTTGTTTTTTCCTTTTTTTTAAAGCCTTTAATGCCCGTGATTAAAGCTGGGGGAGAGGTTCGAGGTTCTTCACTAAGCACCAAGCAGAGGGGATAGATGTGGGACATCAGCCGCCTGGAGCAGCTGCGATCATCTCTAATCTCCACTTCACGGATCTTATTCCAGCTGTCCGAAAAATTCCAAAGAACTTAAAAAGCACTTTGGATTCACCCAATTCTGTTCAGGATGAAGCAAAATCTGAAGGACACATGCATCACACATCAGTAGGTCTGACTTTGCAGACTCTATGTCCAGGGCTCTAAATCAACACAAACCCTCTAAAAACAGGATAAAATTAATTTTGGTGGCATTTAAAAACTTCTATTCCACACTATTCCACAAAATACCATCCATCGGCTGCATGGTGTCGGTTACCAGCTGCTGCCTGAACAAGGTGCAGCTGAATGAGGGGAGAATTTACAGGTAGAAGGAAAAACAGGAATGTGGAGGTTGGAAAGAAGGAGGCTGGTTACAGGAAAAAAAAGGAGGCAGAGGATGTTGTCAACAATGAAAGAGAGTCATTGTCAGCTGACATGCAGATACTACAATAATGTTTGACACTATATACTATTACAAGAGTATATTAAACTTCATACAATAGTAGATTTATCACCATTAATTTCCTGAATCGATTCGACCGCGATTCATTTGCATATTAATGTAACATAAACTTTTCTTGAATATTAAAGACGTTTTCAGATTACTATTATAACCTGGGAGTCTAACATCTGGGAGTAATCAGATTACTGTAATAATCTGACATGACACGTCTACATGCCCTTCTGAAATACCATATTCAAAAGATTGTTGTGTACATTCGCCAGTCCATTGATGGGTTAATTTTGCAGGCTTGACTGGTGACATCACTTCCTGTAATTTACAAACCGTTAGGTGTTTGTTGAACATGGTGAGGCCCTAGCATTAGCTGCTAATGTGAAAACCTACAGCCTTAGCATTAGCTGCAAATGTGAGAGCCCACAGCCTTAGCATTAGCTGCAAATGTTAAAACTCAAAGTAGTAACGTTAGCTGCAAATGTGAGAGCCCACGGCCTTAGCGTTAGGTGCAAATGCGAGAGCCCACGGCCTTAGCGTTAGCTGTAAATGTGAGAGCCCACGGCCTTAGCACTAGCTGTAAATGCGAGAGCCCACGGCCGTAGCATTAGGTGCAAATGCGAGAGCCCACGGCCTTAGCGTTAGCTGTAAATGCGAGAGCCCACGGCCTTAGCGTTAGCTGTAAATGCGAGAGCCCACGGCCTTAGCGTTAGCTGTAAATGTGAGACCCCACGGCCTTAGCGTTAGCTGTAAATGTGAGAGCCCACGGCCTTAGCACTAGCTGTAAATGCGAGAGCCCACGGCCGTAGCATTAGGTGCAAATGCGAGAGCCCACGGCCTTAGCGTTAGCTGTAAATGCGAGAGCCCACGGCCTTAGCGTTAGCTGTAAATGCGAGAGCCCACGGCCTTAGGGTTAGCTGTAAATGTGAGAGCCCACGGCCTTAGCGTTAGCTGTAAATGCGAGAGCTCACAGCCTTAGCGTTAGCTGTAAATGCGAGAGCCCACGGCCTTAGCGTTAGCTGTAAATGTGAGAGCCCACGGCCTTAGCGTTAGCTGTAAATGTGAGAGCCCATGGTCGTAGTATTAGCTGTTGATGTGTGAACCCATGGTTCTAGTATTTTAAGCTAATGTGAGAGGTAATAAGCTGCTAAATAGTTTACAGGTGAAAGCAATCCAACAGTGAATGAAGGAAATCTGAATTTGGCATCATCTCAGTGAATTTGGCATTTAGCTGCCTGCTCACAGATACAGAACATAATCCACCAAAAACCTTTTATCCTCCTTATTCTTATTCTTATCTTACATTTAGAATTTTTATCACTGGGTGTCCAGAAACAAAGTTATTATGAGAAATATTTTAAAAATCCGACTTTGACATCTTCTCTGCGAGAGAAGCTAATTGTGGACACAAGCGACACAGAAAACCTTTCAGTCTAAGATCTCACCAAACATCGGTAAGTCATGCGAACGTAAGGTCATTACTGTCACCAGAAAAGTGCATGTATAATAAAGATAAAAAAGAACATTTTACTTTTATGGATCGTATTGGATTAATTTATTTGTTTTATTTGATTCAAATCGATTAATCTTTCTCTATTTAATCCAACTCTATTACCTACAAATATAACTCTAATACTGCTCACACAGTGCAAAAACCAAACAGAATATCCAAAGAAGATTTATTTATTTATTTTTTACTTTTAACTGAAGTTATTCTGTTTTAGTAATGTTGTAAAATCAATCTAAGAAGCTAAAGTTTAAAGTTGATCTTTTCAAATGTGCTCAGAGAGGAAAAGAGAGCTTTGAGACACTCTTGTTGGTGTTATTTGGCATTTTCATGGGCAAAAAGTAAAAACAACTCGAAGAAATATAAATAATAAATGCCCTTGCATTTATAATCTGGATTATTTTCCTTTTAAAAAACTAATCTGATTATTTGGTAACTTTAGGAATCTAACAGAAACATAAAAACAGTTTATTTAGAGTTCTTTAACTAACAATGCATCAATCCAGCTCTTCAATAGTAAATGAATTAATAACTATACTCCAACAGCTTATCTGACATCAGCACTTTAGTAAAAACACAGTGCAGAAAAACTCTTTTCCTGAGCTGTGCTGCTGCATGTAATCTGGATTTTTAAACAATCAGCATGAAATGGATTGAAAATACTTCATTAATCTGAAAGGGAAATTGCAATGATGTAGTAGGTTTTTGTTCTTTTTTAAATTAAAAACAATAATTATAATACATCAGATGTCCACAAATCAAAACCCTGTTAACTCAAACATAGTCAGAGCACAAACACCAGATTATTCCAGCTAAACTCAGAGTTCAGGGTTACTGAGACCACCGGTGGACCACCAGCACACCTTCCTGTCTCTCTTTGCACACAGTAACCCGGTACTTGGCCGTCTTACTGTTATTTTTACCTACATAAATAATTAATAAAATCAGCTCTGGATAGTTTTTATTTACCTTTCTGACCTCCACCCCTCTCCATTCCCAATCCTCCAGACCACAAGGGGAAATTCCTCCAGAGATTCAAAGGTTGGAAAAGACAAAAGACACACACACACACAAAACACAGTCGTATGTGTTTCCTGCTGTTTCTTGAGTAAAGGCCTTTTCACGCAAGGTGTGTTTCGCTGCAACATTGCTACATGATGCAGAAGAAGACGAATTCACAGTGTGTGTGAATCATGACTTTCATCCGTCATCAAAGTTTCCACAACAGGTTTGATCTTCTGGATTTTTCCATATCAGTCGTATGACTCCTCAGGGCCACCATACACACAAACTTCAGATTCAAAACATTTATTGATCCCTGGAGGGAAGTTTTTATCATCTAAACTATGAAGTGAAAACGTTCCAGGATGAAAGTGTGTAAAAAGAAAAGCAGATCTTTTTGGATCTCAGAACTGTTCCTGTTTGCTTCTGTTATTCCCAGTACGGAATAACATTAAACTCAACCTAAAACACACTAATTAATTTATATCCAGTTTTTGTTCCCTTTAAAACTTTTTTTATAGGGGTTGTTTGGTAAAAAAAAAAAAAAAAAAAAAGAAGAACTGCTGGTTTCATTCAACCGGTTTGATCAGAAATCAAGAGATAAAAAATTTAATATTTTCCAATAATTTCCATTAATTCCAGGTCTTTAAAAATATTTAGAAATTTTGGGGGGTTTTATTTGCTTGTATTTCCAAATTAGACTTGACAAGTTTCATTTTTAAGTTTGTAAGAAGATAAATAAATAAGATAAATAAGATTTTTGTTATTATTCTGCCATGATAACTTTTTACCAGGGCTGGGTTAAAAAAATCGATTCATCAAATTTTAATCGATTAAAATAAAATAAACCCAATATCGATTCATAAAACTGGAGATTGATTTTTTATATGTCCTCATTTCCGGTAACGTGACCCTGCTCTTGCATGACTACCGAGGTTCGGGGAGATCTTAGCATATATACACACACAACTGGTTTCCTGTGTCGCCGCGGTTCAAAATCAGCTTCTCTTACCGAGATGATGTCATGTTCAGATGTTTTAACTCACCTGTGTGGATTCACCTGAAAAGTCCTTTGCAGCACATTACCGCTCACATTAGCAGCTAACGCTAAGATCGCAGCATTCATATTAGCAGCTAATGCTAACGGTCACTACCACGTTCAACAGGAAGTGATGTCACCGGGAATGGGGTTTAAAATAAATTCCATATGCTCATTTAAAGTCACAATTAATCTAGAACAGGTTCACACTTTGTCCTTTTATCAAACAGTAAACAGTCTGATGCTGTTTATCTGGTCGACATGACGGCATGTCATAGCTGCGCCTGCGCTGTGTGTCCGCGGCAGTCAGCACACACAGAGAGAGAAATGCGCACACACGGGTTTCCATCAGAGGACAGAGTGGACGCGTCAGTAAACACGTCAACCAGCTGGAAATCAGACAGAAATATGAGAGTTTTCCAGGTTTTCTCAGCAGGTGGAGATGGAAGCATCTTGCTCCAGTGTGGAGCAGATGGAGGATTTCTCACTGATAGCGACACGGTCGTCACGGGAACACACCGTCATCGTTAAGGGTTGCATGAACTGGAATAGTCTTCCAATTTCTATACGCGAGAGCTCCACCCTTATAGCTTTTTAAAAAGAACTAAAAAAATGGCTCAAAACCAGTCAGACCTGTCAACATAGGCGAGGTTTAATGTGTACGACATATTGTTTGTAGATTGCTTTTTGTATATTGTAAATGATATCTGTTGTTGTATGTCTTGTCTGTAAATGTCCGAGGACTACGGGTGGGAAATAGCTTTTAGCTAAATCCGGCATATTTACACAATGTCATGTATTTGTACAAAGTGTATATTAATGTGCATTGTCCTCATCAAATTAAATTAAATTAAATAAACAAATAAATAAAATTGAAGGAATTTATAAGTCATATTACGAGTTTAAATGGATCCAATATTCTTTGTAAGTTGAATTAACATCCAACACGTTGGGAAATACTGTATTGATATGGTACTTCAGAAATTAAGAATGTAGATGTATCAGATGAGATTATTACATTTTGATTGTCAAGTAAATGTTCTCAGTGTTTTATATTTTTTTAAAAAAGTTTTCTGAAAATGTTTTTAATATTCAAGGAAAATATGTGGCGTTACATAATTAGCTGTAAATTAATCCATTTCGAATCAATTGAGGAAATTTGTGACAACACCCAGCCCCATCTTGAAATAAAACTGCATTTGTATTATTATTATTATCAAATTTTTAATAATGCACCAGGTTAGTGTCTACTGCTGCAGGTATACACAGGGTCCTCTGTTGGCTGCCCTGGATCTGTTCAGTAATTCTGCCCCACAGCATGTTGCATTAAGCAATTGTGTCCACACTCTAGGAGGGAATGGTCCTTACAGCCATCTTTAACTACAAATACTTCATTAAATTGCGGTTGAATGTCAATACTAGTATTAATATGTTGTAGAACTACAAAGTAATATAATTCAGGTAAAAGCTAAAAAAACTGTTTTAGTAACACTGACCCAAATCGATATCGGATCAGAACAGATTGGATCGAATCGAATCGAATCAATTCTTGAAATTTGAATCGATACCAGCCCTAGTGATAATCGATTCTAAATCTTAAGAATCGTAATCGAATCGATTCTTGAAATCGATACCCAGCTCTACTTTTTACAATAAGAAAATTATCAGTCTATTAATAGTAAACTTAATATATACAATTATTGAATGAAAAATGTTATAAATAAATGTTTTGATAATAATTAGAAGCTCTCAGGGAGCGCAGCCCTCCACAAGCCACCTGAGAAAAAAACCTAAAAGCCCAACAGCCCACCTAGTAGCCCCTATAGTTCTAACCTTCTGAGTCACCAGATCCAGAACATCAATGGTAAAATCTCCCAAAAGAAAAGAATCCTTCAGACAGTGATCCAGATCAACCCCAAAATCAAGTCACTTGTTCTTTTATTCCATTTCTAAAACTTTAATCCTAATCCGTCTATAACTGTTACAAACATACGCCTCTGAAAACACACCCTCCGCCTTGGTGGAGGTGATAATAAAACGGAGGAAAAAGAGGAATAAAGTGAGATGAAGTTTAGTATTTGGACGGACGCTACGTCAGTTTCTGCAGCTTTGAAACGTCTTCAATTTACAGACAGAAATGACTACAAACTACAAACTACCAGCTCCTGCGGCTGAGCAGGAAATAATTGTCATTTTCTAGAAAAGGTCTTTAAGTCTCAGAGGATGTGATGGTGCAGCAACCGAACCCCCCCAGTGCCAAATGGAGGCCTCACGCTGACTGAATGATTGACTAAGTCTGTATTTATGGATGACTGTGTGTGTGTGTGTAATAAATAACAGCCTCATCTCTCGAATGACAAACAAGGATAAGAGCAAAACCAGAGTGATAACAGCAGTAAAGCAAGAAAGAAGTGAAGCTGTTGGATGGAAACGGATCTCATCGTCCACCCCAGACGGTTTCAGCTGAAAGATTCAGGTTTCCCTTCAACCACGGCAGCTGCGTCGGCTCAGTTAGCCACTACAGAGGCAGCAAACCGCCACTAACAGCTGACTTTAACTCAAACGCCATCCTGGTAAAAAAGAAAGATGTTTTCTCTGCTGTGAGCTGCTGACAGGAAGAAAACACACCATCATCCAGGACTCTCACTGAGCCACAACCAGTCAGCCGATTGGCTGCTTCCAGCATCCTGTGTGACATCGGCTCATTATTTTATCTTTGTAATTTAATCTGAAACAGGTCTCTGTTCAAATGAGACATTGAGATCAGCTGTTTAAATAAAGGTTAATTCTAAACCTTTCATCTCCTCAAAGCGAAGACAGAGAAACGTCTGATTCTCATTTCAGGTTTTGTGACTCAGATTTACTTTGACAGTCAATTTAACGCTGACAGAAATAATTATCTAAATAACCTCATAAACAGAAAGACTGAAGATAAACACACTAAAATTTACAATTCCCATCAGGATGAAGTAGCTCCTCCCAGCGGGAGGAAGGTCATGGCTGGAAAATCCCATGAAACTGAATTCAGTTTGAAAAAGAGTCCGGCTGCTTGGAGGTGACTTCAGAGTCCCGCGTCATGTTCTAGGTTTCCCCCTGCAGACCTGCTGCATGTGAAGCTCTGCAGAGTTTAACTGCTCTAATGTTTTTGGCACAGAAAGCTTTCATTGGATAACCCCATAAACAGATTAAACTCCTCAACTGCAGTTTGATATGATTACTCGGAGACAGCAGTTTGTTACTCAGTAATTACCAACCTCAGAACACACACACAAACACACATACAAGCTTAAATCTTATTTTATACATTCAGTTTTTCATTATCACTCAAATGAATTAAAAAACATCTGCAGATTTTTTTGGGAGGCCGAACAAACAACAGGAGTCTGACAACGGAGATCTAGGTGAGCACACACACACACACACACGCAGCTTTTCCCTGTTGACACTCGCTTAAAGCTGCAGGCAGCAATGAAGGCAGTGATCTCCCTGCAACGGCGCTCTCATCCTCACCTGCAGCCACACCTGTGCTCATGCAGGGGTGTTCAGCATAGGGTGCTCATCACCTCGGTCATATTCAAGGCAGAACCTCCGTTTGTGTGAAGGTCACTGTCACCTCCTGGAAAGCACGAGTGAGTGAAATGAGTCAGTACAGTGAAGATTTGCAGAGTAATGCAGGTCTGAGGCCTTAAAATGAGTCCCTTCCTGTCTCCAGGGGGCGGAGCTATTATGTTGACAACATCTGGACATGTAAAAACAGAAATGAAGAAAGATCTACTTAGAACAGAAACCTGTTCTCTGCAGTCTGTTGGTACAACATCATGTTGGTGGAGGTTGTTTTGTTTTCACAGTTATTACAGGACACAAGCAACACCCGCTCATATGCACATGAGAATGAGGGGAGCTCAATGCTGCGTTACACCCGGAAAGCAGCAGAAACCGAAGCTCTATGACGAAGAGGAGGAACGTTCTGCAGCTTTAATTTCACCTTCATCCCACGTTAATCTGAGCAATCTTTCCTCCCTTTCACCCGCCAGAAATCCGTCCAGATAAGGTACCCCCGAAACACACGGTCGCTTCATGACATCATCAGCCGCAAATATCACTTCTCTGCTGCAGGAATAGCTCGCGTGTCGGGTCGAACACGTTAACCTCGACGCCACCGCGAGCACACGCAAAGATTCCCAACTTTCAACTCAGACCACGCACATCGCAGGACATGGAAGAGCTGTGCTAATGCAAGCGCACACACACACACACACACACACCCACACACTTCGTGTGTTATGATCTGAATGAGTTTCAGAGGTCAGGAGGTCCACAGCCAAGCAAACAAAGACAGATTTAGGACATCTGTGTGTGTGTGTGTGTGTATGTCCGGGTTTTTTGTTATGTCATATGATTTTCACATGAAGACGAGTTGCTCAGTTTGACAGACAAAAGAAGCGATTCAGACAGAAACATAAAGGAGAGATGTTGTATCCAAGACAACACACACTCTCACACACACTCCTCAGTCTGCTGCTGTGACCGACTGTCTGCTTCAGTAACGTGACAAAGACGACGATGTGGATGAAGATAACCTGCAGGTTTTAAGGAGGATGCCGCAAACCATACGGGTCGAGTTCTGCAGAACCGGCAGCGGCTTGTAAAGTCGGCTGTGGTTGGAGCACGCAACACACACACACACACACATCACAGGACCCAGGAGGGCTCTAACAACCGGTCATAAATATTTCTCATTTTACAAATCAAAGGTGCAGAGAGCTCTTTCTTGTCTGTGTGTGTGTGTGTGTGTGTGTGTGCGTGTGTGTGTTTAATATTGACACAGCAGCCTTGGAGCCTCACATTAATATTACAAGATGTTATCACTAATATGCAGGAATGTTCTTAGTTTGCTCCACCTAAACCACACACACACACACACACACAGGAAGTCTTCCCCTCTGCTTTTTACAGCCGTATCTATCCTTGAACTGCTCCTTCTGTCCATTTTGTCCTCAGATTAAAGGTGGAACAGTCCAAAGAGCTGCTGATACGCAGCGACACGCCTCAGTTCACAAAATGTTCACGACTCATTAACCACATCCAAAACATGCAGATGAACTCTGAAACACGGAATTCCTGCGATGGCCATCCGGAGACGCTTCCTGCTGTATTCATTCGTCTTCATCTCTTCGTCTCACCTGAGGCTTCCCTGTCAACACCCTGCACCAGACTTCAGTTTCAAACGTGCTAATGTGCTACCAGCTAGTTCCAGCAGGCCATCTTCTAAAACATGAAGACTAACATCACCCAGATTCTTATCGTGATCTCAACTATTAACACATTCAGTCCTCCTGAATTCCGCATGTCTTTGTTTTCCAATCACAGCAACTTTGAGCAGCCGCAGCAGTCCATCGCGTTCCCTGATGTACGTACGTACAGCTGCATCTGTTTCTGACGCTAAAACATCTGGCCTCAAGTCTTCTACTTTCACTTCCAGTCACAATATAATAATAATAATAATAAACAACATCCCAGCAACAAAAACTTAACGTCAGGCTTTAGTTGTTTCATAAAAACCGAAGGAAAATCAGGAAATTTTGTCCGTAACAATCACAAAAATGCCCTGAAATCCCAGAGAGACTGATTTAGCCCGGACTAGAGGAAGAGTGTGTTGCTACATGGATGTTATCCAGTTAGCTCGGGTCGTTCTACATAATTCTCCAATCTGGGCGCATCCTGGCTGCTTTCTGCTGCAGGTCACACAGCCCTACACAACCCCACGCAGCCCTGAAACGGAACTTTTACCACTAATGGGAGTTTTACTTCAGAGCTTAAAAGATTCCAGTCCGGCACGAGTTTCATTTTTCTGCGGAAGCTAAAAGACCTTCAAACATTTTAAAACATGAAGCTTTGACCAGCACTCGGTGAGCTTAGCGTGGTCTAAGACCAGAACCAGGGGGGACCACCTAACAAGTCCCCACCCAGAACCTTTCAACACAAACATCCCAGCAATCCTCTCTTAATTACGGCACCTTGTGTGTTTTTTAAGGGTATTTTTCTTCTATATAATTCACACGAGTTTGTCCTTGTGGTTCTGATCTCGTACGCTGATTTATCCCAGCTTCAGCTCCCCAGAGTGCAGCATAGTGCTTTCATTGTTGTGGCACCAGCAGATAAAATGTACAAACTTAAAAGGCTGCGGTGATATTTAGCTAAAGACCGTGTGTCTCTGGCTTTTCTTCATGAACCTTTTTTAACTAAGGAAGCAAAATAAAACATGCATGTTGCTTCATTTGCTGGTGGGTTGGAGGAGAAAACGGCTTTGTTGTTTCCTCTGCAGTTGCTGAAATATGGTTCTGTGCACAATTACACACCAAACTGCTGCCAAAGGTGTGAATCAGTCACCTGAAGGAATTCATATCCACATAGGTTTTGGGAAAAACACAAGTGCTAAGCCCCACCCACTTCCTGGAACAAAAAATTTCTGAGGAATTTGTTCTTCTGTTCCTGACCCTAACATCCACTGTTCCGGGCTTCAGCTGCTCAATGCACAACACAGAGGTCGCATTGTTGTTGTGTCGAATTCTGCAACACTTACAGATGAAATCACTCGATTGCATTAGCCTGCCATGTCAATTAACCAGAGAGGAACAGCCACTCCAGTAAAGCATGCTAAATAAGTCCTAATTAGAGTCACATCATACAAAACATTAATAAATTAATAAATAATAATAA
This sequence comes from Rhadinocentrus ornatus, assembly GCA_037177495.1. NCBI lineage: Eukaryota > Metazoa > Chordata > Actinopteri > Atheriniformes > Melanotaeniidae > Rhadinocentrus > Rhadinocentrus ornatus. The sequence continues at coordinate 1,589,513 of JBAMHW010000004.1, forward strand.
TTCACATGCTTGGAGATGTTAAATAGTTCAGTTGATGTCACGTGTGCTCCAAAGTTCATTTAAAATGCAGAAATGTGGACGTTTATGTTCAATAAAAATCTGCACTTGTGTTTGAGAAGTACTCAGATATTCTAAAGAAACACCGACCAAGAGGAAATATATGGGAAGAAAAAGCACCTGCCTACGCCTCAATTAAGTCTGAGAGAAAAGTATCTATAGCTGCCGCTGCAACACACTGCATAGGTGTGTGTGTGTGTGTGAATGTAGACGTGCACACAATTGTTCTGAGGGTGGGTGTCAGAAAAGCGACTGCAGTTAAAAGTTGTTGAATATAAGGGTCATTTGGCAGAAATGTAAAGAAGAAAAATTAAGAACGCCTCTATTTGCTGCAGGAGAAAGGGATGAAAATGCAAAAAGTAGAAGAAGCTAAAGAAATAAAAAGGGAGGAGACGAAGGACTGATGATGTAGGAAGACGGGAGGAAAAGGCTAGAGAGGCGAAAGGAGAGGTCAAAAAGATTTAGAAAGGAGGAGCAGGAGGTGAAGAAGAATGTAAGTGGAAGAGAAGCGGTGGAGAGAATGAAATACAAAAAGCCCTTTTTCTTTATTTAGGAGTGACGATGATGATGCTCAGTGTGTGCGTTTATATGGCCTCTAACTGAGGAAGACTTGGTGGCTTCCAGCTCTGCCAGCCGGCCTGGATCTCACACAGCACAGCTGGACCTGTCACCTCCACTTATCCTGCAGTCCACATGGACAGTAACTGTGTGTGTGCGCGTATATGTGTGTGTGTGTGCGTGTGTGTGTGTGGTTTAGGTGAAAGCCAGCTGGAAAGGCTCCGGAGCATCAAGGTGCATCAAATTAAATTTTACTGTCCCGCAGCACTCGGTAACCGTAAGTTATCCGCTGGGGTTGCCAGGTTAGATGTCCGGTGTTATCTGCTGGGGTTGCCAGGTTTGATGTCCGGTGTTAATGACTGATAGCTGCAGCTGGAGGAGAAACTACAGCTCTGGGGTTACAGATCTCCTGGAGATTTGCATTCCCCTTCTCCATACCTGTCAAGGACCCGTTTTGGCCTGGAAACTCCCGTTTTTTACCCGTCTTTCCCGTGTTATTATTTTCCCATAAATCTCCTGTATTATGATATGGGGAGAAAATAAACTTGAAAAGTTTCCGACAGGAGGAGACAACCCCCCGCTGATCGACCCGAGGAGAGAAACTGCCCGCACCACGGTGCAGCGTCGCGTTGCAGCAGTGATCAGTCCGACACGCAGTGATAACAGAGATATTTCAGGTCCCCAAACAGCAAAGATGCACTGCCTGGTCGATGTTTGTCCACAACACATAAGCCAGCACATGGCGACGGGAGGGACGGGGGGAGCAGCGCTGACATAAAGCAACGGCCATCATAACACTGAGGTGTCAGGGTGCCCGAGTCTATGCCCTGACGTGCCAAAGATTGCTGACCCCTGGTGTATTTTAACAGAAACTATTGTTATGCTGCCCATGGTAACCAAGGTGACGAGGAACACTGTCTAACAAAACCAAATGCTAAAAGTTAGCTTTAGGCTCATTCAGGCAGCACCGTTGATGCTGCAACTTCAGCATCCCTTTTAAAATCTTTCTCCTTCTTGAGCTACCTTCTAGCTCGGTGTGTGTCCTTTTCGTATCGTCTGGTCACGCTGCCTTTTAAGTCAACTTCTTCGCTTTCTTGGTGATGGTGAAAATGGCTCCCATGCTGCTGTTGCATATGCATGGGGTAGTAAGCCTCTCGTTTATCTTCTCCTCCTGCGTCTCACTGTGTGCTGGCTTGGAGGGAAAACATGTAGTTGGTGCTATTTAGCCCTTGCCGGCAGCTGTAGTTTCAAGATGGCAGACTGTCATGGTGCTGCCCTCCTGGCTTACCCGTCATATGTACGAACAAATCTAAAATTCTTCGCTTACGATAATGTGTCAGATCATTAGCGGAGGTTATGACACAAGAATGATAACGCGCATATACATGTAGACACAGATTTTAGCCAGTAAACAGAATGTTACACATTTAAATCTTTCTCAGTTGTGTTATTGTGTCCTTTTGTTTTGTTTTTTGTTTGTTTGTTTTTTGTTGTTTTTGGATGTGCCCTTGAGCGCTATCACTTCTACCATCATCAGTGTCTCAGGAGCGGCAGTGTGTAGCTCTGTGGAGTAAACTGTGATGGATATTTAACCCTTTAGGTGATCTACGGAAGTTTTCCAGCATTTCTATCCCATCCAGGAGGTTTACAATCCAGCCACTAAATGTAGTTTTATTCAGAGACTATCTGGAAAATCCACCATGATCCATGATAACAGCATTATTTATCACATTTCATCATCACT
>JBAMHW010000004.1:1635921-1648475 GCA_037177495.1 Rhadinocentrus ornatus
TTACTTCCTAGCTAATAGGTTGCAATATGTCTTAAAATGGCTTAAACCTAGTCCACTTGATGACCTGTGGATAGATAGATAACAAACATGAAAAACCTGTAACTGAAAATACATAAGCTTTCCATTTTTTAAGATGTTATTTTATTTAACATAAACCGACTGATAGAATACATTTTATTTTTTTCATAACTTAGTATAATTTAAAAGAAAATAGTTAAACTAATAAGTTTAATACTGGGAATTTATTTACACTATTCATTTATGTTTTACTACATTAAGTGCAAAGATGTCTGTAGTGTTGGCCTGGAAGTTAAAGAAGTGGGCTCGATCAGGAGGGCCCGGATTCAAGTCTCCAGACTGTGGGCCCTTGAGCAATGCCTTTAACCCCTGACTGCTTCCCACCACTATTCCCACAGCTTCCGGTGATAACTACAGATGGGTTAAAAGCAGAGGAAAACCAGAGATAAATACATTTTAAACAAAAAGCATAAATTATTGATTTATCATTTTATTACATTACATACTGATTAAATACAACAATCTTACATATATTGTCACAATAAAACACAATAATAATCTTCCATAATTTCTGGACAATTTCTTTCTTTATTTATTTGTGTCTTTGCAGTTTCTGACATATTAATATATTATTTAATTATCATTCATCAAAAGTTTCAGTTAAAAGTTAAAATTAAACAAAACATCCTATAAGTATCGGTGTAAACTGTATTTTTATTATAGATTTTAACTGTACTATGTGTTCTCCTGTTTTGTTTTGTTTTTTCGTGTTTTTTTTTACAGCTTAGAGAATATTGCCGTTTTTTTTTTTTGTTTTTTTTTACAGTGGGCGGTATTGCCACAGCTTTAGATCCTCAGGTCCAGCTCACTGACTGTTTCTAAGAACAATCTCAAACTTAAAAGGTCTTCACAGGATTTTGGGGGGGTGTTTGGATTCCTCGAGTCTTCAAAAAATTTTAAACCTAAGGGGTACCTAAACATTTGCCTCCACAGGAGCATTAAAATTATTTTTTTACTTACTGAATTTGGTTTTGCGGGTCTGGAAGCCTAGAGAGAAAAAAAAGTTGATTTTTAAGCTGTTAATCCATTTTGGAAGTTTTAAAATAATATTTTTTAACTGTAACATTCTTTGACTATATCTTTAAAATAAAATTAATTTTTAAATGTTTGTTCATTATTTCATTTTTCTGTTTAATCTGAGCTATGGTGATAAAGCAAGCAGTTACTTAGCTTAGCTTAGTAACTGAAAACAGGAGAAATCTGCACACGGATTTGTCTAAATGTGAAATAAAAGAGAATTCTGCCTCAGAGCCCTTTTAACATCTTGCCATATGTTTCTGTAAGATGCTTTCACTTTATGATTCATGATACAAGATGCTCTCCATGCTAGACGCATCTGCAGAACCTGAAGCTGCTGCTTCAGAACCATCATTTGAGTACAAATTTCTCAGAGTAATAGTAATAAAAGTAAACGCTGTGCTCTGTGAGAGAGCGATGACTCTGCATCTGAGTGACACTGGAAATGTGCCAGAAGTGAGGTTAAAAATGAAGACGCACCAGTTGCAGCCTGGTTCTGCAAAAACTTTCTTACTGGTTCTGAGTTGTAGGTCTACGGTAAAAGGATAAAGAGTCCAGCGCAGCAGCATCCTGCAGGATGCTGAATGACTTACAGCTTTACTTTTATTCTTTCTTTATTGCCTGCAGGTGAAAACTTGGTCCTGAAACTTTGTCTTGTAAATTCAGAAAAAAAGCATAAAATACATTTTTTCTAAAATGATCGCGTCAGTTAAAAACAAAACAAAACAAGCTTTTCTTTTTCTGAGTGGATGCAAAACACTTTTGTAGCATCTTCTGTGTGTAAAATGCCACCGTATAATACAGCAGTCTGCCTGCAGGGAATCCTTTCTCATGGGAAGACAACATAACTGCAGCGTAGCGTGTGAATGTCTCAGCTGTGTTCACACCGTCTCCACCTTACCGCCTGACTTTTATCAGATTCAAGAAGAAGACTCATTTCCAGGCAACATAAACCAGTCTGCAGCTACTTCCCCCTAAAAGCTGTCTAATGAAGTGAGTTGTTGTTAACTTCCAGTCCCTCATACCTGTTGTGTGGTGCAGGAGTGCTGACATTCGTGGACGGTGGCCATGCTGGAGGAGGAGGAGGCAGCCATGAGGGCCTGTTTGAGACCAGCCAGCTGATGCGGAGAGCGAGCAGCCATGGAGCCATCCAGAGGGCACAGGCGGCAGCTGCCAAAGCCCGAGCTCTGGCCTTGTGACGTGGACCGCACCACAGTGCCCCGGTACCAGGGTCATCCTCCCACCATCCTCCTCTGGGTTTGACCTGCTGGGTACATATTCTCCTTCCTTCTGATGTCTGACACTGACTGAATAGCTATATGTATATATTTTTATTTTCATTCTCAGACACCTTCTCTAGTTTAAAAAATGAATGCCTGCAGTCAGTCCAGTAAGAATGGACCAGTCACTGTTTCAGGATCAGCTGAGCCAAACACAAATTTACTGTTCAGTTAACCCACTGGTGCTAAATCTGATCCAGGGTTGGTTCACCTGAAAAACTCTGGCTTTTAAAGGATAAATGGGCATTTTCCAGGTAACACTGATCTGATGATTTCCTTGTGAACAAGTGGGTTGAACTGGGCTTTACACAGCTGTTGTAGTATTTAATAAAATCTATTACTGTTGCCCTTTTTGATTATAACTCATTTAAACTTTTGCAAAAGAGGGAAAAGAAATAATAATGAAGATCTGTAATTATGTCTGATGGCTGAGAAGTCTTTAACTGCAGACTAATTAGTGTTTAACGCCTGAAGCTGAAGAAACAAAGGGAGGAAGACTTTGTAGAAAGTGGGTTGATTATAAAAAGATCTGGTAAAGTGCAGGGGTGAGAGATGCTGTCAGAGGACGCTTTAACCAGACAGAGAAGCTACAGTCACATTTAGACCTTTCAGAATCAGCAGATTTGGTCATTTTGCAGACACCAACAATCAGCTGTTTGGCAGAGGAGGTTTAGCAAGTTTTTCATGGGTTCAACCCACGTACTCAACCCTGCTGCTCCTCTTACAAATACATTTCCTTCCAAATGTTGCTCCATTTAAAAGCCAAATAAACAGACTTTCCAGCAGTAGATTTTCTACCAAAAGGTATTATGACATCAAAGAAAAAATCCACAAACACTCCTTTAGGTTTTGTGCTGAGTTTATATGTGTATAATATAATTGAATAATCAGAAAATAAACACAAGTTCTTTAAATAAACTGCTTTAATTTGACCTCTAATTTAATAATCAGAAGTATTGAGCAGCAGAAATGACAGACCTGTCCAGTAAAGTGTCGACATACTCAACTTTGCATTAAATGTAATCTAAAGTAAAGCCCAGTGTTAACTGAGACACATTTTCATCATGAAATCACCACATCAGTGCTTCCTGTGTTTTCCTGCCCTCCACTTTTCTCCTTAGGTCTGACCTCTTTAGGCTGCAGCTCATGTCTGAGAAAAAGTGAAGGCAGTTTTTGGTTATTCTTTTCACTCAGTGCCATTTCAGCTCAAACTGATCCCAGATCAGCAGGAACAGCCTTCTCAGTGCCAACCACACAGTGCCAACAGGCTGCAGCTGATCCCGAATCACTGGCTCATCATCTCAGAGGAAGGTGGGAGGGTGGAGGATGGAAATGCCTGCACTGAGCAGGCTGCAGTAATGAGTGCAATTTGTGAGCTGGAGGTGCAATTTGATAATAGCGTGCAATTTCTGGTGAGAGCAAGTCTTCCCTTCCACCGGCTTTTAAATTTGGATGAAGAGGAGGCAGAGATGCTTGTACGATGAAGCAGAAGCTGCATGAGTCTCTGAGGAGGTTCATCACAGGTCACTGACAATGACTCTCCTTAAGGTCAAAGTTCATTTGAACAAATGTGGCCGAGTGTTTCTGGAGAGAAATTTCTCATTTATTTTGTTTCTCAGCTGATTTTCATGCTTTTCTCTTTTTTCTTTCCTTTCTCTCTGTGACCTGAAATCCACGTCGTGATGTTTGTTCTTTGTGCACAGTTAAAAAACAAAAACAAAAAAACACACAAAATAACTTTATGAACTGTACAGAGCGCACGAGGAGCGCTCTCACACACGTCACACATGCACGGTGCCTGCTGGGAATCGGTGTCAGTCAATGTAATGAGGCCAGTGTGTAAATGTAATGTGTGTGTGTCGTACTGTTGTGGGAGGGGGTTGACTTATTAAATGGGAAATGGATATAATTGTGTATTACGTGAAAATCCAAGAGTGAGATTAATTTAGGATGTGGTTAGGATTGGCTCTGGGATCTCAACGGGACTGTTAAATGCACCTTAATGATCGATCAGTCCGATCTTGTTTCCTGACTGTTTTTATATTGTCATATAGCTAACCCAATGATCCCTTGTTTCTCTTTTCTTATTAAACATTGAGGATCATGAATCCCTTTAAAAGGCGCCTTAAAAGCTCAACTTGAAAAGTTGCCATTTGATATTAAAAAATAAAGCCATTTAACTGTGTGAGTCAGCAGCAGGGATGCAGTCACCGTTAGACATTAGAACTGATGTTATTGTTTCTCTGTGAGGTAAAATCCATTTGTTTCATTTTGAAAGATCATCAAAGCCAAAAGTCACACAAGGATCTGTTTCTCATCTTTCAGGCCATGAAAGGTCATGACTAAAAGGTCAGAGGTCAGATGCAGGCATGAAATCTTCTCTGAGGTGTAAATATGAACCCTTTACACCAAGTCTGGTTTTTTTATCACTTAAAAATGATCAGGCTTGCACACATAGACATGTTTTACCTTTATATTTTTTTTAACTGGGTTTTAAATTAACACGTGCCAACCTGCCACATGTGGGATTAAATGAACATTAACAGGTCTAAATAAAACCTCCAGCCACTGGTTGATGATCTTCAGATGCTGCTGCTCAGCAGGAAGGAGGCAGGACTTTAGGTTGATGGACACCTCACGTGACCAATCACATGCTAGGAAGGCTTGACTCATGTCCAAGTGCAAGAAATTGCAGTTCACCCCTCATCCGCTAGGGGCTGGCTCAAAAACAGAGCAAATCCCATAGATTCCCATAAAAAGGCCAACTTCACAGCAGAAATAAACACATGACAACACATGACCTACCTTCATGACTGTGAGGGGGGTGATTTTTTTTCTAACTCATCCATTTGTATGTTATTCAATCTTGAAATTCGGCATAATTAGGGGTCTGTCCTTTTGATTGACAGGTATCCAATATCCGCGGCTAGAAGGGAGAGTGCAGCACAAAAGTGATTTTTAGATGGCTAACAGTGCGCCTTAGCTTTAGCCCACCTACCTTCATTAGCCGGTTAGCTCACATTAGATCCAAGTTGGCTCAGTTGGCTCTTAGCTACAGGCAGCTCGGAGTTTGATAGACGTCAGTCATCCACCCCCACGCTCACAGCTCCGCCACTTTTTGTAATTTCCGGGAGCGACAGCAGGTGTGATGCTGCCAAGATGGCGATGGTAGGAACACCCAACAAGCTTCACTTTTGCACTTTAGAAACCTACGGCTGACATCACAGTGGCGCCGTCCATGTGAAGCTAAGAAGCAGGGGTGCTCTGACACACAGAGTGGTAGTACAGATCTCACAAAATGGAGCGAGACAGGGAGACGGACTTATCCTGTATTCCAGTTGTTTGCTAAGATTGTTGTCCGAAGAAATTTTTGTTGTCCAAAGAAATTTTTGCCTGAAATACCAGTGACATTGTTTTTTCAAACGACGAACTCGTAACTTGAAGAGAACTCCGAGATTCCAGATTTAAAGATGGCTGCCCCCAGTCCCACCTGTAGTTGTAGTTTTTATTACCAGCATAACCTGGTCAACATGGCCGCATTAACACAAACATATTTATTTTTTATCTTGTCTTGGCGTTTGAACACTTTCACACATGATTTGCTCAAACTGATAAACTTTAAACGAGACCGAAGTCTCTCAATACAGAAGCTGAACGAAGCAAAATGTAAGACAACTGTACAGGACAAGTGTGATTAAGGAGGGGACTGATACTCGCAAATCTTCTGCCGATTATACACCATAACTGGAATAATGTGAAATAAAAAAAAACGTTAACATACTATAATAAATAAAGAAATTCTCCAGTTTGTGAAATTCACTCTTTGCTTCCACCCACAGAGTGCGCCGTACTGAAAAGTGGTCGATGGTCTGCTGCTCCTGGGTCATTGGTTTGCCGCTGGTCCACCGACCCAAATAATTTTCCATCAGCAATTCATGTTTGATATGGTTCAATAAGAACAGCTGTGTTTGCACAGAGCACTGTTCATCTGATCAAGCGTCCACTCAGAATAGGAAAGCATTAGCTTATGTATCCGACTGAGAAGGGTGGGACGTCCACTGATGTTGTTTCTGTGCTTGAACCATGCGGAGGTCAGGCGGTGTGATGCGTTTCAGGAAATACTCGGTGGCTGTGGTGGATACGTTTTGTTGGAAGCTGATTGTTAAAGATTATGGAGCATCTTGATGGTGAAAATGCTCTAAACGACGAGTTCATGCAGGTGTTTTGATGAACAGCCAATCCACTGATCCATTGATCATTTTAACATTGCGCATGTCAAATGCACTACGATCGCATTGATCTTTTCATCATGTAAACAGACAACTAATCAATCACTCCACCTTCCATTACTGATTATCCAGCGTCCTTGTACACAAGTCAGCTGGAATCTCTGACCAGACTGAGTTTACTCAGATAAAAGAAATATTTGTCCTTCTCAACATAGCTAATGTTAAGCCAAGAAAAGTACAGTTGTTTTAATTTCCAGCTTGAAATGGCTCGGTCACATTGATTAGCTAACTGGCTTCAATGACTTGGCTAACCTTAGACAAAGAAGGCTCTAAAATCAGTTTTATGTGGCACGTACTGTGATTTAGTAAAGTATTTACAGTAAGACAGTTAAAAAACCGCGTTTCTTGTACAATATCTGAGTTCAGGTTGGTTTACATGCAGTAGCAAAAAGCTAATTACAGTACTAATGTACAAACCTGTAGATTCCTGTACATCATAGTCTGAGCTTGTGTGTTGGTGAAATATGAGCCCTACTAGCTGAAGAACCAGTTCAGAGGAGACGTACAGGTCCGTGTACTTGAGGCCAATCTGTCTTTTTCCTTCATAGCATAAAATGAAAAAAATAGAATAACCACTTGTTTTTCTGTTTGTTTGTTTTTTCTAAACCAAAATAAAAAATCTAAAAATGTTTTGATGATTTGTACTCAGAATAAAAATGTGCATTGAGGAAATGAAAAATAATTTGATATGTTAGAGAACATTTTTGTTTCCACCTGTATCCACAGACACCGAGCAGTTGTATTTCCTCCATCTATGGATGCTCGCTGCTCTTTAACATGAGTCGAGTCTTTAGCTCACATGCTGAGAAGTCAGCCATTGCTCTCACTCCGCACCCCACGAGTGTTTAAATCTCAGTGTTTCAGATGCAGAAGCTAATCACACTTTCTCATGAGTTATGTGTATTTATTAAGATGGTTCACCTGAATGTTACTTGGCAACAGAAAATAGACTTCATATTCATTTATTTCATACATATTTCAGTGCACCCACCTTGTAACAATAAAGTTTAGTGGCATCAGGTGTATGTAAAGCATTAATCAGTGCTTATGTGACAGTCTGGTCACAAACTAAGCGTAAACAACCAAACCTATGAGGAGCCCACCCCTCCAACTCAGCTGCCCTCTCCCTTCTTGCCGGCGGATGTTGGATACCTGTGAATCAAAAGAACACGCCCCTAATTATGCCAAATTTCAAGATTAAATAACATCCAAAAGGATTATTTAGAAAAAATATGAGGGGTGAAGTGCAATTTTTTTTTGCACTTCTGCATAGGCTTTACGTTTTACGGCCAGAGGTTGCCACTTGTTCGGTACACATGCCATGCCAGGGCAGGGTACCATCTGCGAGCAATGGCCGACCAGCCACTTGGATTTCTCAGGATGGGTATTATTCTTTTATCTGTACACTAAACATGATGCTAGAGCCAGCAGATGAGCACCTTAGCCTAACTTAGCTTGGGTTTGACCAGCTTAGCTTGGATTAGCTTAACTCTCCTGTCGTGTTCACCTCCCGCCCTTTACTTTAGTGTTCCCGCTTAAATTGACCGGTTTATTTTAACTGCTCTTAAATTTGCACAAAAAACATTTTTCACCACCAAATTTTTATTTAACATTGAAATGAATGATTTAGCAATGAAAATACAAATAGGCACTGAAAATGTGTTACAAAATGAACATGTAATGGAAAAAATAAATGGAAAACCAAAGACTAAACTCCAACATGAAGTTGTGTGTGTGTGCGCGCGTGCGTGCGTGCGTGCGTATATAGCGGAAAATAGGCCTGCCAGACTCTGCATCCCATAGACTTTTTGTAGCATCATTGTTGAGCGATGTACTCCTGCTAAAATCAACAGACCTATGAAGGTGTGGAGGTCTACCAGGTCGATTCTTTCTCCAGGTGTCCCCAAACACACGCTTCCCCTCCAGGTTTGTCATTTCCAGTATAATTCCCTCAAAGGACTTTGGTAAAAAGAGTTGGAAGCTGGACTTGATGTCATCCACACGAGATGTCTCATACTGTGTTGGCCCTGGCGTCATCTTTATGATGTTTTCCACTCTCGCTCTACTTCCTCTGTCCTGGGGGGATGAAGACCAGAGCAGGTGTCCACTCTTGGACTGGAATATCTTCTCAGGTCCATCTGTAGATTGGTCAGTCTCCTCAAAGTCTGGATCAAAATCTGTGTTTTCTTCCACTTTCAAGACATCCTCTTCTGTCTCTGGTTAAATTTCAGTGCCCTCTTTATCATGTCCAAAAACCTGGACTAGAACCTCTTTGACAAGGAACCGCTTGTACAGTCGCCTACTCCTTGTGCTCAGAGTAAAAGGAGTGCAAGGCAAACATCAAGCTATAGATATGGGGTCTGTGTGAAGATGACACATTGTTTCATCAGGAAGTTGGTTCATGTGGGAGGATCTGCACATAAGCGCGGGAAAGAGATGTGTACCCGCAAAAGACATTTTTCAGTCTGCAGACTTGTCCCAAGGGTACCTTGCCTTGGTGTTGGGGTGGCGTTTCACGCAGTGGTTTTGCCTGGGGAGGTCAGGTTCCGTCGGGTTCCTGGGCAGGGCTTTGCCGGGGTTGGATGAGTGGCCCTTGGATCTGCGGAGGGCCCGCTCTCTGTGCGGTGCCCGCCGGGCCTGCTCACCATCACCCTGGGCTGCTCGGTGCCCCGTGACGCCGGGGGGCTCTGGTCTGGGTGCCCCTCTGCTCTGGGCTGAGTGGAACCGCTGCTCTCTCTGCGTTAGGTGTCCTGGACTCTGTGCTCTGTGGACCTGCCGGGCCTTTGGGGCCTCAGGCTCCCCCGTCTCCCCCTGATGCTTTGGGGTGCGGCGTGATCATGGCCCCCTTGCAAGCACATATTTTATCCTTGTTGCATGGTCAAACCCCAATACATGCTCATCTCTTCATCCGCTTCCAACTAGATGTTGTTGATGTTTGTGTGTTGGTACGTTTCTCTACAGGTATTTCACTGTTGTACTTTTTCATGTCATCATTATCCTATTTTCCTTATTTATCATGTAGTACTGTAGTAGTTAATTTCGCTTTTGTGAATACTGATGTGATTTAGGCCGCCTAGACAACTTTTATTTCCACATTTCAATTCTGTCCTTTTTCTCTTTTTCTCTCCTCCTTTATCTCCCTGTCAGGTTCGGCATGTCATGTTAGGATGCTGGACAGGACAGGGTAAAAAAAATGAAGTGAGTGAGTGAGTGAGTGAGTGAGTGAGTGAGTGAGTGAGTGAGTGAGTGAGTGAGTGAGTGAGTTGGGGTGGTGCGTATGGGGATGTTTTCTGTCTGATGGATGAATATAGTCTACCTATTAATTTCCTATGGTGGTCACTTTTGACCGGGAACACAACAACTGTAACAAGGTTGACTAAAACACTCAAAATTCAATGAAAGAGGTGATCATAACTTTTATATGTTCAAGTGCATAGTGTGGAGGATCATAAGGCCTTGAGGCAATCAGATGTAAAACACAATATTTCTGAGTGTTTTAAATCGGTCAGATTTGACCTGAAGACGACAGGAGGGTTAATTTAGCTTACATAAACACCCCCCCCGCTTCCAGCTTTCATGATGAGCTTCTGGAATTACCTGCAGAAAACAGTACAGTTGATCTTTTTATGCAACTTTCAGAGATTATTGACCAGCGTTTCTTTTAGTTCTAGACTTTCTGCCAAGTCATGGTACAGTAAACACATCAGGAAACCGTGAAGTAATCTTTTTATTTAACTATTTAAGTATGACAGTAAAGAGTATTTCTGAAACACCGGGCTCTGCTGTAGGTTAATTTTATCCCAAATGAAAACAATAAGCAATGGAAAAAATGTTTAGATAATTAAATGGTCAATATATCACCATTTAAATACACTCACTTTTTAACCAAGTAGAAGTGCTCAGGCAGGTTTACATCCACAAATCTGTCTGTAAATAGGACATTAACGGGTTAATTTACTCCAGGAACCAATTGTCTCAGAATTTTCAACTGAAGGTACATTTTCATTAAGTCTCAAAGCCCCGTGTCAATGTTGAGAGAAATTGTCTCTTATTTAACACTCGTGAGAACCAGAGATAACAGGTGCCTCTTTTTTCATTAATTCCACAGTATTCACCTCTTTACACTCTTTCACCCAAACACACACTTGTGTAGTTATCGTGTGCAACACAAACAACACCAAGCCATTAGCATAATAGCCTCTGTAATGAGAAAATATAGAAAGAGTATCTGGAGCAGCTGTTGAACAAGTGAGTGGATCAAGAATAGAAATTTCTTTAACAACAAAATTTAATGAGTGTCTGAACAAAACCCTTCCTGTACTGGGCTTTGAATACTTCCTGACAGTTTTCATCAACTTTTCCTTAAGTGTCACTGCTAAACAAAAAGAAAAAAACTTTCCTGTGTTTTATGAAGGTCAAGGGCAGCAGGTAACCGAACACGACTCTCTGCCTTCACTCCAGGTTTAAATGTCAAAAGTCAAACACTACATTGCTTCAAAGATTGCTAGATAATCTGATCCATGAAATATTTAGATTTTCAGCAAAAAGACAAAAACAAATCTTAATGAGGTCACCATATCCTTTAAAAACCAGAATAATCAGAATTACAAACATCCTTTTTAGACCTGAGACGCAGAACTGTCTGGTGTACTCATATGTTGCCTCACTTCATACTTTAAATGTACACTTTGACAAATAAAAATCACATAAATGTTCATTAAAAAAAGAGAAAGCATAAAGACAGATTGGGAAAGGTGTGTTTTATCCTCCTCAGAAGCAGCATGTCTACGCAGAACGTGTTTCAGCCATGTTGGTTTCTTTCTGGATATCTGATGTGTTTAACAGAACAGTTCTTACCAATTTTTCTGCAACTTTATTGTGTAAATGTTGTCTGAAAAGTCAAATTAATCATCTGATCAATTTGCACCACATTCCTTATGTGCAGTAGCCGTGGTTTACAGACGTGTACAGCTTCAGGTGCAGCCATGACAAACAGAGTTTCTAACTTTGATTAGTTCTTCATAAAGTCTCTCCAAATCTGCCTCGTTTGATTTTTAAGTGCATGTGCTGGTGGGTTTTTTATGGTAGTGTACGCTACCAGTTCACGGTCCATCAACAGAGAGCCGCGTGCTCAGCTTGTGACGGGGACATTTTTATCATGCTAACACCAACTGTATGAAAAGTTAATGTCATTACCGACCCGAACCTCGACACTTTGCTGCTTGGCTGCTGATGCTGCACTAATTGTATTTTTAAATCTGAGGGGCTGGATGTGTACTGACATATTCAGCTGCTCAAGTGGAGGGTGAAGGTGCTGGAGTACTCCTCTAAAAGATTTAAAAGACTCAAAGACCCAGGGCACCACATGATTTAACTGATGATTTAGTAAACAAACTTGATCTAAATATTATTTAGATTTAAATCTAAATCAAACGATTCAGGTTAGGTTTAAATTATGTTAAACCATAGGTTAAAGGTACAGTATGTAGCTTATTTGTTTTTTTGTTAGCAAAAATCAAGAATTGCTTTCATGAATACGTATTTTACCAAAGTCTAATCACAACCCATCCAAGTGAAAGCGTTCTCGTAGCTTAGCATTAGATGTTTATAGGCCGCCATGTTGCATCGCCATCTTTGAATACAGTAGCCGAAAGGGAACAAGCTTGTTAGCCTTGTGCGTTTTACCTGCGAGTCCCCACTGTGTCGGGGGGAGGGTGGTATAAACAAGCCAAGACGAGCGTGGATGATTCAGCTTGCCAGCTTACATTAAAATGGAGGACCATCTATACTCTTTGCCCGCGAGACAGAGGGAGAAAATAGCCAAGAAAAGAAAAAGAACTAATAACCGGGAGAAAATAAGAGTGTACATGGGTGGAGCATTTACCAGACG
>JBAMHW010000004.1:1653712-1667202 GCA_037177495.1 Rhadinocentrus ornatus
AACTTATTGGCATAAAAAATAATAATTATGTATCGTTCTGTTCCTCATCACCTGACGGGACACTCCAACTTCACATTCATGAATCTCCGTGGCTTCCGTAGTCGTAGTAACGCTCTTCAACGGTGAGGCTCCAGTAGAGCGCGACTCGGTTGCTTGTAATATGTTAGCCACAACTAGATGGGAGTAGTTCTTACACACTGCGGCTTTAAATAATGTCCAGCAACAGAAAGGGCTACAAAGTGATGAGGAAAACGTTAGTAAAGGTTAACAAATTGATGCTGTCCAGCTCTCGTGAACCCTCATAAACCATTTTTGCAGGATCTGCGGTAATGAGTGGTGGTGGAGGTGAGGACCCAAATGCAGGCAGTCAAGACCGGAGACAGAACAGTGCTGCTGACCAAGGTTTGCTTCCTCATAATGCAGGACAAGGAACCACACACAACAGGGACTAAACCAAAACACGACAGGTTTAACCACACAAGGATCTGACAAGGACAACTAAAAAACCTAGAGGTATAAATACACACAGGGAGTAATTAGGAGCAGGTGAAGTGAGTGAGAAATCAAACCAAGTGAACTAACGAGCAGGGACAGAAAATACAGAGCGCATGAGGGAAACAGGACAACTGGACTAAACATGACAAATCCAAAAACCTAAAGCATAAGCATAAGAGAAACCAAACACCAGAACTAATACACCAAGATCAAAACACAAACCAAAAACTAACCAAACTTGAACATTAAAGTAAACTAAGGAACAAAAAGGATAAAAACAGCCGGAACCATGACTTCTCCAACCCTACCTCTAAAGTTCATAATCCATTTTACACATTTGAGTCATTTGAGTGGATGGAGCCGTCGCAGGAGTCGTGACAATATTCAGACTGGAAAACTTTGGATTTGTCAAGCTGAACAGATCCCGGAGCAGTTGACTAATTAGATAAGATGGGACCTCGTGAGAAAACCTGCTGGTGCAAGTTGGCTTTGTCTCTTTTTAAAACTGCAAAAGCATCTGCAAACTGTGGCCTGTTGTTGTCACCAAGCCATAATGTCACTTATGTGGTTTCCAACCTTTTTTTGTGTGTGTGTGAGAAATGATGTCATTAAAGACTGTGTTTTTGGTATTTTGAAATAAAGCTGGAGAATAAAGATGTGCATGAAAGCGAGCTGGTTTCTGAGCCGTTTGTGTGGAAACAAACATCAGGACAGTGAAAGGTGCACACCACCATAAGTCAACACACACAGACAAATGGAGGGATTTTGAACTCTGATCACACATCTCAGCAGGTCTAATGATTATTTGTGGAGCCTGGCTGTCAGAAACCTTCCCTCCCCCCACCCACTCTGCTTCACTGTCACTAAAATAGCTTTAAGGTGTGTTTAGGTTGGACTTTAACCCCACCGCCTGTTCGTCTCCTTGGCAACCATCCAGAGTTCCCTTAATTTGTATCATCTCAATCCCAAGTGCTGCAAGCAGTTTTGTCTGTTTGCCCCTAATCATAGAGCCTGTTGCCATGGCAAAGTGTTTAAATATGCTGTGTAGATCAGCTTCACCTAACACATCACAAGTGGCAGATGTGTAACATCTATGTGTGTTTTCTTTTGTTCTTCTACTAAAAGTAAATGTCTTCCTCCCCCTAATCTCAAGCTTCATGTCTGACTTGGTTTTTTTGTTCATTTTTCAAACATATGAGTTTTTGTCTCTCCTTTTTTTCCAATTCTGTCGTGGTAATTCCACCGGGAAGGATCCCCTATTTTTTATTTCATGCATTCCTTAAAGCAAAAAGGCTTTTGTCTTTTATCTTATCAGCAAAGCAACGCGACTCCCAAAAGCTTTGGCCATGTTTAGAGAGGAGCTGCACGTGGCATACTGATAAGAGAGGCCTGGCACAGCAGGGACGCACGCCGTCGCTGCACGTTCAGCGGCAATAGATAAAAATCTGGCTGTATGAAGAAGAAACAAAACATACAGCCAGCGTAGAGTTTTTCTGCTTTTAATTGCTCTGGGTTCTCAGCTCTCACAATGGCACATATGGGAGTTTGTGCATGTGTGTAGCTGGACACGAGCATGCATGAGCACATGTGCAGGGGGAGGAAGCGAATCATAATCAGTGTATTCGTCTGCTAAATAAAAATTTTAGCAGGTCTTATGAACAGAAATGAGAAGATAAAGACAGAAAGGTTAGACGGAAACGTCACGCTGATCCTGATGGTGCTTATTAAAAACATACATCAGCTGCTTCTCAGACCTGGCAACCTGAAACAAAGAAGAACACCACAGCAACCAAATTCTCAACAGAACTCAAATATGAAGATGTTGGATGGCGCCGAGGGTAAAAGGAGAGAGTTTTATCTTTAATATCTGAGTCATCCCGGCCGTCCAAATAAAAACTGCAGCCTGGCTGCTCTGCTTCACACCAGGCACATATTACCAGGATGGCTTCGAACCACGCATCAATAAATCATGGGACTGGAAATTAAAACTACTTTCTAAAATAAAAAGGGTTTTTTGTTGTTTTTTTAGGCAAATGCTCCAGTTAAACCCAATGGTACCAATAAAAAGGTGAAACGTGAAAGATTAGGTGGTTAAGCTTAAAAAAGAAATGTAACGAATTAAACACATTATTGGGAATTTGCACAGGAGTGTGAGTGAACTTAGCGCACAAGTACAAAACTTCACAAATAACTAACAAAGCCTGAGAAATCAACACATTTACGATGAATTAATTAGAGAAAAATGAACGCATTTAATCGCGGAACGTATGTCTATGTGCGATTACCTAATACACAGATTACACTGATGCTCATGGTACCTCCGCAACTAACTTAGCAACATTGGAGCTACATTTAGCAATTTTTCAGACCCCTTCAGTGAGTTTAAAAAAAACGACTATAAACAAGTCTAGCGACTTATTCTGGTGATATCAGAGACTCTTGGTGAGTAACATTAAAAGAACGTGCAGCTTACTCGTCCCCGTTAGCAGCAGCTGCTGCGTAAGCCATCCCTCCCCCGTCCTGAAGAACACACAGGAAGCGTGGCCCTCAAGCAGCATCCAGCTTCAAGCTGCAGTCAGAGCAGGAGATGGACACCTCCATCCACCTCTGCTCCATGAGCAGACTGAAGCTGCCAGCGACTCATCCCACCCTGGCCCACTGTCAGATATTAATTCCTATGAATGAATAGTGTGGATGAAGTGCTGTAACATGTTGCAGACTCTCAGTTATATAACACCTGAAGCTGTTCGTTAAACTATTTAAAAATATTCAGGTTTGGCCTGGGATAGTTTCTGTTTTTACTGTTTCAAATGCATTTTTACAGACATTAATAGAGTTTACAATATTAATCTCTTTGTCTATTATTTTATTTAATCATCAACTAAAATCGATTTATTATTTTTTTAAATGTAGCTTTTTGGGGCAAATTATGTTGTGCACTTAAAATGCGATTAATCAAGATTAAGTAAGTCTTCAGTTAATTAGATTATTTTTTTATCGAGTCCCACCCCTAATATATAAATGATTTTTTCCACTTTTTATTCATTCCTCTCCTACTCCCCTTGCCAGTAGAGGTCTCTCCCCTCTCGCTCTCTTTGCTCCTCTGACTCCTACAGTTAAATAGGGAGTGAATATTAACAACGTGAAAGAGTTCAGATCCTGAACTTATGCCTAAAGTGAGAAACACATGATGCTCCAGAAGGAAGTCACCCCAAAGGTGGTATGGTAGAAAGAGTGGGCCCTTCACCCTGCATATCAGGCTAACTAGCTAGCTAGGTAGCAGCGTTCTTTTAGAACTGGAATGTAACTTTTGACTGCAAAACAACAAAGATAAGACGTGCGCAGAGATTGTATGTAGTGTGCAAGCCAGGTTTTTATTTCTCAAACACAAAGCATTGGTTTATTTACTACATGGGACTTCCTGCTGTCACCTGGGGGCTCGTGCTAACTGTTACTACCAGCAGTGATGAATAGGCCTACTTACTTTCTTGAAAAACTTTTTTAAATCTATTCTTCATCAATCCATTCACGTTCCTGTAATGCCGCTGTATTCGGCTCTGTGTGCTTCAGAGGAACGCGCTGCAGGTGCCGAGTGTAAGCAAGGTCGCAGGGAAAACGTGGACTTTCAGTGATGTGGTTCTCCGTATGAACAAGTGATGGATTGGATGAACCACCTCACGCTATGAAGTGAACTGGCAGATTTATGATATTTAACCGGTTACATGATTATTTATTTAAATACATATTCTAGCCAATTTATTTTGAAAATGTCAGCATTTTTTTCTAAAAAAAATTAAACACTGAATCACTAAATTATTTAGGGGGCTTAAGAATATTTTAGGGTGGCTTTGCCACTGGAAATGAGCTTGTTAAAAGATGATTACAGTAGAGAGGAGGTTTTATTCATTTTTATTCAGAACAATAGTTTTCAAACTGTGTTTGAGTTTAATGGATTTATTTATTTATTTGGAAACACCTTCTCCAGCTTTCAACAACACACAACATATGCTTCGGAGCATCGTGGCAGCACGTGCATCACTCATTTAGTAAGTTTTTTTTCCCGACTATGTTTTTAGCTCTGTTCAGTAATACGCTTGTGTACAGCTACACGTGAGGCTTTACTGATGCGCTAAATAAAAAACAGCACCAGGTGACGCTCCGCGCTTCCACCAGCCAGCCACAGCTTGCAGAGAGCCGATGGAGGGGACGACCCAAGGACTGTCTCATTCAGAGTTCACTATCTGACACCTTCTTGTCCTTCTAAATACAATTCTCGACCTAATCCACAAGTTGGATAGTTCACATTCAAACAAATCAAATAAAATGGAAAGACACATTGTCCAAGAAATCCCCAAAATTCAGAGCAATCACGTCCACATGTTCAGTTTGTTCTCGATATGAGGAAGTCAAGACGTTATTACATTCCTCCCTCGGGTAACTCATCACAGCACATCTTCATTTTAAGACCAGCACACATTAATTTTATGGTTATGTCCTTACATTCAACATGCCTCCTCTGTGCTGGTGCTTCAGGCACAAAGAGAAGGAATGAGTGTAGCAGAGGCAGATTGAAGGAGGGTGGAGGGATGGATCTGCATGTGGAAATGATGGAGGAAATTTGGGCTCAGCTTGGAAACCACGGGAAAGTGGTGGGGGTGGGGTGGTTATAGGTACCCAGGGACAAGAAGACATGACATACATATTCAACGTTTTGAGTCCCATCAAGCAGAACTCCTCACACCGATGCTCAGATGGTGCAGCCATATCTGGTGGGTTTTGGGGTATTTTCAGAGGAAAGTGCTCAAACTTCATCGTTCAGTCAGTGTGACGACTTCAGAAGAAGTCTCGATTCAGACCGTCCTGATGGACGACAACCTGCTGTGTAAAATCTAACTTTGTTTTTAATTGAATTTATCAAGTGGATATAATTTCATTTTAATCTAGTTGTTAGCAAAACTATTCTTAAATAAGGAATATGAACTTTGGAGGGTAAAATGTTAAAAAAGTGAAGGTAGTTTAGTGGAATGCTGAGTAATTAAATGAGGAATGGTGACCGTGGGGGAGCAGGATTTCCCACAATGCTGTTCACTTCCATCTTCAACAAATTAGAGATAATTTGCTGCATGAAACTTTGCACTTTTACTTGTTACAAATTAGGAGAAGCTGAAATTACACAATACTTTCTGAAAGTACTTTTTGGATTTTATGTTTTACTTTGGTTCGTTAGTAATTCAACTGACACAAAAAGGTTTACATTGATTTCAGAAGGATGTAAAAAAAAATCTAACATACTGTCATGCCCATTTCCCAATCATCCAGTCATCTCGTTTATTTTCTTTTATCTTCTTTTTTTGTGTTAATTAGGAATAATAAAATTTTAAAAAGAGAAACAAACATCATTCCATGTTACCCTTGATGATGTCTACTTCCAAATCGCCTGTTCTGCCCACACCAACTTCCTGCTGCAAAGTACCCATCAGTTACTTTAAGTTTTCTGACATACGTACACGTGAAACTCATCAATCAAGTTTGTTCCTAACCTCATAAACTGACAGCAAAATCAATCTGATCCAAGTTCATAAAGGTTCGACAAACTAAAACCATTCTAGTTAGGGTTAGTTATGCAATCACTCAAAAAGTTGATTTTTAAATATTTTTTAAGTACAGAAAGAGAGATGATGAGGGAATGAATCGAGCTTTTCTGGCTGTGCTGTGTAAGAAAAAGTGAAAATGAGCCTGGTGTCTCCATGTTTGTTGAACAAAGCCGGTTCTAAGAAAACTTAAGCCTGCTTTAAATGAGGGTGTTGCAGCTTCCAAGAAGCTTCTAACTAGCACACTGTGTCCTTTTCTGTTGCTCCTGACAGGGACTTTAACGTCAGGGTTTATGAGTTTATGAGCTTTTTGTGTTCTTTGTTTTCTGGTTTTAGTATCGACCTTGTCCTTTGATTTTCCATGTTAGTCAGTAATCTTATCTACAGTCCGATTTCTGTTTTCCTTCTGCCCTTTAGTCAGCTTTACTTTCTACTTTTGGGTTCTCATTTGCCAGATTTTGTTCTCTCCCCCCTACGTTGGATTTCACTGGCCTCCCTGCGTCCAAGTTTGTTCGATCCACATTTCTGTGTTACACCACATTAACAAAAGTGTTGTGTACTTAAAGTTCCAGTTACATTTCACCATCAAAACCAGCTCATCCTCATATTCATGTGGATATTTGTAAACAGATTAAATAGATTCCCTGAAGGAATCAGAAGGAAAGGTAACCAAGAGAGACTAATGGACAACCACATCCGTACATCCATCTTCTACCGCTTACCCGATATCGGGTCATGGGGTAGCTGCCTAAGCAGGGAAGCCCAGACTTCCCTCTCCCCGGCCACATTCACCAGCTCGTCCAGGGGGATCCCGAGGTGTTCCCAGGCCAGCTGAGAGATGTAGTCCCTCCAGTGTCCTGGGTCTTCCCCAGGGCCTCCTCCCCATGGGACGTACCTGGAACACCTCACCAGGGAGGTGTTCAGAAGGCCTCCTAACCAGATGCCCGAGCCACCTCGTCTGGCTCCTGTTGCAGAGGAGCAGCGACTCTACTTTGAGCCTCTGCCAAGGGACAATAAGATACAAATCAGATATTAGACTAACTCTGTGGCACATTTATATTTGCAAATTTGTATATTAATGAGCAATAGTCCCTTTTAAATAACTAAATAAAATGAAATAAAAATTATTTACCACATGACATCACAGAAGTAGTTCTCAGCAAAGTCAACAGAAGTTAGCAAGTGAAAATGTCTGTTTAGCGGTTGCATCGGAGCGCCTGTCATGTCATCACTCTTCAGTTCGTGTCAACTGTGGATTACAGAAATGTAGTGTTTAGATTTCCTCGCACAGTAGCACAGCTCTTTTTTAAGACATTATTGTGTAGGCAGCTGCTGCAGCAGTGAGGCTGTTCACGAGCATGACGCAACAGTTTAGCAAAGCACATGCTACACTCCAGGTGTAAACCCAGCTTTAGCTACAGCGTTAGCTACTGAGACACAGTTTCACTCTCCACATGACATACAGCCAGGGGCTGAGCTAGAGGGGGGCCAAGGTGGCATCTCAGGTGATTGACAGATCACTGGAGGAGGAGGACAGGAACATTTTTCCAGACCGGCATGGATCACCGGTATCACTGTGCCAGTTTGCGGTCAATTTTAAAGTAGTTTTCTAATTATTCATGCTTTAAAAATTTTGTTGCTCATGTCTAGGTCTATCATGTATCTGTGCCAGTACAACTACTAATGCTATATAAGGCTATTAACATGATGTTAGCACAAAGCTACATAACAGTGCTAATCTAGTTCTTTGCTAGCACTGCTAGTTTTTTTTTCTTTTTAAACTTGTCCTGTCCAGCATTGTAGAAAAAAGAATAATGGTTGGGTTGCTGTGTTGTGCCGAAATTTGCTCTGCCAAGGGGAGGTTTATGGGTATAAGGCTCCTCTTGATAATCTGATTTATTTATTTATTTGTTTATTTACTGTTATTTATTTACTCTGAATTATGGAATCTATGTAATCTTGCTGGACCTGACTGGAGGGGACAGAAATAGGAGGAAGGCAGCAAAAAGAAGCAGAAAGATCAAAGAGGAGACAAAAACACAACAGATAGCAGCAACGACACTTCAATCCAAACTGTCATCACACAACCATCTGCTACACTTGCACAGAAACAGACCAGAGAATTTCCTACAGCTTTTACAAAAACCAGAGCTGACAGTAATCAAGAGTTCCTAAATAGTTACCAAATCAAAAAACATAACAAACACGTCACAACAACCAAAGTACCAAATACTCACTCACAGAAAAAACAAAACAAAAGTATCTCCTAGTGTGCAAACCCACCGGATAACTCAGTGACTGTGCCAGCAAGCAGAGGATGAGGAATGAGAATCAGAAATGAGGAGTGATGAGTGTGGTCGTGCAAATGCGACCACGCCTCCACAGAGGCCAGAGGCAGACCAGAGTGGCCCAGAGACCCAGGCCATCAGCAGCAACCCTGGAACACAAAGTCAAGCCACCCCACCACGAAGACGACCCGGACCCACCCAGAGCCCCCCGCGGTCACGTGAGCCAAGATCGGCAGCTGCCGACCCCTCCAGGCACCGGTCATCCAGAGTGACCAGAGCTAAGGGCCCAAAGAGCCCAGAGGGATGTACAAGAGTCCTATTTGAGATGTCTTGGTATCACAAATAAAATATTAGTTAATATAACATGCTACTGACAGGTGGATATTTCAATACTAAGACTGCTTGACTATACTAGTCTGTACACACATACTGTAGTGTACACAACTGTCCTCGGACAACCTGAAAACGGCTGTAAAGCTGCCAATGAGGAACATTTTATTATCCCAGGTTAAATACTGATGACGGAACATTTTGACCTATTCAGATTGTCAGTGTGTTTATCTGGTTGTAAACGACGTGATTGCAGGTTTTTAGCTCGCTGGTTAAATGTTGGTGTCTGAGATTTTTGTTAACAACTTCACGTGGATTGTGTGGAGCTGACCTGCCTAAATTCTGGAATGGTCTCCCTCTTTCTGTGAGGTCTGTTAGAACCTTGAATTATTTTAAACACTCTTAAAAACTCACTTTTTTACATTGGCTTTTAATTCCAGAGAGCACAATCATTAGGCAGGCGTTTTCCTATCTTTCTCTTTTATTGTTGTTTTTATGTCTTGTTATTTTATCTGTGCAGCACTTTGGCTGCCTCATGGTATGTGGAAGCAAAATGCAAACAATAACCTGAAACCAAAACTCTTCAACTGCAGTTGTATCAATTGCATAAATTATTTCAATTGCTTGATGTCCAGAACATTTTTTTAATTAAATAATGATAAAACCAAAATACTGGTTGTTGTTCCAAAAAGTCAGAGGAAAAACAAGTACATACTTCTCTTCATTTTCTCTCAAGCACAGTGAGTCAGGAACCTTGGTATTATTGTAAATAGTGATTTCAGTTTTGGCTGTTACATTACAAACATCACCAGAACTGCTTTCTACCATCTGATAAATAACGTCCTATTTGCAGAGTTTTCTAATCAAGTGGATGATTATAATTCCTTAAAATGCAGCAGCAAGAATTTAAACTGCACTGAAATTTGCACATATGTGCTAAAATCCATTCATTGGCTGCTTGTTCAACATACAATCACGTTTAAAATCCTCTTACCTGTTCGTAAAGCACTGGATGGCTCAGCCCCTTCCTACCTACATCTCTGAACTGCTCGCTATGAATGACCCGAACAGGTGCCTCAAGTCATCAGATGCAGGTCTTCTAGTTGTTCCCACAATCAAATCCAAGGCTGGAACAAGCTGCCTGCTGACCTGAGCTCAACTGCTACTATCTACTATGTCTATATTTTAAACCAAATTAAAACTCGGAAATTCTTACAGGCTTTTTCTTATGACTGCTGTGTCTATGTTTGTTAATATATACCAACTTTATTGGTTTTTATGTGTATTTTTCTACTCACGTGTGCTAGTGTGCTTGTATGTGTTTGAATATATGCCAATGGATATGTAAATATGTGTATACTTTGTATTTATATTTCTTGTAAAGCACATTGTGTTTGCATGTAATAAATGAGTTAGATAAATAAAATTGTCATTGCCATTAAACGTGTTTGAATCGGAAATTATCAGTAAAACAGCAGTAGAATCAGGGCCATGTTTAATAGTGAAAGTAAGAACATTTACACATGGACAATGTGAAGGAACTGAAGGGATTAGGACTGAACTGTCATGTTTCACGGTCTTATTTCTTGTGTTTGGGTTTTGTCTATTTTGGTTTGTTATCTCTTGATCTTGGTTTATAGTCTGGTGTTGGACATGTTTAGTTTGTTATGATTATGGGTTAGGCTTTGGGTTTTTGTGGTGTTTTTAGTTCTGTCATGATTTTGGTTATATTTCTCTGTTTTTGTCATGGTTTGGGTTTTTGGTTTTGTCATGTTTAGTTCAGTTTTCCCTCATGTGCTCTTTTCTGTCCCTGGCTCAGTAGCTCACCTGGTTTGATTTGTGTATTCACTTCACCTGTTCTCAATTAGTTCCTCAGTGTACAAATACCCGACGGTTTCAGTTCTTCCCTGTCAGATCCTTGTTTGTTTCATCCTTGGTGTGGTTTGTTATCTGGCCATCGTGTGTGGTTTATGGTTCCCTGTCCTGAGTTTTGGAAAATATACCAGCACTGCTTTGCCTCCAGTCTTGACTGCCTGCATTTGGATCTTCACCTCCACCGACCACTCGTGACATGAACACCTGTGTAGCCATAAGAAAAACAACTAATCAGTGACACTAACTGGAGAGCTTCAATTTACTAGGGAGGAAAGATTGGACTTTGGAGCAATGGAAGAAGGTCATGTGGTCTGATGAGTCCAGATTTCTGTTCCAGTGATGGGAGCATCAGAGTAAGAAGAGAGGTAGATGAAGTGATGCAGCCATCATGCCTAGTGCTACTGTGCAAGCCTGTGGGGGCAGTCTATGATCTAGGGTTGCTGCAGTTGGTCAGGTCTAGATTCAGCAACATTATGTGCCCAAAGGGAAACAGGTGAACCTGAATTTACTGAATGAGCAGGTTATTCCATCTTCTCTGATGGCACGGCCATATTCCAACATTCAGGACTCATAGGGCTCAGATTGTGAAGGAGCGGTTCAGGGAACAGGAGAAATCATTTTCACACATGGATTGGTTACCACAGAGTCCAGACCTGAACCCCATTAAGATTCTCTGGGATGTGCTGGAGAAGGCTTTGTGCAGTGGTTGGACTTTCCCATCATTAATACAAGATCTTGGTGAAAAACGAATGCAACACTGCATCGAAACAATGCCACAGAGAATGCTGCCCTAATCAAAGGTAAATGCGGTCCAACCAAGTTTTAGAGTTTGTGACCTTTTCCTTTTGGTGACAACCTTTTCTTTTGCCAGGTATTGTATATTTTTGTCACATTTAAATAGGGGCTGGGTCTGAGTAAAAAAAAAATCAGAAATAGATCACATACAGGCAAAGAAGTTGGATTAGAGCCCCGTTTGACTGCAGTGTGAACATTAAATGTTTCTGTTTACATGCCTGTGCTTGTCTGGTGGGATAATCACAAGACTTTTTTTTTTTTAAAACCAGTCTTCTCATTAGGTGCAGAAAAAATGTAATTTGTCAGAAGCTTGACGGTCTCTTTGTTCCTCTGCTGAGGATTGACTTCATTTGAGGAAAGAAGTAAGTAGGTCATGCTGCTGCTCAATTATGCTTAATTTTAGATCTACAACAGCCAGTTATGTATTAATCAGGTTGTCACCACCTTTATAACTTACCGCTCTGTAGCTCCTACGCTGGTCCAACTTTCAGCTGCCAACCCTGAAATCTGACTGTGGGCCCCAGTGACCAACATGACCAGGTGTATCATGGTTAATTATTGCTTCATCCACATCACTCCTCCATTAAATCTATGCTCAACCTTTTATCTCTAACACTTCATATTTAGCCCTCATATTTTTCCATGTGTTTGCTCTAATTTTCCGATCCTGTTTTGCTTCATTCTGAGGTTTGGTGGTGAAGACAACGCAGTGAAGAACGTACAAATGTGAAATCACTATGGACGGGCATGATCCACACTGTAACCCCCAGATAGAAAAACAGCTGCAAATGTAGACTGCAAAAAATGAATTGAAATGGCTCACAGTTCATGTGTAGTCTTGTGCACAGGCTCAGATAATCTGTTCATTTTTTTGTCCTTGTCAAAGAATCTTATTACATGGAGAGAAAAAAAAAAAAAAAAACCACCAATGTTGGTGGAAACTGAGAAATTCTCCTCAAGCAGGAACTGAGCTGCACAGACTGACCAGCACTTGATGTTTCTCTGAACATTTTCTCATTCTGTCCTGTTGACGCTTGATGAGGAAATCACACCATGAAGCTCGGCAGTTAGGAGTGAAAATGAGTGGCTCATTGCTACTTGGCAGGTATTTCTGGCTTAGTTTTCTGGTGCTTGTTAGCCCCTCCTTCCAGTCCTCTCCACCCCCAACCAATCCAGGAAGATGGTCATTCTTTCTGGTTTTGATGGAGGTTTTCCTTCCTGCAGCTTGGGCTCGATGATTTCCCAATTATTTTTATTAACACAGTTATTATAAATTGGACTAAAGGGGATCATATTATTTTCCTTTAATAATATTTGGATGAATATTAATTGGGCTGAATGGGATGTGTCTGGAAACCTTTGTTGCTAATTGGAGCTGAATAAAAAGAGTCAATGCAAATCAATTCAGTGTTATTTCTTTGAAGTTGTGCTTCATTTTAGCAATATGACATAGGTGGAGGAAGGATGTCCTAGAAATCTGGTTAAGTATGAATCAAAGGACAAACCCTGGTCATAAATAACCAACGTTTCTTACTGTAGTTCTTGAAGACAGGTTCTTGTCATCTAGAGTAAACTGTTTTTATGAGGCATTTAGGTGCAAAGACAACCTCAGTTTGTCTGAATTTAGAAAGAAAAAAATCATCCAGGCCTTTATATATTAAAGACATCTTTGTAATCTGAGCAACTGATTTGTTTCATCATCCTTCATGGATGTCTGAGTATGATCAGTGCAGAAACGAAAACATTTATACCATGCTGATTAATAACAAGCCCAACGTAACACGTGCAGTTTCTGAGACATTTTGCATAGCTTGAAAGGTAAAAGCTTTGCTCAAAATCCTTTTGAACACAACCTAATATTTGTTTTTACCCCTCTAATAGATAACAGGAGGCAGAAAACACTGTCACAGGTTGAGGCGAAGGAAAGGACCCAAATGCAGGCTGAGGGAAGAGGGAGGCAGTGACATCCACATCAAATCCACTCGTAGAATTTAAGGTTTTAATAACACTAAACTAAACCAGACATGATGACTTTAGTGAAACAAGCCAAGACGAGTGTGGATGATTCAGCTTGCCAGCTTACATTGAAATGGAGGACCATCTATACTCTTTGCCC
>JBAMHW010000004.1:1692210-1704558 GCA_037177495.1 Rhadinocentrus ornatus
TGCCCCAAGTGGAGGAGTTCACGTATCTCGGGGTCTTGTTCACGGGTGAGGGAAGGATGGAGCGGGAGATCGACAGGCGGATCGGTGATGCAGTGATGCGGACGCTGCATCCGTCTGTCGTGGTGAAGAAGGAGCTGAGCCAAAAGGCAAAGCTTCAGTTTATCCCCAAGTCTACGTTCCTACCCTCACCTATGGTCACGAGCTGTGGGTAGTGCCAGAAAGAACGAGATCGCAAATACAAGCGGCCGAAATGAGTTTTCTCGGACGGACTACATTTCTGGTGCCCCAGCTGCTGGAGCTCAGACTCAACGTTTATTTAGTTTCACAGCTCGGTTTACTGGGTCTACCAAAACCCTGCTGCTGATAGGGGTGTTGTCCGCTGTCTCTGATCATTTTAACGGTGATGATGATTTTAATCCTTTAAACTATGACATTCTGGTTATAATAAATCCAAAATATCTTTCAGATGTTTGATGATGCTTCTGTGTGGGGGTGCTCAACTTACGGTTCAGGCCAGTGAAGCTGAACATCCCGATCTGCTGGGTGATGTGGTCCCAGGTCCCCGGGGTTCCCAGAGCTACCAGCTTGGTCTTCAGCTGATCCCTCATCAACAGGACCCGGTCTGCCATGGTCTTCACGTTATCCTTCCTTCAGAGAAATAGAAGACGCATCAGAAGGAAGAAGAGGAAACATTTTCGGGTCAAAGTGTTTGGAACAGACCATTCTGCAAACAGCTCGGGGCTGTTGAGGGTCTTGCTGACAATTCGTGCTCCCTGAGATGGTGGGTTGGACCAGGTTGTCCTCACAATCTTCTCCATCTGGGACAGGATGCGGGTCAGGTTTTCTGTGTCCTTGGCGACGACTGTCAGGTTCCCCACCCTCTCATCTGACCACATGGAAACAAGAGAGAGCTGTGAACTGCGCGCACATGGCATGGTTAACAGAGGTCAGCACTAAATCCCAAAGAACCACGTAAATATGAATCCACAGGGATGCATCATCTGTCCTCACTGTACAGGCCGAAGTTTTTGGAGAAGGACTGAGCGATGAAGAGCTCGAAGCCTTCAGAGACAAAGAAACGGATAGCCCAGGCGTCTTTATCCAGGCTGCCAGAGGCGAATCCCTGGTAGGCTGAGTCAAAGAACACGAACAGCTTCCTCCTCTGGAGAAGAAAGGAAAGACCAAGGAAAACAAAAAATTATCCAGAATAAAAACACACACATAAAAAATAAAAAAAAATCTACTTCTTATGATCTGAAAGTAACAACATTCTTCTACCTTCATGACCTCTGCAATGGCCTTCCACTCCCCCTGGGTGGGGTCTGTCCCGGTGGGATTGTGTGCACACGCATGGAGGACGAAGATGGAGTGTTCAGGAGCTTTCTGTTAATTAAAAGATCATCAAGAAACACCTAATGCAGGCTTGCCCAAGTCCGGTCCTCGAGAGCTACGATCCTCCCTTCAACACACCTGAATGAAATGAATGGCTTGTTACCAGGCCTCTGCAGAGCTGATGGACGCGGGAATTCAGCCACTGATTCAGGTGTGCTGGAGAAGGCATGCATCTAAAAGTTGCAGGATAGTGGAACTCGAGGACCGGACTTGGTCACCCCTGACCTGATGGCTCTCTATCTTTATTTCTCATCCTTTCTTTTGAGTTGTTGGAAGTAAACATCTGAAAGCTGACGGTTCTGAACAGGAACAACATTCCTTCAAAGACAGTTGATGTGAAACTGGTTGTCGCGACAGCTCGTTATTTCAAAGAGGCTAATGTTCTCATATCATTTCAAGTTGGTTACTTTAACCTTCTGGTTTTATTGAATCTCATCCATCTTTCCTCACCTCCAGGTCATCTAGAAAGCCAGTGAGGTCCAGCCCCCTTTTAGCAGCATCCCAGTAGTGATATGGACGGATGTCCTTGAATCCAGCGTCAGCAAACACACCATTGTGGTTTTCTGGGAAAAGAGTAAAAGAAAATTAATTGTTAAATGTATTATTGCCTTCATCCTAAAATCTACTTTTCTCTGCAGCAGGGTCCGAAAAAAAGAGAAGACAAATTCACAGCTTATTTTCTATCCCACAGCTGTGTACTGACCCCATGTGGGTGCTGAGACATAGACAGGTGTGGCAGTGTTCTTTACGCCATTGTACCACCGCTGCAGGAACTCTGCCCCGATCCTCAACGCACCAGTCCCACCCAGAACCTGAACTCCTCCAACCTGAAAAAGAGGGAGGCGCTGCTCAGTAACACAGAGGACGGACTGATCGGAGAACGAACAAAGACAACAAAAACACAACTGAGCTGAAATATGACCTGATCTGACTCAGAATAAAAACCGACGTCACCCTGTTTTCCATGATGGCGGTGCTGTCGTCTCCCAGAGCGACCTTGGAGGCGGCAGAGCGGAACTCGGGCAGGCCGAGAATGGGCAGGTACTCGTGGTTCAGGCTATCATCCTCCACGATGAGCCGCTCCACCTTCTTGACCACCGGCAGGACCCAGGGCTGACAGTCGTCAGTACGGTACGCTGGAGAGGACAAAAAGCTATCAAGAAACCACAACTGATCACAACAAAATACACATTTACCCCTTAAAACTCCAAGCTATTTTTGGTCTGCCTGTTTTTTTAAAAAGGTAACCCAACCTGTAGCAGCTGAAGCTTTTAATCCCAGTCAGCATGCAGACATGCTGTTTCCAGCCTCAGCTGTCAGATTATATAGCAGAATTTATTACTACCAGAAGTTGGAAGAAATAACACACAGGTCAACGGTGACCAAGCCTTTTCTCATCTGCACATCTTTCTCTCAAGTCTTGGCTTCTAGGAGAAAAAATATTGGCATTGAAACAAACACACAAGAGAAACTATTTCCATTAAAATGAGTTGGATTGTAACATAACTTCGCTAGAGCAGCTGGAAAGAATCATATCAGCAGTAGTTGTTTAAGGAATCCTATAAATGCTAAGTTATCTACTAAACAAATAAAAGTAACATTTTAAAATTTTATTTACACTCTATTTTATTTATTTACACTCTGATTTGTTTGTTCGACCCATGTGTTTAAAAGGGGCGTCTCTCCGTACAAGTCGTCGGATCTTTCTGAGCGGGTCATCCCGCTGATGCCCCGGCTGACCGCCCCCATTAGGTTTAAATGGAATAAACACTCCGCCCATTCCGGCTCGCCGCCGGGTCACCCGGGCGGTAAATGCTACGGACCCAGTTCCTGCTGAAGGGGACACAAATCACCGAGGAGTGATGCATTCAAGGACACAGATAGCGGAACAAGTTGGAAACACCAATCAGATGAACCTGTCACACTCCAGTCTCTTACTGAGAATGATTTGTAGAATAAGCAGTACTCCCACTGTCATGTGTAAGGTCTACATTAGCAGTGTGCTAACAGAAGGTTATATACTTAAAGGCGACGGTTTGTTTGGTTCAGTTAGCTTGTAGCGAAGGTCATATCAGAGGAGTGCTAATGAATGGTAACATGATGACACCATCACCGCTAAAGTGCACGCAGTGCGCTCACTTAGCTTTAGCATTAGCCATCAGCTATCCTCAGTTTACCTCCAACTCCCAGGTTCACCTTCTGCGGGTGGCTGTCCTCTCTGAAGTCAGCGGTCAGCTTAAAGACGGCTACAGGCGGGGCCTGGGGAACCTCACTGAACAAGGACATGGCTCAGGATAAGCAGATGTTCCCGGTGTGAAGCAGGAGGAGGACACGGCGTGCGGACACTTCCAGAGACGTTCAGGTTCACCTTCACCCAGCTGGTTCAGGATGTGCTGGAGAGAGGCGTCAGTCTGGCAGCCAATAAGAGGGCTCGTAACACCGGGGTAGGTCCTGCAACAGCCAATTAGAGCACAGCAATGGAAATGTTGTTATTATTATTATCATTATTATTATTGTCGTTGTTATGTCTTGATACATTTTTTTTACATTTTTTGAGGCAGGGTACACATTGAACAGGTCACAATTCCATCACAGTTAAAAGTAAATCATTTAAGTTCCTGCTCTGCAGGGCAGTTCATTTGCGCAGGAATTGCCTACTGTACCTTTCTGTGTTACAGAAGGACTGAAGAAGCCTCTGACTGAACACATTCTGTTGTTTTCTCACTATATTTTGTAGAGGATATGAAGAATTGTCCATCATGTCCAGCAGCATATGCAGAATTCTGCTCTACACAATCAGCTCCTATATCCCCAGAACACAACCAGAACTTCTGGATTAGTTTGTTCAGTTTTGTTAAGTCCTCTGGTTCTGGTTCTGCTGCCGCAACCGATGCTGCAAAGCAGATGAAACTCTCTGTCATAGACTGATAGAAGAAATAAAACATCTTGGTTAAGACATTGAAGGTCTTTTCTGTCTATACTTCTAGATGATTCTGTGTCACATTTCCAGTTCAGTCTGTTGTCCAACTGAATGCCAAGGTACTTTTAGTCCTCCACCACCTCCCTGTTCTCATGATATGCATTCAAAGTAAATACACGCAAAAGAGAAAAACCCTTGTATCCAGACTTTATAATTGTTTATAGGAAAAAAAAAAAGTTGAAGGCAGGAGTGGGGGAGGTGAACATAACCAAGGTTGTTTACACTACCATTGAAAATATAGAACAGGGTTACTCAATTTGGTCCTATGAGCGCAGCAGTCCTGCAGGTTTTTTATGTCTCCCTGCTCCAACACACCTGACTCACATTAATGAGTCATTGAACAGAACTTCATAAGCTGTTGTATCCATTTAATTTGAGTCAGGTGTGTTAGAGCAGCCATATACTGAAAACCTGCAAGAATGTAGCCGTCATAGAACCGTGCCTTGATACATAACATGACATAACATGTTGGATTTGTTTTTCTGCACATTTTGTATGTTTTAACAGCTTCCATGCGCTTTTATTTTGTACTGTGTAGAATAGTCATTATGTTGAAGGTCATGACTAATGTACTTCCTCCTGTTACCTCACTTCATGGAACTTGCCAATGAATCCAGGACCAACAACGTGGCACTGAGGAGAGGAGACGCTAGCGTCGCTCTACAGGACACACAAGGAAACTGGACCACCGTCACACTGAAGGATGCTCTCTTCATCCCATCCTACCCCCAGAGCATATTTTCAGTGAAAGCAGCTACAGCACATGGAGCTCAGGTGGTCTTCAAGAAAAGACACAACGAACTAATCCATAAAGATGGGACTGTCTTTGCCATTGAAGAATACAACAGACTATACTACTTGAAAACAGTAAACAATAATGACTCTTTCAGTGACATAACATCTTGTGACAATGTAAACCTGACATGTGATGTGATAGGACATTGTAATAGAGTAGTAGTGGAGGGAATGAAAATCACAGGAGATACTAAACTAGAGTGTAACGTGTGCTTTGAAGGAAAATTCACTAACAGCAGAAACAAAAAAAATGTGACCCAAAAGCCAGTGAACCTCTGGAACTGGTGCATACAGATTTGGCAGGCCCCATTGAGCCAACTAGTCAAAGTGGCCATAAGTATGCTATATCATTCAACGACGATTTTTCAGGAGCGGTGTCAGTCTATTTTCTAAAACACAAAAGTGAAGCCACTATGGCAACAGAAAAGTTTTTAGCGGACTGTGCCCCGTATGGCACTGTTAAGTGCATTAGATCAGATAATGGTACTGAATCCACAAGCAATACTTTTCAAACACTTCTACAGGAAAAGGGATAAAACATGAAACGTCTGCGCCATATTCCTCTCATCAGAATGGGACCGCTGAGAGACAGCAGAGAACTCTGTTGGAAATGGGTAGATGCCTATTGTTAGAAAAGGGACAACCCAAATCACTCTGGCCCTATGCCATTCAAAATGCTGCTCGCATTAGAAACAGGTGCTACAATAACAGAACCCGGAGTACACCATATCAGATGCTAACAGACAAAAGACCAGACCTTTCTAAACTCTGGATATTTGGGTCTGAGGGTTATGCTTATACACATGATCACAAGAAACTTGACCCCAGGTGTGAAAAAGCTATATTCGTGGGTTACAGTAAAAATAGCCCAGCTTACCTGGTTTACAACACCCACACAGGAAAAGTGTCAAAGCACAGACTGGAAAAGTTAATCAAAAAAAGCCCAGCTGAACAAACTGAACAACAAACACAGGCTGAAGAGTATGACACAGAAAGAGAACTGTACAACTACAAAACGCCCAGGGAACAAAATGAAAATAATCCTGAAAATGAACTAGTTCAGGACTGTGAAGGAAATACAGATGACCTAAAAAGTGATACAGTAGAAACAACACAGACTAAACAACAATATCAGCATGGACGATATCCAAAAAGAGAAACAAAACCTACAAAATATTTGGAGGTTTACACATCAAACTGTAAAGATGAACCAAATGGAACCGCTAGGTGTGCATGCGGGACTCCCCAAACCTATAGAGAGGCCTTGATGTCACCAGAGGCATCCAGGTGGGAGCGAGCTATGGCAGGAGAAATGGACTCCCTCAAAGAAAATGAGACATTTGAACTGAATACATTACCTGAAGGTAGAACCACTGTGGGTGGAAAATGGGTTTATGCAGTAAAACAACCTAGGAAAAATGTTTAAAGCTAGATTCGTTGCAAAAGGATGCAGCCAGACCGAAGGAATAGACATTTGCACCAACAGCTAACATTACATCTGTGCGTGCTCTTATGCAGATAGCAGCTCTGAACGATCTTGTTGTACACCACATCGATGTCAAAACAGCATGCCTGCATGCACCCATAGAGGAAGAAATATTCATGGACCAACCTGAAGGTTTTGAACAAATTGGGTCAGAAAAGAGGTTAGTATATAAGTTAAAGAAATCTCTGTATGGCTTAAAACAATCTGGTCAAAATTGGTACAAACCCCTAAATGACTACCTCGAACAAAAACGGGTTTGAGAGAAACCTTGTGATCATTGTGTGTACGAGAAATATTTTGAAGGAAAAACTGTTCTTGTCATTATTTGGGTAGATGATTTAATAATCGCTGCCAGCAGCCTTGAACTACTAAATACATTTAAAGAAACTATTAGCTCAAAGTTCAACATGAAGGACTTGAGAAAAATATCTAGATATATTCTTGGGACACAGTTTGAACAAAGAAAGAGTGAAATCAGAATGAACCAGAAAAAGTATATAGAAAAAATGTTAGAGTGTTTTGGCATGTCCGAGTGCAGACCCAGAACTACGCCCTGTGAGTTGAAAATGGACACTACAAGTAGTGGAGATTATGACAAACATGAGACTGTTAATCCCAGAGAGTCCCGGGAGATTGTGGGCAGTCGTATTTATGCCATGACTTGTACCAGACCAGATATAAGACGGGTTGTTAGCAAACTTTCACAGACTTCGGCACAACCAAAAAGAGAAGACTTGGTGACTGCAAAACATGTCCTCAGATACCTAAAGGGGACAAATGACTATGAGTTAGTCTTTAAGAAAAATGGAGAAGAACTAAATCTAGTGGCATTTACCGACTCAGACTGGGCATCATCAGTGCAAGAAAGACGCAGTACTACAGGGAAAAGTTTTGCTCTGACAAAACAAGGTCCAGCAATGTCTTGGAAAACAAAGAAACAACCTACTGTGGCCGAATACATCGGACTCACAGCCTCTACACAGGAAAGCCTGTACTTAATACAGCTGTTACGTGGAATGCATATTTTGTATGTTTAAACAGCTCCCATGCGCTTTTATTTTGTACTGTGTAAAATAGTCATTATGTTGAAGGTCATGACTAATGTACTTGTTACCTCACTTCCTGTGCCCGCTAAAAAATGATAAGTTACACAAACACAAAAACAAAACACAAACGAGATCTTTTGTCCTGTAGCATTCGTACCATGTCAGAGGAAGCGGAGGAGATGAACATAACGTAACGTAACATCAATCACCATTTTTATCTGTACAGTCTAAAGCAAATCCTTTCAAGTAGAGTCTAACAGGATTAACGGGATTAATAAAAAGGTCTTTGAACTCAGCTCACCGTGATGGTGATTTTATTGATAACACTAATGGATGATTTCCTGCTATGGAGATTTACCACATCTTTAAAGAAAATGTTTATAGTTGAATAAATTAATTAATACAAATAGAGCTGAATTGAATTAAACTGAAAAGCTATCACTGTGCTGGCATCATCCAGACTAGCAGCATGCAGTTTGACCTCTGATTGAACACTTGTAAGTATTCTGAATGCATGTGTGTCCTCTGTTAAATATTCTGTTGTTAATTAATAATGATCTTCATAAGAACTTGTTACAGTAATTAATAGACCTGCCCAAGGACGTGCAGTACGTGGAACAGAAAAGTAAGAGTCTTGTCAAGCTGTCTGAGGGATATCTGTAAATGTCGTAGCAGGAGCTCTGCCACAAGAGGTCAGCATGCTCATGAAGACGAAGGCCTTGACAGCCACATTCATGCAAAACACCACAATCCTCTTATTTACTCCGTCCAATGTGTTATCTGTTAGTAAAAATGGTTAGATTGGAAAAACACTGGAATCTATCAGAAATAAGAGTGAACTGGAAACACAAGTGAAATTAAGTTATTTTAATTTTAT
The DNA here is from genome assembly GCA_037177495.1 of Rhadinocentrus ornatus. Taxonomy (NCBI): domain Eukaryota; kingdom Metazoa; phylum Chordata; class Actinopteri; order Atheriniformes; family Melanotaeniidae; genus Rhadinocentrus; species Rhadinocentrus ornatus. The sequence continues at coordinate 1,700,787 of JBAMHW010000004.1, forward strand.
CCATAAAACGGTCTCTGCCTGTCTGGGCTGCCCCTGGGGGAGGGGGTTGATGTGGAGAGGCGGCAGGGTGCCAGCTCTCCGTGTGGCCCGTGCCACAGCGCCCAGTTCCCGCTGGGCCTGCTCACCGTCGCCCTGGGCTGCTCGGTGCCCCTGCCCCGTCGCGCTGGGGGGTTCTGGTCTGGAGGCCCTCTGATCTGGGCTGAGTGGGACTGCTGCTCTTTCTGCTTTGGCTGTCCAGGGCTCTACTCTGCAGACCTGCCGGGCCTTTGGGGCCTTGGGCTCCCCCCTGTCTCCCCCTGATGCTTCGGGGTGCGGCGTGGTCACGGCCCCCCTACAAGCACACATTTCATCCTTGTTGCATGGTCAAACATGCACGTTCACACGTGCACGCTCACAAACGTGCTCATCTCCCCATCTGCTTATAACTAGATGTTGTTGATGTTTGTGTGTTGGGACGTTTCTCTACAGGTACGTTTGATGACTGTTGTACTTTTTCATCATTATCCTATTTTCTTTATTTATCACGTAGTACTGTGGTAGTTTATATTGTTTTCGTGAATCCTGGTGTGATTTAGGCAGCCTAAACAACTTTTATTTCCACTTTTTAATTCTGTCCTTTTCTCTTTTTCTCTCCTCTATCTCCCTGTCAGGTTCGGCACTGACATATCAAGACTAAAGAAAATAAGATTATAATAAAAATATTCCAATCTCCCTTGGTAAAGCAAATCTGTCCTGCAAAATATGGCACACAGACCACCGTTCTGTATGTTAGGACGCTGGACAGGACAGGGTAAAAAAAAAAAAAGTCTGGTCTGATGGTCTGGTGCTCTTCTCAGGAAACAGTCTGTTCAGAATAGTGGAGCAAACTTCCAAAAGCGATCAGATCAGGGGTGTCCCTTTCTACCTTCAAGAAGCTCTGGAGATTAATCTCTTTAAGATGCATCTGGACCTTCAGCTGATAATTTCTACTGCTAGCCAATGCCTCATCAGAAATGGTCTCCATGGAAACGCAGCTGTCAAGTAGCCATTCTTAAGGAAGAGAAACAGGGAGTAAAGGCTGAGGTATGTCACACGACACGAGAACTGGACTGAAAATCAGTGGAAAAAGGTCTGATGGAGGGATGGATCCTCCCCAGAACCTGGACCTCAACAGGTCTGATGGAGGGATGGATCCTCCCTAGAACCTGGACCTCAACAGGTCTGATGATAGGAAGGATGGATCCTCCCCAGAACCTGGACCTCAACAGGTCTGATGGAGGGATGGATCCTCCCCAGAACCTGGACCTCAACAGGTCTGATGGTAGGAAAGATGGATTCTCCCTAGAACTTGGACCTCAACAATACTGATGCAGTGTGGGATAATCTAGACAGAGAATTTAACAAAAGGCAGTAATATCCAAAGACGGGCTTTGGAAAGTCCTTGGTGGATCCTGGAGAACTGTTCCTGAATTGACAGAAAGCCTCTCTAAGAGGGTTCAGACTGTGATGAAAAGTTAAGCTGCTCAGACCACACATGCACTTTCAGGCTCCATCGAATTGGACTGACTCTGTTATTGACTCAGATACTGGATTGATATTTATTGATGTTTGTACATGTTTCTGTAAATCTCTGCAGCTGTTTCCTGTTTTCCTGGAAATAAGAAAAGAGTCTGGACCGGGACCGCAGGACATCACTGTATGCAGAGTTTCTTAATGCACTGAAGCATATATGCTGTTCCTCATGCATAATCTCTTTGGATTATGCTGTGTTAAATGACTAACTGTAAGTGTCAGTGTAAATGTTATGTATATGTAGCTCATCATTTTTACAAGGCACTTGTTTGCTCTTTGTATTCATGAGAGTGAAGTCAGATCTGGAACTCATACACTCAGAGAAAGTCACACAGAAAGACAGCCTCTCTTCTTTTTGCTGCTGAACTGCTGACATCCAGGTGTGTTGTTCACTTCTTCCTACCTCTCTTTGTCTCTCTTTCTTTCCTCCTTTCTTGTGTTAGATTTGAAGTGTTTGATAAATCTCCCGGCTTTACTTCTGTACAGCATCCACTTGCAGCCCTACCGCAGCTAAAGTAGTCTGTTTTTGTGTCAGTGAAGTGTTTCTCTGACACGTTCAGGCACCCATCCCTTTTTTCAACAGTAAAATCCAGAAGACAAATTCTCTTTTGTTAACTTCAAAATGTCAAGTGTAAACTAAGTATTGACATCAAGATAAGAAGGTTTAAAATCGAAATCTCAAAATGTGTTTTTCAGGATGAAAGCACAAACACATTCATTTACACACTGCAGTTGTCCTCTGACTCCGTCATTGCCGAGGCCTCCACTTTCTTCCTCTGACGCTCCAGAAAAAAACTGTTTCCATCAACAGTGTTACATTTCAAAGGGCCAAAGGCCCAACGCTCCTGAATGCAGCTGATTGAGTCAATTTGTCGACATGATGGATGTTCTGTGGCCTCTGCAGGCTCAGCTGCAGGGCAGGCACAAGACTTTCAGAAATGTTTCAGAAGTGAAAAGAACAAGTGACAGGAGGTAATGACCCTTTGAAGAAACCTGGAGTTACTCATTTAAAATCTCAATGTAAATCATGTTTGGAGGAGCCAAATGACCTTATACTTCACTGATGGATAGAACAGATCTTTTTTACCCCTTTATTTTATTTTTTCATTTAACAAGACATTGATGACAACAGAAGAAAATACATAGTGTTATATGTAGGAACATAACAAAACTTATTAATGTGTGATATGTAGTGAATTTGTTATTTGTGTAGCTAAACTCATTCGCGTGATATTGCACATGACAAATTAATACGTTGATGAAAAAAGGGAGATTAACAATAATCTTAATAATAACCATTAAGTTAAAAAATCCATGACTATTACTACTTTCAGGGCAACTACTACCACAACTATCCCACACTGACTATCATGACAATAAAAATAGTATTTTAATAATAATGATCACAACTATAAAAACTACTACTAATAATAATAATAATAGTTTTCACCATCATAGAATGGGTATATGATTTAACGAGAGAAAAGATGACATTCATCCTTGTTTTCTGTGATGGTATAGTGTCAGATCATTCCATTGCACTGGATCAGGGTTGGCTTAGGGTTTTGTGATTGTATGGGGTCAGATTAGGGTTCTAATGGTATGGCGATGGATCAGGTTTCTGTGATGGGATGGGATTTGGATCAGCGTTCTGATGGTATTGGTTTTAATCAGAGTTCTGTGATGGCATGGGGTCGGATCAGGATTGCACTAAGGTTCTGTAATGGTATAGGATCAGATTAGGGTTCTGTAATGGTATGGGGTTGGATCAGGGTTCTGTGTTGTATGCGGTTGAGTCAGGATTCTGTGATGGTATGGGGTTGGATCGTGTTGATGTGATGGTATGGGGTTGGGTCAGGGTTCTGTGATTGTAAACCCTATACCATTAGTATTCTAATGGTATAGGGTTCTGTGATGGTATGGGGTCAGATTAAGGTTCTGTAATAGTATGGGGTTGAATCAGGGTTCTGTGATGGTATGGGGTTGGATCAGGGTTCTAATGGTATGGGATTGGATTACAGTTACAGTGGCCTGAAAAAGTTTGGGCACCCCTGACAAATTTCAAGATTTTCCTTTATAAATCATTGGTTGTTCGGATCAGCAATTTCAGTTAAATATATCATGTAGCAGACAAACACTGGGCAATTTGAGAAGTGAAATGAAGTTTATAGGATTTACAGAAAGTGTGCAATAATTACTTAAACAAAAGTAGGCAGGTGCA
>JBAMHW010000004.1:1756884-1769299 GCA_037177495.1 Rhadinocentrus ornatus
CGGGTTACCGAAGGTTTCCGTATAAATCTAAGAGGCGGGTTACCGAAGGTTTCCGTATAAATCTAAGAGGCGGGTTAACGAAGGTTTCCGTATAAATTTAAGAGGCGGGTTACCGAAGGTTTCCGTATAAATCTAAGAGGTTACTGTACATTGGTACAGTTCAAGTCTCTATTAAAGTGCTGCTTAGAGCCAATAAAGATATGAATAAAACATATTTGCCGTTTGCTGTTAAAAAGATACATCAGTCAATCTGTGTGGAATAAAAAACGAACAGGTTACCATGACAACAAAATTGGTACAAGATATAATAAATAAATAAACTAACTAAAGATGCTGCCATCCGTGAATAATATAAGATTAAATATTGGACTTTCCATCGCATTCGGTGTCCATAAAGCACACCTTTTCAGAGCAAACGTTCCAGCCTCTGACGGGAAGCTGCCGCGCCTTGTGGGCCACGTGGACATTCCTAGCTGCTGCCTCTGGGAAATGGTAATCCACATAATGTGCTCACTCATCCAAACAACCAGTATCTTCCAGTCTTGTGGTTTTTTTGTAAAGAGCTCTCCGGTGTGTGACAGCGATCCAGGAACATCCAGAAGGCAGGAGTCTTTTTGTTCACTGTGGCTGATGTTTGTTCCATGAACGTTGTCTCGGGCCGGCATGGTAGCAAACCGTGACCTCTGAAGAATTTACCTGGAAGCTCGCAGCCCTTCATTTGCATTCACAAAGGATATTTTTAACAATTTATGTTTTATCTTAATGTGAATTTATCCTCGACGAGTCTCTACATTGCTGGTAACAGGGTTTATGTCGACAGAAGTATCTAGTTTTCTATATGAGTTTATAATAATGGAGCAACATTGAAGTGGTCACTATGTAATTTTGTCAGCTGACATGAAGATGAAGAATAAGAATCATAAATGAAATAATCAGAGAAACATGTTTATAATCATTCTTTTTTTTATTCTACTCATTAATGTAATAAAGTTTAGACTGACTTCCTTCTGCTGAAACATCCACAAAATTCAGAAACACTTCCTTCTTCACATTCGAATGTGAAGAAGGAAGTGTTTCTGCCTTGAGGCTGACAGAGAAACCCCGTCCATTAAGACCAGGATTAAGATCCAGCTTGTATTTAAGAGTCTTGGTTCATCTTGTTGAAGGGTTTATAAAGATAGAAACTGGTAACGATCTCAGTATGAATTTCTTCGAGACATTTTCAATCAGCGTGTCGGTGCCAAAACAAGAAGCAGAAATATCTACCTTCTCCCTTGTAGTGATCATACTTAGACATTCAACTATTTGTTGTGCCTAATGTGACTACTGTAATGCTTTGCAACAGAAACAGATGTAAACAAGGATTATCAATACAAACACTGTTCTTCCACAAAAAAAAGAATGCCATGATCTGAATGAGGAACCTGATGTGAAAGAGAGCTTTGTTTGCCCTCTGCTCAGAGACGCTGCCAATTCTTTTCCCGCTCATACAAGAAAAAAAACCACAAAAATGTTTTACCAAAAAACACAAGCTTCATTAGAAGCAATTCACCCACAGGTAGCTGATGATTACGCTCCAGCTTTACAGATCGGTTGGAGAGACCGGACACATAAATCATAAAAACAGAGTTCTGGTGCAACCAATAAGAGATTAAAGTATCATTCTTGTAGATTTGTTAAACTAAGGTGACTGGCGAGCCTAAACTGGGTTTGTACGGGTGACTGAACAAAGCGCACAGATCATTTAGCCTTGACACAGACTGATGAGAAAATATTTAACTATGCATTTATAAACACTCAAACTGTCAAAATATGATTGGCTGGTAAGTAACTGCACAGTGCCACACCTCCCTATGCTGAGCCAGTGCTACATTACAGTAATTCCTTCATCCTCATTCCACAGGTAGTCTGATTACCCAAACTGCGTTTCTCAATGTCGTTTCCTCCTTTGTGTTGTCTTAATGGACTTTTACAAGACCTCTTCCAGTATAAAGCAACATCCACACAGACTGAAAACAAAGCGTACAAGAGTCCAAAACCAAAATCCCTACGGTAAACTCAATGAATTGTTGTGTTCAATAACAAATACACATATGCTTTATAAGTCTTCGTAGTTTGAGCACCAACTCCTGCCTTGCCAAAGTACAAACCCTTACTTATTAAGGTTAAATTGGCTCATTTAAGGCATTAAGTGGCAATCTTTTATTCTAATAAAAGCCTGAAAATACTTTGACTTAGGTGACATATTTGTCTCCAAGATAACACAAACACTAGCAATGTGGTACATGATAAGTAATCTGTACTGAGAGTAAACGTATTACAAGATGTTTAAAACAACCATGTTTAAAAGTAAATGTATGTTGGGAAAGTCCACTAAGCTAACCGGCTAGTGTACATTACTACTTTACATTGCTTTCTGTCCTAGTTAAACACGGACAGAGGTAATTGTACATATCGATTTTGTATTTAGTCTTTAAACTCCTAGTCTTGATTTGTTTAATGTCGGGGTTAGGGTAGCTATTGAACTGACCTCTGTTAGCAAGGTTACCCATGTTCGCTTGTTGGCTAACGACACCTGAGCTCAGGCTTGTTCTGTGGCCTGTTGGCTTCTGGTTTACGCAACCAGGAGCTTCGTACAGCATGGCCCAACTAGGCCCCGACATGGTTTGTAATATGCACCGGTGTGAATTTTATTTGATACCTTGACACAGTCGATGGGGTACATTACGCAGTGCTCCATGATTCCAGCCACGGCTCCTGCCAGCATGTGTGTTCTGGTGGCTACTCCTTGAGGCAGTCCTTCATAGTCTACTTCTGGCTCGACAGAGGTCGAGGGCTCTGGACTTGCCCTGTGCAATACAGACACAAATTCCTGTTCCCCTGCCATTCTAGGTGGAAAAGACCCGGCAAATCCGCACGTGGCATCTACGAATCTGCCGCCCAGTATTTGAAACCCTGTCCCGGCTGCAGTGCCAGTGCCCCGCCGGTCGACACCCGGTGTTTCCAGGGACGTTCGACGGGAAACGAAACCGTCCGCTTCCATTCAGACAATGGACTTTAGTCCGTGGGACCTACAACACCGGCGGGACGCCTGTCGATGTAATCCTGCCGGTGAGTTACTGGATAACACAACCGGCTGAAGGAAGCCTCGGCAGCAGCTGAGGGAAGACCAGGAAGGAGAAGGGTAGAACATCAGTGGGTTTGTAAATTGGTACAGTAAGAAATCTGATTCGCTATTACTCCTGTCAATCATTAGCAGTCTGTTTCAATTGGACAGTTTTGTCTCAAAACAAGGCGGACCTGTAAGGAATGCGGAAGTGGGCGTTGACGATTTTGTAACAGGGTCAAATGTAGGAACGTCTTCTACACTGCAAGTTATTTAACGTTTAAGTAAAACGCAGTATTACGCGGTGTCCATAATGACAAGAACAGCCTTAATACTATTATGCTTAGGTACAGAGGACATGCACACATAGACATAAATACATATATAAATGAATGGGTGTATCTCAATTCAGGAGGTGTGTCTAGGGATGGTGAAACCGAGGCCTCTTGAATTACCGAGTCAACTTTGACCAAACCCATGAAAATGGCTGAATCGTTTGACCAGGTCAAAGAGCTCCATCTGCTGGTTGTGGGCGTCTAATGCACCAGAAAGAAAGCGTTAGTGATGGGATGTTCGGCTCTTTTCAGAGAGCCGGCTCTTTTGGCTCGACTGTCAAAGAAGAGCACTTTTGGCTCATGAACGGCTCTTAATTTAGCATATTTTTAGTCCCATAATTTACCTAAACTTCGCAAAAATTAATGAATTGTTTTGAAAACCTGTTTGTGTTCAGCATTTTTACGAGAAGCCTTATACAGTGATACCTCGAAATACGAGTGCATTTTTGAGCTGTGATTCGACCAAATTTTTGCCTTGAGATACGAACAAATCTTTGAGATACGAGCATCTGAGCCAACGCCACCGAACAAAGACCCACAACAACGACTTGTGCTCTGTTTCCCCCGCCTCAGCTTCCCACGTTGTTTGTAGTGGTTGTGTAGCTTGCTTTGTTAACACTTGTGTAAAGCTGTTTACTCCTCCCTCAACCTCTGTGCGCATCTTCCGGTAGCTCAAGTCGTCTGATCTCCAAGGTAAATATAGTAAAACCAGTTTATTTTTTTACATTCTCTTTTACTACTGTATGATTTAATACAATATTTGTCATTTATAAATACAGGTATTGTACATTTTTCATGTTCAAAACACATAAACAAAATAACTGGAGTGGAATTTTGCAAGCTGGAACAAATTAATGGGATTTCAATTAATTTAAATGAGGAAAATTGCTTTGAGATACGAGCAAATTGAGATACGAGCAAGGTCACTGAACAAATTAAACTCGTTTCTCGATGTATTACTGTATTTGCCTCCTTTTAAGCATTTATTCTGATCTTATATTGCACAAATGGACAAAAACAGCAAACAAATTAACAAAACAGAACGAGAACCAAACTCAAGAAAGCAGCATTCATGTCCTCAGTGCAGGTTGGCATTCAGAAATATAAGATCCCTCATCTTGGATGGGCTGATCCGGTTTCTCCTCTGTGTGAGTAGGGTTTGATGACATGATGTGCTCTCCTCACGGCTGTCTGCTGTCTCGCACAATGTAGTGCCATCTACCCCCCAACACCTTTCTGTTTTCACATAATGGTATGATCCTATATCCTTACATGTGATTGGCCGCCTGAGCGTTGCACCGAAGTCTGCTTCAAGTTAAAGTATCTCTGGTTGCACATTACAAATTTCCCACATTTGAGGTACACTGATCCACCTGTCAATCTAACAAAATGATGAGCATGACATCACAAAAATTATCTAGCCACAGATTGTTGCTCAAACTGTGTGCTAGTAGATGCCACAGAAACGGAGTGCTGTATGCACGTTTTTTATAAAAGATAGTCCTGTAATCCCCTTTGCAGACACAGGATGGAAGAATTGTATTGATTCTGTATTTATGTGGAAAGAATTCGGTACCAGAGAGTACTGTGGCAGAAGAGGCAGTACAGAAATTTAATCTAAAAACTGAGGTTTGTCATTCTCATGCTACATTGTATTATTGTTTCGTGTATGGCTTTGACTTGCTAAAAGACTGAAAATGGAAAATACCTTTGCTAATCGTCCCTTTATAAATAAGTTAACTTCAAACTTCAGGAACCTGCTGGACTTCCAGCCAACAGTGGCTATAACAGAGACTGCTACAGCCACTCCGCTAACATCACCAACATGAAAGGAGCCCAGAGAAGAAGTGAAAAGCATCTTTATTTCAGGGAGGCTGAAAGAGAGGGTAGGTGTCAAGTGAGGAAAGAATATTTAAGTCTATGTGAATCTTGAACTTCAGCTGTGAATCTGTGGAGAGAAAAAAGGAAACTGGCATCAAGGCACAATGATATCAAGTACAGTAAACATGAGAACCAAACTTTGTCTTTAACGTGAATTTCTGCCCTAGACTGTGTGAAAATACAGGTGACCATCAATTTCACTGCAGAACCCAAGAACCAGCACAAAGACATCAGTGTCTGGGCTCTCGATTACCAGGACACAGATATGTTTTGCTACATAAGCTGCATGCAAAAAAAGTTTGGTGTCTGCTTCCCTAGTTCCTAGTTCCCTCACCATCTTCCGTTTCTTTTTCTAGCCCTACAAAACAAGAATCAGACAAAAACATTTCCATTACATCATAGTGGACTGAAGATGTCAGGTTAGTGGCATCACATTTATTAATTTATTAATGACTTCCTGTGTGTGCGTCCAAATAATGAGTCAAAATTTCACCCTCTGGACAAAAACCTGGAAAATATACCTCATGGCTTACTCACACAGGATCAGGCATTGTAACTAAAACTCAATGAAACTTATTCATGCTGTAATGGGGCTGGTGCGTCAATATGCTGCATGGGGCTCGGGGCAAAATTAAGAAGCATCCAGTGATAGTTATTATAGAGTCTTTTTACATAATTCTAAGAATAGAATAAACATATTATTGACATTAACAGGCTTCATGCTCATCTTGGGGAAGACAAATGTGATGCTCTTGTTGGTCTTCATGCATTCTCTGGATGCGACACTGTGAGCATGGGGTGGGGAAAACCAAAGCTTAGAAAAAGCTAATTTCCCAGAGACAATACATCACCCTGTTTAGAGCACTAGGGACAAGTTTCTCTCCATCACCAGAGTTCTGCAAGGCAGTGGAAGCTTTCTCATGTGACCTGTATGATCAGGAGTGTGTGGGTGTTAACACGGCGAGAGTTAAGCTGTTCAACTCAGGAAAGTGTTCTGAGAGAGACCTACCCCCAGACAAAGACTCCTTGAACAAGCACATCCAGCGTGCCAACCATCAGGCTGCAGTCCACAGAAGGAGCCTCGAGTGTAAGCCTGACATTCCTGCCCCTGAAAATCATGGCTGGAAGATGGTGGGAGATTTCGTGGAAGTGGACTAGATGACAGATCCCCCAGCTCCAGAGGCAATACTGGAACTGGTCCACTGCTCCTGTAAAAGATCAAACTGTGTAAAGGGGAGATGCACCTGCAAATTGCATGAGCTGCCATGCACAAACATGTGTCCATGCACAAAGTGTGGCAATGGGTCATTTGAAGATGAGTAGAAGTTCCAGGGCAAGCATGAGACGCTCATCCTTCTCATCAAATTGTGCATCCAAGAGCACAAGGAGCAAACAAAAGTACAATGTTTAAGTTAACATTTGACTTCTTCTTGGATCATTTAGTTTATTCCTCTGCATATGTTCTTTAGCAGTCAGAGATATTAACAGTTCACTGATGTTAAAAATGTATTAGAATAAAATGAACTCACCAACAGTGTTTGGTTTGAGCCCAGTTCCTCATAGTCCTGCATGCAAGTATTACCTAGTGGGAATAGTATTGATCAGTTTCTGATTAATGAGTTAAAATGTGCCAAAAAGCTGATTAAAATGCAACTTTTGCTTAGACAAAAACATCAGTTTGGTATCTAAATATTTACTTATTATCCAGCCAAACAATATATAATTAACAGTTAATAAATACACTCCAAAAAATGCATCCATAAGATTAACTAAATTTAAATTTACTGACTAAAGTGTTTACCACAAAGGATGTTTTTAGGTCACTGAATTTCCTTCCATTCTCTCTCTCTCTCTCTGGCGATTTACATTATGGTAACCCCATTAATATTTACTAAATAAGCTAACCGGTAACATTAATTATATTTACACACGTGACTAAGCTCTTCACGACTGATGTTGGCCAGCTCCCGAATGACCACAAGTTTAACCTCCAACAATTCAGATTATTTCACAGCAGGTTTGGTGAAAGATGTGATATTATTTGTTAAGAACAAACAGAAACGCTGAAATATAGATTCAGATCTCCTGAGCTTCACAATTGCGTAATTAATTGATCAATTAATCGAGTTAACAAGACCAAGCATTTACACAAAATAAACTTCGCCAAAGTTATGCATCAAATAAAAAGCATATAGAACATTTTTGAGCAACTTTAATACTTAGTTTCTTTTTATGCAGTTTCATTGGCGGTTAGCAAACAATAATGCTTACCAACAAAAGCTGCTTCTTTAGCTCATGAAAAAGGTTCTTAGATGCGTCCACCAGCTGATATTATTGATCAACAGCTGGTCTTCACATATCTATGCCTGATTGGCTGAATAACGTCATGTGATTTTTAGCTTCGGATGTCATGGGTTCAACTAACTTAGTAGGCTGCGGCATTTGCCAGTAAATTTAACTAACTTTAAAGTATGATTGTGGAAAAATGTGCAAGAACTACAAGTTCAGAGAAAATCTGATTAAGAAAAAAACAAGCTTTAAAATGTAAAAGATCCAGGTCCTCCCTTACTGGGGATCATTATTTTCAAAAACTAAAGCTGATAAGCGGCCTCGGCCCACCGCCTACAGGAGTAAAATTGTAATTAACCAAGTTTAAAATAAATCAAATTCTCTGCTGGTGGTGATCAGAAACCAGCTCGGGTGTCCCGCAGGTTGTGGCGTTTATCTGCAGCTGCAGACCGATACGTGTCCTCTGATGTTCCTGGATGAAGTTTATGGTTAACTTTAAACTCTGCTTTTTGCAAGGCTATTTAAAAAACAACTGTATAAAGAAAGAGAAATAAAGCCTACCTGTGACGTTGAAGGCACCACCTGCTCCGTTCTCTCTGAGGTCGCTCAGCAGTTACCCTGGCAACGGCGTCTCGCGCAGACTTTTGTTTCCCATGCTCTGCACGAAAAGTTTTAGAACACGGTAAAAACCTGGCTTTGTGCTTGCTGACACTAACGACACTCTAGTGAACATATAATACAGCAGTTGCGGGAAAAGAATGCTTAACCAGAAAGGAGAACTGGTAAGGCCAAAGCTAAGCTAACACCAGAGAGTGCTAACAACGCTAACTTAACGCCCAGAAGTGCCATGGTTATGCTGCCTCTGCAGCATCACTGATTTTAACTGAGGAAGAAATGGACGAGTTTCCTCCTCTTGCCACAAGCTGCTATGTCACCTGCCCCGAAGAAAGGGATGTATGCGCGCAGCAATATTGAACCAATTAGTCAAAACGAAATCATATCCAGTTTGTCAGCTTTGATAAACACAAGATCAGATAATATGGAGAGCACGGTGAAAGAGAACACGCTCAAGATCCAAGGTCTCAGAGAAACAGTAGACTTTGTGTGTGCGGAAATGAAGGATGTGAAGGGAAAAGTGTGTCTGCTTGAAAATAAGGTAAAAAGCGAAGAATGTGGAGTGGACACCTGCCAGCAGAGAATATTAAAGTTGGAAAGATATTCTAAGAGATGGAATCTCAGGCTACATGGAGTCAAGGAGACAGAGAAAGAGGATGTACGGAAAAAGGTGGTAGAAATATGTCAACATGTTGTGCCAGAACAAAAAAAACAAGCTACCTGATGCCACTGACACTGTTGTTTGTTTTTTCACTTAACAGGGTTAAGAGGTATACTTCATACGTTCTTGTGTTGTATACTTGTTATTGTTGTTTTTGTTGAGTAAAGTTTAATAAAAGAAATAAGTTAAAAAAAAACAATGTTCGCAACACTTCCGTGTCACATGCTTAACACGTGATCTAGCAGCTCGCGCATAACATCCCTAGGTGTGTCCCAATTTAGGGTCTGCACACTTCAGAGTATCCTCCGTAGTCTACACGGATGAGATGAGATAGATAAGAAAAGATAAGATAATCCTTTATTTGTTCCACAGTGGGGAAATTTCGGTGTTACAGCAGCAAAGATGATGGAGCAAAACCAGTGTAAAAGACAGCGTTACAGAGATAAGAACAAAAAAACTGTACAGAACAAAAACTATATAAAGAAGTCTGTATAAACATTCTATTAGAAGTTGTGTAAAAAGGCATTTATACAGAATGAGTTCACATTATTGTACTAATATATGTAATAATACTTATTATTAAGTATTGATATCGCACGTCTGTATACATTATTAGTTCTCTGGTGTGGCTACTGGGACCAGGGCAGATTGTAGAGTCTGACAGCAGCAGGAAGGAAGGACCCGCGGTATCTCTCCTTCACACACCGCGAGTGAAGTAGTCTGTCCCTGAAGGAGCTGCTCAGTGTTGTTTAAGAGTCCTGCATAGGATGGAACGTTTTCTCCATCAGAGACGAAAGTTTAGCCGTCATTCTCCTCTCCGTCACTACCTCCACCGGATGGAGGGGGCATCCCAGGACAGAGCTGGCCTTCTTAACCGGTTTGTTCAGTCTCTTCCTGTCAGCATTACCTGCATGTTCACTGATGCCGGATGCTTTAACGACATCCTCTTAGCAAATTTTTGTGTTTTTAAACTGTTTTAAAAACAATTTGCAATTATCTTTATTATATTTTATTATATCATTTATTTCCCTGTTGATTCTTGTATTTTCTGTGTCGCTTTGTCCATTTATTTACAGCACTTTGTTTCAACTGTGGTCGTTTTAAAGGGTTTTATAAATAAAGTTTAGTTGAGTAGATCTAAATTTAGTAACTGTGCTTTTGTCAAATTAATATAATATATTATTTTAATTTAGTCTCCCAGAAAATAATCTTTCATTGAGACATTTTCTTATATAGTAGTTGTTGCATTTCTTGTCCAGGAGAGGAATTCCTTGAACTGATAATGGGGCCAATTGTGGTTGAATAATTTGGTGCATCATCATGTTTTTAGTAACACCTACCCTGTTAAATAAGTAATTAGGGATACAATCCCAGGAGTTGTGTTTGATCCAAGATTTTAACCAATTTGTCTTAAGGGTTCTATTAAGACCGTCCAAATCAATAACTTTGAGACCACCGTCGGTTATTTCTTTAACCATATTGCTTTTTTTCGTATAATGAGGCCTATTTCTCCAAATAAAGTTCAGGTTAGATTGGTTAATAGATTTTATTAGGAGTAGCATTAGTATAAGTCGGGTAAGTACATCTTGACAAACTTTCCATTTCTGTCAGATAAATCCGGCCTAGAATTGAGAGATCTCTTAAAGCCACAGATTTAATTTAGTCTTAGATTCATCAAGTTTTTTTTACCTATATTCATTGATTGGCTCAGGTGTGGATCTTACCCAGGTATTTGATTTTTGACTTGACTGGGATGTAGCAAATTCTTTAAATGGTGTATCATGAACAGCAAAGAGTTCACATTTTTTAGATTTAAGTTATCCCTGAAGCTTCTCAGTTGCACGTACGTTCTGTACTCCTTGCTAACTATTGCTCCGTATGTATGACAACATTATATGATTTGGTTTGTTTTCTGACTCACCGATGTGTTTTTTGTTATCTTATGCCTGCCTTTCGGGGTAACTGTGTCTCAAGCTAGCAATGCCACGTGTGGCTGCGGGTTAAAGCAAGGCTCCTCAAGCAATGATTAGCCCCCTTGGCAAGCGGAGCGAGGCATAATGCTGAAGTGTGAAAACATCAGTTGTGTTGTTGCACATGTAAATATTGAGGTTGTCAATGGCTGTGTTTTTATTTATTTATTTATTTATTTTATTTTATTTTATAGTTTTTACGGTGTTCAAAATATAAAGCTGGGGGCGTTTAGGCTGCCCCTGGACCCTCCAGAAAGGAAATAAACTGTTACACCCGTTAGAAGCTCTCTTCTCTTTTATTGATGCCAAGGGCTGCTACACTGCCAATTACTGCATCAAGCTCTCTGATAGGTAGATTTGAAGCTGTTTGTTTCTTGCCTTTTCTTTTCAAGGTTGCAAAAACATGTTGAGTTTTTCTCTTCTCTCCATTTTCCTCGGCGTCTGGCATATGGTTATTTTGGAGCCAGCCCCTAGCGCAGGGTTCTACAATTTGGAGATCAGCATCAAATCAAATGGATCTAACAGCAAATCAAGTTCTGCACAATGACTCATTAATTTGAGTCAGGTGTGTTGAAGCAGGGATACATGAAAAACCTGCTGGATTGCGGCCCTAGTAGGACTGAAGTGGAGAACCCTGCCCTAGCGGATGAGGGGGGGTCTAGCCCTTGCAGCAAAAACCAATGTAAATCACTGTATATAGATGGTGTTAAATTTAACTGGCGCCTGCTCCTTCAGCCGCTTTGCTCTGTTATTTCTCAACAGCGACAGGCTACACACACACACTCACTCTAACATCCAGAGCAACCCTATGCTGAGCAGGGCTGGACTGTTGGTTGGAGGGTCTGATTAGCCCTGTCACTAACATCAAATGAAGTTACTGGTTGTCAGATTACAGTAGTTGCTTCTATAGTGCCACAAACCTACAGCCAATAACCAGGGGGGCTCTGTGTGCACATGTGCAGAGGAGAGCAGCAGCAGCAGTCTGAGCACGGCAAACCAGCATAGAGCTACCAAAATGGACAGAAAATCTATTATACAGCAGTTACAAATCCTTAGATTTTTCAGAAGAAAAGTAAAGGGTAAGATGTACAGAATTATTCCAAATATATGTATTTTTTGTATATATGCTGCTTTTTGCGGCGTTCAATGAACGCGCGTAAAAAACGGCGTTTGTTATATTATAATTATCCCAGCCCCCTTTTTGACCTGCCCCTGAATTTGAACCGTGATCATCCAATCAAAAAAGACTAAGAGCAGACAACACCAGTTCATCACCGATTTCCTTTGCTGTAGGATTAGATGTGTTGTTCTAATAAGCCTGTTCTGTTGTTTGTTAAGCTGTCTACTTGTGTGCTCACATCTGCAACAAAATGTAAATGCACTGCCAGAAGACAGACTCAAATATAGACAGAAATACAATATTTTATTATTTTTTTGTTATTATTAAAGTATATATAGCCTATTTAGCATATGCTACTTCAAGAACAACACCTTAATGCACAATGACGTGTGTGCTATCTCTTTCAGTAAACACACACTCTCTTTCTCTCTCTCTCTC
>JBAMHW010000004.1:1799665-1811054 GCA_037177495.1 Rhadinocentrus ornatus
CAAACATAACTTGTTTTCTCACCAAAGACCAGCGCTCAGTTAACACAGCGAACAACCCGGATTTAAGAACCTCATCAGCACTCTGGACAAACGGCATCACTGCATCTCCTCACTATTTTTACCGCGTGTCTTGCCCTGTATGATGAGGGTCGTGAGCGTGTTGTGAAGGACGTTGCTACAGTCCAGTAGGCTGGATTACTGTAATGGTTTTTTAACAGGACTTCCTAAAACAAGCAATAAACTTCTGCAGCTCAACCAGATGCTGCTGCTGGTGTTAACCAGGACTAAAGCCTGGTGCACACAAAGATTTTTGGGCTGTTTTTGTCCCGGTTTCCCCTTCTTCCTTCCCTCGTCCTGTATATCCCCTTCCATGCTGGGTGTGGTGTTTTCCGGTTGTTACTGTGTTTCTTCTTCTTCCTTTTATGTCGGTTGTTGCTATGGTTCTTCTACGTTTTCGTTCGATGCCGTTTGGTCACGCGAGACGTCCGGTTCGGAGGACTAGATTATAGATGAGTTGCGGGACAGCATCGTTATGTGTGAGTTGTTCTGTGATTAGATTATCGCCGCCACCACACACAGTATAATCAAAGCTGTTTAATGCCAGATTTTTTATCTTCACGTGTGAGGTCTCAAACCGATAAAAAATCCCATGGAATTAAAAGAAAAATCTTGTGTGTATCAGAACTAAGAGATCTGAACACATCACACCAGTTTTGAAATCTTTACACTGGCTTCCAGTCAGTCACAGAATAGATGTTAAATCCCTTCTGATCGAAAACCCCAGAACGGTTTAGGCCCAGAATCCATCTGTGATATGTTCAGAGAATGTAAACCTAGCAGAGCCTGGAGATCCAAAGCCTCTCGTCAGCTAGTCCAGACTAAACCTGGAGAAGCAGCATTTAGCTGTTATGCTGCAAACAAGTGGAACAAACTGCCAGTGGAGATTCAAACTTTGACAAATGCCTTACCTGCTAGCTGCTTATTTCTAATGTCTTGGAGATAATAGATATAAATGCAGGACAAATAAAAATGTCATTTGGTCAGAGCCCATACATAAAGCTTTTTGACTTACTGTGTGTCAGATTGTCACAAAATTACAGTGTGCTGTTCCAGTTCATTACTCTGTTATTTGCTCAGCTTCACAAGGTGCTGTGGGTGGGGAGAACCAGCTGCCTGTACACACTGACCTCTTCCAGTCTGAGTAAATGGGAAGTGGACGACAGCTCGGAACATCAGATCTTCAGCTGGGATACTCGCAGAGCCATTACTGTGAGCATCGCTGATTCCATCTGGGTGAGTGGAGTCTCTCGTGACCGTGTATATGAGCGATCTGATAGTAGCAAGGACTGTTTGACCTTTGCTATGTGACTAACTGGAAAAATGACATGATGCATTTTTCTTTTAAGCACTGCCAATCCAAATAAAAGTTACCACCTGGATTTAAGTAAGCTAACAAGTATAAGCCTCCCACTGGATGATTCCTGCATAGACGATGTTTCAGCTGCAAGTTATTTAACCCCAACTGATGCAGGAGGCAGCTTCTCATTTCTTAAAAAACTATCTCGGACAACATATCCTGTGCTAGAGGAAAAGATGTTAGTCAGTTTCAGAAGGGTCAGATCATTGGCATCATTAGTGTCCAAAGAACGAAGTCAGCTGACTACCTGAATAAGCAGGTTATTCCATCTTCCTTGATGGTCCGACCATATTCCAAGATGACAACACCAGGATTCATGGGGCTCAGATTGTGAAAGAGTGGTTCAGGGAACAGGAAACATATTTTTCACACATGGATTGGCCGCCACAGTCCACACCGTAACCCCCTCGAGAATTTTTGGGATGTGCTAGAGGTCCGAATCTCACATCATCAATACATAGATATGATTTATACATTGCCGAACCTTATTGAGACGATGCCACGAAGAATGCTGCAGGAATCACAGATAAATGAAGTCCGAGGAATTGGAGAGTAATTTATTTTGGATGGGCAGTGTACGACTTGTGACAAGAAAGTAAACAAAGATCTTGAGGGAAATTAATGAAAGGAATGGATGGAAGTAAATGTTGTGACATTGCAGAAGCTTATTGAGATGAAGCTACAGAGAATCCTGCTGGAATCACAGAGAAAGGAGGTCCAATGAGGTATTTGAGTGCAACTTTTTTGGGAAAGGTGGTGTAGTTTGCCTGCACAAAAATGAAATCAAGCAAAATTATTTGGGTCCAGCCTTTTTGAGTTTGGATTAAATTTCAAATCCCTTCGACTCCTGAAGCTTCATTAGAGTGCATTTCCACGGTTAGCATCGGTGCTAACTAGGGTTGCCACGATACTAAACTTTTAAACTCGATATGGATACTAAGAATTATGCGCCATACTCAATACTATTTTCGATACTATAGAGAAAAATAAATAAATAAAATATTATTATTCCAATAATCAAAGTCAGATCACCATAAAAATAACCTGATATAAGCAATACAACAAAAATATATTAATAAATCTAAGAAAATACATTAACAGCTTAAAATAAATGCATAATTTTTAAGCTCCATTAGTTTGTGCAGAGATAGTTTTCATACAGTCTGACAGTGTTGTCAGGCAGTTTGCTCACTGTGGTGCAAAAAATAAAAACCATTTCAACCACTAGTTAGTGTCCTTATTTACATACGTGTCCTTTTCTTCACACTGATTGAGACGAGATCAAGTAAATAGAACGAAGTAAAGACTATCTACTTTTTAAACTAGATTAATTAAAAACATAAAAAGATTAGCTTTTTAAATGTTTTTGCAAACGGTCTACATTAAAAGACATTCATATCTGACTGTTAGCCAGGGTTGATCAGCCAGTAGCAGCTTTGTGTAATTCATTTTCAGGCTGGTTATGGAGCAGAAGACAACGTCTCCTGCGCCATAACCGAACACGAGCCTCTTGTGAGGCTTCTGGACGGGGAGGGGAGGGGCCTGCGCTATAATGTGCGACAATCTGCGAAAATTGTAAACAATAAGTGTTTTCACATCAGTCTCAAAGTCTCCAGTAACACCAGAAAAAGTCTCCAAACTGGTTGCTAGTCGCTTTTTTTTCTTTAAAGTGCCACTAAAGAGGTCTACAAACTCGCTAATTATAGCGAAAAGTTTTTTGTTTTTTTTTACAACACTAGTGCTAGCAAACTGTGCAGTGCAAAAGCCTGATGATTATCCATCCTTTCAGTCGTGATGGTCCCTGATGGGGAGGATGAGGTGGTTTTGTTTTGGTCAAAAACCTGACATGATGACTGAAATTTCCTTTCACCAGGGGTCAGAGAGCAACTACGAGGAGATGAAGGAGGGGGCAAACGTAGCGTACCTGGACATGAAGCTCAGCCAGTGAGTGTTTTCATCTGAATGTAAATGTTGTCATGCTACAGTGATTTTTGTCCCTTTTCGGAGTGTGAAGAAGACAACCGTACTAGCATCACCTGCTGTCTCTGACTGCATTCTACTCCCCTCTGATCTTTTCATTGTGTCGTCAACATGAAATGTGAAGTTTCAGACATCTTTCATGCTCACGGTCGGTTCTGGGACAGAAAACTGCCGAAGACCCCACAAACCTCTACAAGTGTATTTGTTTATCCCCCTTTCTCTTCGCTGCATTTTAAACTTAGTTCATGAGTTTTCTGATGCATGGCTGGTCTGAGTCAGACTCTGTGCTGTGTGCTCTCAGAACTGGCCTGGTGGTTTTAGCTGCAGCCTGGAATCCATCAGACACTCCCTGCCTGGCCTACTTCTGCCTGGTAACTGTGCAGGACAGCGGGGCCTCCATCTCCGACCAGTTCACCATTGAGGTGACCAAGTACAGCTGTCCTTTCCAGGTCAGTCCGTCCATATGCTGCAGGAACAGGGACGCTCCCATTTTCTGCATCAATCCATCAGAGCAGTTTATAGATTCTGCTCATTGAGGGAGAAAATGATTACTGTCATTATAAAACTATTAAATCCGAAGGTGAATGCGATAAGCAGAGATGTAAAGCATTTTTGTGCCGATGCATACCTGCTGTTGTCTCCCCAGAGCGATCAGGCCCTGCAGGCCACGCACTTGGTGGTGCCACGTTCCCCCGGCTCCACCGCCTTCCTGTACAACAAGGAGCTGGTGTACGCCTGCTCAACGGGGACCAGCAGAGCAGCGCTGCCAGATGAGAAAATCAGTTTTAACTCGTCAGGTGAGAGGAGAGCAGCCAAAGCAAAATAATACAGTTAAATGTGACAGTAATGGTATTATAGAAGAGCAGTTCGCAAGCCTTTTACCTCGCGTACCACCTCAGAACTGACATTTAAACCTCGTCACACATCTCAGAAAAGTCCGGACAAACCCTCTGAGTCTGAGGATATTTTCGATTTGCCTTTACATACCACATAAAAAATGTTAATAATCTTTGTTTGAGATCACTTTTTTAGCACAACTTCACCTGTATGATTTTATCGTCATTTTTTCTTTAACCTACTTTATTACTCAATTGAAAAATATAATCTACTATTTAGTATAAAAAACACAAATAAAACTTACTTCCAGTTAGGAAAATGACAGAAAAGAATTAAACTTGTCTCTGTTTTACGCCCAAGTTAATGTTGTATTATTTATTGGGACAAATCTCTGGCTTCATATGGTCCGTCCATGTCGAGCAGAAACTGTGAGACTGAACTTAAAGTGAAAACTACAGAAATGCTCCTGTTGGCCTCACTTCTGTGACGATGATCTGTTCACGCAGGCGTGATCACAGACCCCTGAACGATTCATATGCAGGGGCGGGTCTAGAAAAGTTCTGATGAGGGGGCCAGGCAGCAGTACTGACCGGGGGGGGGCACAAATGTTTTGTTTTTGTTTTTTTAAGGCCTAGATTTTAGTAAATAATTAGCTGGTTATTCTTGAGCCGGTCTGCAACATAGATAATTAACACGGGCTTTCCGGCCCAGGGTCCAGCAGTAAACTTTATTTCTGGATATTGAAAGCATTACATGTGTGAGGAACATATTGTAGTGACATGGAGTATTACCATCTTTTTTATATTGCTGTACCATAACCACCAATCTGGCTCTGCCAGAGGACAGGTCTGAGGTTAATACGGTTATTCCTAAAATAATCACATTTAAAAGATGTGGAAAATTTAGTTTGTAAGCAATTTAGAAAAGAAACATTTTATTATAGAAATAGTCGAATCAACAGGATGTTATTGTGGAAAAAGGTGTAACGTGTACTGTGAGTTAATGTTGTGATGAAATTTCAGATCATTATAGCGAGGAACAGCTTAAGATGTTCAGGCCATTACAACGAAACTGTGTGTGTCACTTTGAAGCCTGATGGCACGGCGGTTAAACCTAAAGATGAGTGGTCTGTCTGCTCAGGTGACGGCATCCGTGGAGGAGGCAGTTGCGCCGGCCTGCCGGTGTTTTTCTCCCAGAACAGCGGCCTGGTGGCAGTGGTGGCCAGAGAGAGCGCCTCCATCCTCCCAGAGACCATGGAGGACTCGCTGTGCTCCTCGTTAGCAGCAGCACCGGAGGTAAAGGTCACGGTTGCTTCTACAGAGTGAAAGACTGGATTTTCATGCATGAACCGCAGCCCTGACCGTTTCTGTAACGCTGTTCACTCAGACCGTGACTGGATAACTCTGCTGGCTCTCTCAGGCGATGCTTCCTGCAGGTTTTATACCGAGCCAAGTCCCTGTCTAGATGTCAGATCCACTTCCAGTTTGGGAAATATTAATAATATTTATTTGTGCATGTAGCAGATCAAGACTCTTACCTGCTGGAACAATTCAGTCTTTGGACGTCTGATGAGAACGGTTGCAGGGAAATGGTTACAAATGATGTCGTCACTGTGACTGTTTCAGGCTTCTGCCATGGAAACTCCAACCAGGGCGGAGCCTGTAGCCCAGGAGGACAAGACCAAACTCCTGAAGGCCGCCTTCCTGCAGTTCTGTCGGTGCGTCTTATAAAAACAAAAGATTGAAAAAGAAAAAGTTGTAAAGGTTATTTGGACCCAGGAGCAGAAAAAATGGTTCATTCTTAAATTGAAACATGAAATGTTGGTCAGAGTTGGAAATCTTCCTGAACATTGTAACTATTAGTAAACGTGAAGTTAAAGGCTTGAAGATGCCGAGTATCATCATTTCTAACTGCAGCAGCACCAGAGAGTCTAACAGTTACAGCTGAATGAATGTGTTGGTCTGGGTTCATCAGGAATGACTTGGTGGGGGCTCAGACGGTCGCAGATGAGCTCTTCCTCGCCGACAGTGATGGAGAGGACGGAGCCGAGCTGGACGGCATCGTGACGCAGATCAACCTGGACCTGGTGGACGATTACCCGGCCTCAGATCCTCGCTGGGCTGAGTCTGTCCCAGATGGTGAGGGAAGAAGTCAAGCCAGCTTTATTTATAAAGCCCCTCAGGAACAGCAACCTCGGACCAAAGTGTTGAACATAAGAAAAAAAATGCTTTAAAAATAAGTAAAATAAATGAATATGCGTAAAAGTACAAGACTAAAATAGAAAAAGACTAAATATAAAATGAACTGGATTGAAAGCCAGACTAGAAGCGGCTACTAAGCGGCTTGTAGAGAGAAATGAGGAGCGGTGGTGTAAATAACATCAGAGTAGAAACCTGTTCAGTGTTTTGGCCTCAAGTTGCATCTTGTAAGTGAAGCTGTAAGAATGTAGAGCAGTTCATATTAACCTCACATTTATAACTAAGAAAAGATGGTTCTTTATTTCTCCCACATCTGGGAAACTCCAGCTAACTTTTATGTATCCCATTGTGTTTTTTTTCTTCCCGGTTTCAGAGTGTGCTGGCTTTCCTCTGACGTCCCTCATCATCCTCCACCAGCTGGAGGACAAGATGAAGGCCCACGGTTGTTTCATGGACTTCCTGCTGCAGGTAGAGACGTTCTGATTGGCTAGATCATCCCTGTGTTGCGCAATAGTTTGATTTGGTTTGTTTCTTAAATTTGGTTTTATTTTATTTTTTATTCATTCATTAATCTGTTTGGATACATTGAAATGATTTTTCTGATTACTCCAGATAACTGATTTTGACTGTCATGTACATGCACTTTTTATAAAAAATACTTATCTGAGAATGTCTTTAATATTAAAGAAAGATAGGTGGTGTTACGCAATCCGCTGTTCATAACCAGATACCCAGCCCTACCAAGTTTTCCTGATGAAGGCACATGCTGCTTTTCAGCTGTGTAAGATGTAAGTTCACAGAAAAGAGAAAAACATGGTAAAACCTTTCATTGTGATGTGAGCCGAGCTGCTCTGGCCACCAAAGACCCCGGCAACAAAATTCTTTATTATATCTCCATCTGCAAACCAAGCAGTTAGAATACATTTATAACACAAAAGTAAATCTTTTAATAGTTTTTATTACACACGCAATTAAATAAACAAGTGTTTACACGTAGAAAGGCTCACTTTTACCAGCTGCTTTAGAAAATATCCACAATTGTGCTTTTTAAGCCCAAACAAGCAAACTTTTATTTCCATGTGACGTGTTTCTCACATTTTTTATTCTGCCGTAGTTATTGGGTGTTTCTTAATATATTTAAACCACTGCACTTTATTTATTACAGTTGTGCAACGTGACTAAAAAAAATTAGGTTTCCAAAATATTTGAATTACTTGTCAAAACTGGTAAAAATCCACTTTGATTGCTGGATTCCCTTTTTCTTCCAAGGCCAAACATCTGTTGGAACTTTTTAAAACTTTAAACATCAGTAACACATTGACATAAAATAAATGGATAAATAAAATAGTCTTTTTATTTCTGATTTAAATCAATTCAGCTTTATTTGTATACCGCCAATTCACAACTACGTCTCAGGACATTTTACCCTCAACCCAGTCTGTTGTCATCTAATCTGTATTTATACAAGTCAGTTCAAATTAAATAGACTCTAAATTTCATTGTGTTAAAATATGCGACGACAAAAATTATTTCTTTTTTCTTTCTGCGTCTGACCGTAATCTGTGTAGAGGAAGCAGTTTCCTCTGCAGTCCAGCAGAGGGCGCTCTAGTTTCACCAAATGAGTTCACTGGTACCTGCTTGTACAAGCTGTTGCTCAGACTTGATTTTTGTAAAAGGTGAGAGGTGTTTTCAGAACGGCTCCGAGTTAGCATCGTTGCACAACTTATAAAACAACTCACCTGTAAGAAAAGCTCAGATTTCGGCTCCCCCTCTGTCCAGGTGGGTCTGCTGGACCGACTCAGTCATGTGACGGTGCGATTGTCTCCCATGGCAACGCGTCTGCTGCTGTGCGAGCATGCTGAGAAGCTGCAGGCAGCCATGGTGCTGAAGAACCACCACACTAAACACGGCGAGCTGGTGAACCGGGCCATCGGCTCGGCGCTGCAGAGGAGCAACACCTCGGTGCCGCCCAGCCTCACTGTGGCCGATGTCTTCTTCAGAGAGGTTTGTCTCTGAGCTTTGAAGGCGACGTTTTGAAGCTGGATGGAGGGTTTATATTGTCTTGCTTCCTTCACAGGTGTCTCAGATCTCCTCTGTGTTTGATTGTCTGCTGGAGGAAGAGGAGCGGAGTCTGAAGGAGAACCCGGTGGACTCGGCGCAGTGGGCCGAGGTGGTCCTCACAGTGAACAACATCATTAAGGTAAATTCATTACTTATTGAATGAAGGGTGACGTGGGGGAAACTGATAACATCAGAGACCTTGTTGTGTATTCAGGACATGCTTCAGGCTGCGGGTCAGTATCGAGAGACGAAGGCCTCCATGTACAGAGCTCCTGAAAATGCTGCTGCAGAGCCTGAGTACGTCCCATGGACAGGTAATGTCCCATACATGGATTTCAGAACTTGAGCTTTTTAAGAGTTTCTGTTGAATGGAAATAAATTATTTCCCCCCATGTCTTCTTTCCTCCAGCATCAGGTGGTGTCGGAGGCGTTCGTACGGTCATTTCCCGCCAACATGACATTATCCTGCGCTCCGTCTACCCACATGCGGATTCAGAGCTGCGCAGCGCCCTCTGTGAGCAGCTGGTGGCGCTGTTGGACATCTACCTGGGCGGCTACGTGGCTCAGCTGACTTCAGTGCAACAGCAGAGGCCCCTAGGGGCCCAACCGGAGCGCTACAGCAGCCTGGAGATGGAGTACGGCCAGCAGCGCTCCGAGCTGGTGGCTCCGCTGTGTAAGTGGGCTGAGCTTCAGGCTGAAGCGTGAGGTGTTTCCTGCTGGGCTTCATGTCTGTGACTCTGTGTGCTGCAGTGGAGCTGGGTCAGTACCAGTGGGTCGCAGCGCTGGCGGAGAAGTACTGCGACTTTGACATCCTGGTTCAGATGTGCGAGCAGACCGACAACCAGAGCCGCCTGCAGCACTACATGGCCAAGTTTGCGGATCAGGTACATAGCTGCAGAACCACCAGGCCCGTTATTTTATCACAAGTTTAAACTTCCAGAACTTCTAAAGTAGTACACATTTAAGCTGATATTTTAGCTTAATGTCACCGACATTGAGATTCCCTGCCTGATGTTTTATGTCTCAACGTGCTGCATCCTGGTGAGAAAAATAAGGAAAACCATAGATGCAATAATTCCTCTTCATTTTCACAGAAGTCACATTAATTTGGTGCTTTCCATATTCCAGTTTTTTTCCACTCCTCTGGCCTGTTTTTAGGTTTTTTCTGCCTGTCTAAAATGACATCCCCGAAATAAATTCAGTACATTTTCACAACTACAAGAGCTGTACGTGTAATCCTGGTCTCTACAGAAAACTGAGACTTGTGAGATTACTACAGAAGTGTCAGAATCAAGGGATCTGTTACTGTGTTGGTAAATTCACCTGGAACACAGTAGAAAATGTAAATGGTTATCTACTAAAGGAAACCCACATTACTGTCAGTGGAACCCAGAAGATGAAAGCCCAGTTCATCTAGGACTGAGTAAAGTAGTCCTAGGAGTGAATAAAATAATATCTCATGAGGAACTGCAGTAGAAGGTAAAAAGTGAACCTGAGCAGGTTTCCAGGAGTTTAATAGAGGTGGTAAACGCAGGTAAATGTCTCAGGAATCCATCAGCCGATGATGATGGACACTTCTATCAATGGTCAGTCAGGAGGATCCAGGGATCCAGCCCCACATTCACCTTAGAAACACCATGAGGATCCAGAAAGAAGTGAACCCTGAGTCTATGATAGGAAGAGTGAATCCTTCACCAGAAAACCTTCATCTCCATGGAAACCAGCAGGACCTTCATGATTCATTTCAAACAAAGGCAGAGTCACAGGAGAAACATTAGCAGAGTTTTTAGAGCTGGAATCAAACTTTTCACCACAAAACGGCAAAAGACCTGGTTTCTGGTTCTGGCTGCTAGCTCCAGAGTTTCTGTCCCACAGAGATGAGACAGACATCTCTGTAATAATGGATGATAATAATCTGATGGCTTCAGATGAGTTTTCTGAGCTTAAACCATCTGTGGGTTCGTCAACCCAGCCTGAAATCCAGTCCTCTGCCTTCTAGATGCTTCCTACATCTGAGCCTGTCCAGGTTTCTGAAACCAACCGTGTTTACATGTGGACTCTTTTAACAGCCCAACTAGTAACCAGCTCATGTCCATGCTTTTCCTCTGTCTCATTTTCTGCTGTAGAACTTTGCTGACTTCCTGTTTCGTTGGTACATGGAGAAGGGAAAGCGGGGGAAGCTGCTGTCGCAGCCGGTGGCGCAGCACCAGCAACTGGCCGGCTTCCTGCAGGCTCATCAGCACCTAAGCTGGCTGCACCACATCCACGTGAACGATTACCAGAGTGTACGCAGCGCGTAAACACGAGCCTGAAATGATGCAAAGGAAACCTGTCAGCCTCACTGCAGGCTGCGTTTTATTCTGATGCTTTGTGTTAGCTATGTTTACGTAGCTGTGGGAATAAGGACGCTGTTGAGGATTAGAGCATTTACCTCTCAGATTCTCACCTTAGAAGATTTAGCGTCTGATTCTTCTTTCTTTGTCATCTGTGGTGGCAGTGGTCCAAACTTCTGAACATGTAAACGTTCAGATCATTTACTGACTACTTTAGAAAGAATTGATACGTTTTGTCTGTGCAGGCCCACAGGACCCTGTACAGCCAGGCCAACATGGAGACGCGTTACTTCGTGAAGAAGAAGACGTTGCTGGCTCTCAGTAAGCTGACTGCACTGGCCTCCGACCTGCCCGAGGACGAGCTCACCAAACAAGTTGACGGTAAAATCTCTACCTGGTTTTTATAGGACTGTTTGAGGTGGAAATGTTGTCACCCAAAGAAAGGTACCATTTATTGATCTTTAAGGGTCCTAAAATGAAATATAGCCTATAAATATATCTATATAGATATCTATATAGATAGATATAGATAGATAGATATAGATATATAGATACAGATATAT
>JBAMHW010000004.1:1903742-1915698 GCA_037177495.1 Rhadinocentrus ornatus
AGAGAGAGAGAGAGAGAGAGATAAAAAGCCGCAAATTTAACAAATTTTAACCTATTATTAGTAGAATGATACAAGCTTAGATCATGTTTGGGCTTTTTAAGTACTTTTTTCAGACTAATTGTATCCTGAAATCATTTGTCCTGTCTCTTTACAGTAATCCAGTTTGGTTTCGTCTCTCTGTTCGTGGCTTCTTTCCCACTGGCCCCTCTTTTTGCCCTCTTGAACAATATCATTGAGATCAGACTGGATGCCAAGAAGTTTGTTACAGAGCTGCGAAGGCCAGTCACCGTACGTGCTAAGGACATTGGTAAGCTGAGCTGTCACACATAGAGTATTGGATGTTTGGGTCACATACAACAGGATTAGATAGAACTTTATTTGGTTTACAGTCCTGTTTAGAATAAATAGCATATCCTCCTCATTTTCTTCCTTTTAAAGCTGGTAAATCTTGTTAATCACAATTTGAAACGTCATGGGACAGTAAAACCCCTCTGAAGTCTGGCCAATTTGATTGCTTTTGAGCCAACAGTGATTCCAAGCAATAAGATGGGTTTAGAGTTTACACAGTGACATCCATCAGTTTGTTATTGCCAGTCCATTGGTGTCTGAAAGCTAAAATTTCTTTCATTTTCTACTTCTACTAACTGAAAGTCATATTTCATTTCGACCTGACTTTAATAATAAAGCTTTACTAAATATAGTATACTAAATATGTTTGTTTTTTTTGTCTTTACCCTCATCTCCCTATCATACATACTCGCTTTTCTTTTTTTCTATAGGTATATGGTACAACATATTAAGTGGAATGGGAAAATTGTCAGTCATTATAAATGTAAGTATAAAGGCAACATCATTTACATTTCCTTTAATTGTTTGGTAAGTTATTATGAGTGAACTTAAAGCCATTTACATTACCATTGCCCACCTTTCAATTGTAAACTAAGCTGCATTTGTGATAGGTGCATCTGTGGTGTATTTTTGTGAGAGGCCTATGTGAAATCTCCAATCTGCAAGGTTCACCAAATCTAAAATAAAACTGATTGCACTGTGCATGCTCACCACACAATCTTCCAAATAAGTTCAACACTCATATTGCAGACTCCTGCACTAAAACATATGCATAACATATTTTAGCAGTAGTTAAACAGCAACAGTTGAAATGTTTTTTAATATAAAAAAAATAATAAAATCAAATATTCATGAAAAAGAAGGGCGAAATTGTTAGGATTTACTAACTAGGGCTGCTCGATTATGGGAAAAATGCTAAGCACGATTATTTAGATTGAAATTGAGATCTCGATTATCTAACACGATCAGAGAAAGAAAAAGAGGCGGGGGGGGGGTCATTTTAAGCATTGTCTGTGGTAATCCAGACTAGTTTCTTTCCACCAGGTCCCAGTAGCCATTGTTTGTCTCAGACCAGCAGCAGCTATGTTCTGCAGGTGAGATCTGGAATAAATGAGACTGGAGACGTTTTGTTTTCACGTTGAAATCCGCGTCATATACGGCTCCATGATGCGGCTCCATGATGCGGCTTGACCACAGGTCCGTAGCGGTCCATGTCCTTCACAACACCCTCATCATACAGGGCAGAGAGAGACACGAATAAAATAGTGAGGAGATGCAGTGATGCCATTTGTCCAAAGTGTTGATGAGATTATTAAATCCGGGTTGTTCACTGTGTTAACTGAGCGCTGGTCTTTGGTGAGAAAACAAGTTATGTTAGTATAACGTTTGTTTTCTCTCTGGGAGCTGGTGGATTATTTAGTCGCAACACACAAAAACTGAACATTTTTCTATTTCCTTGTGTCGCGTCGTAATGAACGTTTACGTGAACGAGCGCAACATTTCACATGCACGAATGTTGCCTGTCGCTCGGCTGGAGGAGGGCAGCGATTTCCGCCTCATCACGCAAGTTCCTTAGAAAATTAATAGAGAAGGAGCGACGTCGCCTCCGTGTGTCCAGCCCATAACTTGAGAGGTATTTGCATCTGGAGAATTAAACCAAAGGGGCTGGGACTGTGGGAGGAGTTTGCAACAGTGGGAGGAGTCTGCAACAGAGCGCAGCAACGCCAGTGGCGCTCGATTTGCAACTGAAAACAGCACAAGAGGAAACTACGAAGGAGCAAAATAATCGGACCATTTTATTTTTAGGATTGTTAAAAAATCCAGATCGTAATTGTGATTAAAATTCGATTAATCGCACAGCCCTAATGACAAGGGTTGTAGGACAAATACTGACAGGTATTTTGGGTCCAGATATCTTTTACTATGGCTGCATACTGGATATACAGATTTAAAATGCATCTCTCTGCAGGAAGAAGTTGTAAGGAATTTATCTTTTTCTTCCAGAGTGGCAAATATGCAATACAAACGTGGAGAACAGAAAGTGTTATACCAGCCAGTGTAGCTGTTTTGTTTTTATTTTAATCATGTGGCTTATGTTTCGTTTTTAATTTGTCATTTAAATTTAATGCAAAATCATTTAGTGCAAATATATTTTAGTACTCAGCTGTTTGTGTATTTAAAGATGCACACAGAACTTTAGCCATTTTCTCTGTGATGCACCCCCTATTGACGGCTAATTCAGCATCCATCTTGAATCCCGACCTGTACTGTGAGACCTCCCCAGCCAGTAAAAGACAGTCTTATGTTGCCTCTCGTCTTATCTCTTGCTCTCTCGGTTCCTCTCTTCCTCCAAAGAGCCAGTGTGTTTATATCCGCTTGCTAGCACGTGACGCAGTGTGCAAAGCGAAACTCGGCTGCAACGTCACGCGGCATCCCAGATTAAAAAGTCGTATAGTGTTGCTTTGTAGCCGCGGGATGCTGCTGGGCAGCGGCGGCTCCACATAAAAGATGTCACTGTCCCATCAAACAAGTCCGGAATAAGGAGTTTTCAGGTCGGAAAGTTAGAGTCTTTAAGGTGTTTTATTGTACTTGCATGTATAAACAGTATGTACATACAAAGTAATTAACTTAAATCTTTATTTTTATGTATTTATACACTTCTATAAACTGCAACTGGATAGTTCCAACCCAGTTTCACTGTACACCAGACAATTTCCATCCTTCCATCACCGGAAAAAAAGACATGTTAGCAGCTCTGAAAAATGCACAAAAACAAAATGTAAGGATGGTGTACTTACTGGGCTTCTTAGGTCTGCAGGAAGGACCTGTTTGCCATCGACATGGTCTTTGAACCTCCGCCTAGCCTCCTCTAGTGTGGGTTTGTGTCCTGCCTTGCCCAGCTTCCCCAGAACCAGACCTCTCAACAGGGCGTCCAGGTGACCTGCAGAGAATACCTTATAACCATTTCATCCCTCCTCCATAGTCCCGTCTGTAACCCGTCTCCAAAGCAGGAGGCCTCAGAAGAAATAAAAACAGCTCTTCATCATTCAGCCAAGGAGCTGAAATAATAAGTTGTAACACTGCACACACAATTCAGCTGCATAACTAACCTTTAATCCTTGAATTACACCTGAGAGTCTCCACTTTGAGCCCCTATCCATCATACACTGCTTGTTCAAAACTCAAGTCCCCACCTAGATTTAACCAAGCCAACAGGTAAGAGCCTCCCATTGGATAATTCCTGCATAGATGATGATCTTTCAGCTGCAACAACTTATTTAACCCCAACTGCTGCAGGAAGCAGCTTCGCATGTCCTAAACAACCATGTGCGAAACATGTCGGGTGGTCGTGTCATGTGCATGTGAATATATATGAATGTTAACGGGAAACTATTCTACTTTGGTACAAAATAGGAAGATTAAGTTACGTGTCATTCTCCTCCTCACCTTCCCCTGGCTTGCTGTCCCAGCCCAGCTTGAGGCCGATGGGGGTGAAGAGGTCCCGGATGAACTCCTGGATCTCCTCGTGGAAGTCGGTGTGGGACAGCAGTGAAGACAACACTCCCAGGTTACAGCTGAGGTCGCTCCACACCGTGTAGTTGGGCTCATTGACGAACGCTTCCATCAGCTTCAGCACCTCCACTGTGCTCATCATCCCTGCACGAGACTGAAAACACAGATCATCAGAACCTGCGGCACTTTCTCCTCTGACTCCAAAACTGTAGACAAGCTGCTTCATGTAAAATAAACCTTTCATATTCAGGTCAGATGTCCTGATATGTCCCCGCATACCCGACCTGCAAGTTTCAGGAAGAGAAACTACCACAGATCCTCAAGTAATCAGAAATTCAGATGCTCTAATCAGCTTTCACATCAATAAACTAGATTAACGTCTTCTTTGTCCATCAGCTGATAAACTTCCTGCGAAATAAAAGCACAATGTTCAGGCCGAGATACACGTAAAGGTTCATTTATTGAGAACTTTTCTTGTTCTCGAGGCCGCGATAACAAAATGACGGGATTGGCTGAGGACATTGTATCGGCCGAGCAGGACTTTCTTCTCGTAGGGGTACGAGGAGTATTGTGTGATTGGTCGGACGTGTGGGTAGCGCTTAAAAGCGTGAAGCGGAAAGTTGTGGCTTCCGCATTTCCGCTAATGCGAGGTTGAATGAATAGCTTTAATGAACTGATCGAGGTGGTGAGAAAGAATGAAACTGGCATTTACAGACGAGGACAGCGCTGCGTGCTCAACCACGCCCGGACACCGACCAAGTTTCTCCTTTAGTATTGTTCATTGAACATAAAAACACAGACTGCCCCCGCAGTAGTCTCCGCCCCATCGCGCCCCAAGGATCTCGTGGAGGATGTAACGAGCTTAACACTCCCACTGCAGTGATGGCATCTACTTTAACTAGAGAGAAATGATCACCAAAACATCCACAAAGACCGTTTCCTCTCCCTGAAGAAGAGCCATCAGTAAAGCATTAAACATGAAGTTTGTAATAAAAACAGACCAAACCCACTGATCTGGAATTTACTGAAAAATTTAAGAGTAGAGGAGGATGCCGGATCCTTTGGACGTTCCTCCCCGTTGATGGAGCACAACAACTAATTTGACTGTAATAAATGTTGCGGATTTTATTCCTGTCCTTGGATAATGTGAAGTATTGCACAAGAGTTAGCGGCAGAGTGTAAAGGTTTGACATTATTTAAAACCTGCATGTAGCTGAGTCACACCAGCAGCTGACGGGAGGGAGGAACCTAGCTGATGAATCCAGAGTCACGGTGTTACAACACAACAAGGACGGGCCTGAAACCCACTTTCCTTTCATGAACTAAAAACATTTTCACTGATTCAAGTCAACGTTTAGCTGTACAGTTTTCTGACAAAGATTGAAATTGTGCAGCATTTCCTTATTGCGCCACAAACGCCGCCTCTAGTTTGCTTTGCTACGCACAGTTTGATAAATGAGGCCCCTGGACTTCCCGACTGTATAGAAAACCTCCAGCCAGCTTTCATTTTGCAGTCCCATCCCACAGTTACTTTTACACACATGGAAAATCTGGTCCTCGTGGTGCATTCATGGACCCAATGCCAAACATTAGAGTAAGTTAAATCAGAAAAGCTTTCTTTTACCTTGTTTTGTTTAAAACAAGCCAAATGTGTGCGGGATCAGAACAAAGCACAGGTAAAACTAAAGTCTGGAATAACTTTTTATGAGTGATATTATATTAATGTTTATTTAGTGACAAAAACGATCAATTTTAGTTCAGGAATTAAATTCTAGCTAAAAGTTCAACTCAGAATGGCAGCCAAAAAACAGCTCTTTGTAGAAGACTGAGTTTGTGGAACTGTCTCTACATGCAAGCCCTGCATACTTTCTGCACCATCAAGTCTTCACGCCGCAAAGGAAGAGATTTTCTGTAGTGATAAGCAGATCTTTAGCCACTATTAGACGTCCCCTCAGGAGCACGAAGCAGGTTCTGAGATAGGCACCGAAAACAAACCATACAAATATGTCAGAGTTTGTATCTTTTGGGTAACCAAGCTTTCCTGGTGACCCTAATCCATCCTTTAGTCCTGCTTCTATAGGCCGAGGCTGCTGGGGGACATCCCATGATGCACTGGGTTCCTCTCTGCTCTCTTTACCCTCCATGTAAAAATATCTGACTTTGTTGTCATCCATTTGTGTTTCTCTTCTTCTTTCTTAGCAGGTTCCCTGGATTAGTGAAACCATCCTTCCTGGTTCTGGTTACGAGAGGTTTTCCTTCCTAGTCCTGGTTCTGATGAAGGTTTTCCTCTCCACTGTGTCCTCATGCAGCTTAGGATGAAGGATTGAATCAAAGAGAAGCTCTGACCCAATCTGTCGGTTTCCTAAGCTGCTCATTTTTTATATTAATTAGTTTCTTATTCGGACTCATGTGGATCATATAATGGTTTTAATTGGACTGTTTGGATTGTACCTTTCACCATTCCACTATTTATGTCTATTTATGTGTGCGTCAATGTGCCTTACGAGAGAGAAGAGGTCATTCTGCAGGCCGAGTCGGTCCACAGGCTGCAGGCTGAGGTCTCTGATTCCCGGGAGAAGACTTTCCAGCATGGACGAGCTGTACTGGATGCGGTAGAAGCCCACGGTGCCAGGGTTGATCTGTAAACAGCACAGACATAGCTGAGTCAGGCTGTGAGCAAAACTAAGCCATTTTCATCTGAGAACTTTACTCAACATGAAGCGTACGGCACGTCTCTGAAGCAGGAGCTTATAACACATGGATTCATATCAATCAATTGAATCACCGTCCACACTGTAAAACTGGATCATGGATCCAGTAATAATCTACAAGATGTTCTTCAGAAAAAACAGGAGAAACTCAGACTGTACTTACCTGGTTAATATGTGATTTAATATGTACAAATAGAAACTTATCACTTTAAAGCTCAACATCCAGAATGTGCTTCAGTCGGTTTCTCATTTAAATGTCTCATTGATCAAAAAGAAAATTAGATTGTGATATTTTATTATTGTTTTCTGTAATTTGATTTGAATGGAAGTTACTGTGTTAAATCAGCTGTGATACGGTCTCTTATCAATGGATCCTGAATCTAATCTAAATCATACTGTGATGAAACTTGTGATTGATACCCCTCATGAGAAAGAGTGAGAGCATTACATGCCAGATCTTTGTTATTGAAACACATCAGGTAAGGCAGATTAGCAGATTTATCAAGATTAGGGTGGACACTCTGGTGATAAGTATGGCCGGGGCATTTAGGGCGTCTCAGGCCTCCTCTTGTTGCTGGGCGACCCATTCCGGGCTCGTCCTACCAGACTGTGGTTGGGAGGTCAGCAGGGACATAACACAATTATTTATTAAGCAACACTTTCTAAATGTTTATTTATTTACATGGTCTGTTATTATAAAAGTATATAGAGCACGTGTACACAAACAAAAACCATTCAGCGGTGCAGCCAGACACATTGTAAACTTGCATGCAGACTTCATAAACACAAACAGCGTATAGATCAGTGGTTCCAAACTTTGTCTGCAGGACCCCTTTTCATTGACAACAATAATGTCAAGCCCCCCTGATCCCAGCACCACATGCACCCCAAAGCTTAAAAGAAACGTACTGAGAAATGTGCCACGAAATCCTCTTTAGTTTATTGGCTGCGTCTTCGTTAACTACAGTGAAAACCACGTCAGTGGCAGAAGGAACCATCAACTCATCTGCTGCGACTTTGTTTAAACCAGTTTTTTAGTAGTTGAAATCTCTGTTCTTGACTCATCATCGTTTGCTCATTGTTACTTTCAGAAATTTGTCCATGTTTTACTGGCAGTATGAAACTTTAAGTTTTATTTAGCCTTGCTGTGCCCCCCCTGTCACGGCTCTGAGCCCCCCAGTTTGGGAACCACTGATCTAGATAGTAAAAGGCTGTGCATAAAAATATATTTAACCACAAATATTTCTTTGAAAAAAGATAAACACCTATTTGAAGACAAAAACGCAGGAAACTCACAAACTAGATGCTGGATTGGAGCAAAAGGAATACGGGGAAATGTTTATTCAGTTCCTCTGAAAAGAAAAGGGTTGCTTCATTCCCCCCCACGTTTGCATCCTAATGATCTGTGATTCAGAAACACTCGTCTTTAACAGCTGCGATAAGTTGCAGCCATGAGAGGCTCAAACACGTCCCTCCATGTTGGAGCTCATCTGGAATATCCAGACGAGAAGATGACATAATAAAACTGATTAAGATGTCTACATGTGAACCGAGGTTGACATGTGGGGGCGTCTGCTATGACCACATTATTCCCCCCAGCTGACAACCAGGAACTGTCATCCACGACCTTTATTTTTTTTACATTTGATGTAAATGGGACAGGCCGAGGCCGACTCATTAATGCGGTTAAATCCACAGCTGCGCTCCCATTGCTCCATCGTGTCTGCAGGAAAGCAGGATCCTCCCACTCTCATTGGAAACTCAGAAAATATTCTTCCATTGCTTTAAACTGAAGAGAAAAAGTAACTGTAGCCTTTCCCTAAACATGTAAATGACTAACAACACAGATTTGCAGCACATATCTAAGAGAAGTCAGAAACATTTCAGAAGATTTCTTAAGACAAAGCAACGTAAAGCAACACTGCATAAGTTTCCGACCTTACAGCTCTGTATTTTTTACTTCATGGCTCATCAACTCTGATTTTACACATTCCCATTGGGTTCCAGGTAGAAGCATCCTGAGTCAGCCATGTTTTGCTTCACAGCACCACATCACACCCCAGCAAATGGATATCAACCTATCAGCCATTTTGAATTCAGCAAAGAAACCCAAGAGGACATTATCAGAGGAAGAGAGGAGAAGAAACAGAAAAAATACAGAGCAAGAGTGAGTCAAGAGTCAACATCAGACAGACTTTTCCTGGTTGGCGAGAGCTCAGAGAAGAGACAGGATGAAGACGACGCTGGATGAGGGGGTCAGAAAATATGCCACGCTTCAGTATTGCTTTTTTAAGTCTGGCATCATCATAACAAGGAGGAGGGGCTGAGGCAGGGCGGTTCTTTATAGGCTGTAATCCACTTGCGTCAGGTCAGTAAACACTAATCAAGTCCGACAACTCCTGACAGACACAGCTGAGGAGCAGCAGGACAGCCGAGCATCCACTGTATGGAGGACTGAAACGGTCAAAATCAAAATAAAGACAGAAATATAAAATATAAAAATGGCCCAATAAAGAAATTGATGCACCAATAAATTATAGAACAAAATGTAAGAAGGTTTTTCCATTAGAAAACTTTTAAAACAAATGTAAATGTCTTTTGTCATTTCCAGCTGTTTTAAATTAACTATATGTTTTTTATCCCTATTTATTTACTTTTCCATGTCAATTTCAGTTAAATTTATTTATTTATTTGGTGATTTTTTAAAATTCTCCTTTATTTATATGTCTGTATTTATTCTGTGTTATTTTCCTTTTACATTTTCTTTCCCAAGCATAGAAATTTCTTTTTCCTTTTTACATTTTTATATTTCTGTATTCATTTTTGATTTTGAGTTTCAGTCCTTCATACCACTGATCATGACCGACGTGTAGCAACAAGGATGAAATGTAGAGACGTGACTGTCGAAAGCTATATATATATAAATATTCATATACACATATATACATATATACATGTATATAATACAAAAAATAAAAAAGCAAAACACTTGCTGTAGATGGGGAAACTTTGCTCCCTTGCAGCAGCTGTTAGCTTAGCATCAGCCCCACCCTGCTACTCCAAACTAAGAGCATCGTTTACTGCCAGCAATAAACTGACTGCTGATAATCCTGTCAAAAAGCCCTACTTCAATAAATTCATTCTTCTTTTTTTTTAAACCCAAGCTTTTTAACCCCCAAAAAAGTACTGCCTCTAAGCTTTCTCCCCCATTTGAATCAAACAGCAGTTTGGCTTCCCTATAGTGTCATCGATGCAGAAAACAAAAACCACCAAACAAAACATGATTATATTGTGTTTAAGTTACAACAGACTGAAGTACTATAGACGGACATAGTGCTATGAAAGTTCCACGCTAGGAGCCCCAGAGCTACTCAGAGAACAACTTGAGAGATCCACTGAGTATAGGAAATGTGAGCTAATATTTCCACCACCAGGTACAAATCATTCCACAGTGGCAACTTCAAATGGTTTTGTTTACACTGTATGTCAGACATGTGTCCTGAGATTTAACCCTGGAGCAGATTCCAGTGCACAGAAGCAGCGTCTGCTCATACCACTGACCGGGAACAAAACCCAATCAGGCATTGCTGTTTATGATGAAGTACTGACATATTTCAGGTAAAGTGAAGCATTAGCTGCTGCTAAGAAGAGCACCGTGGTCTTACCTTGATCCACGGGTCTGAGCCAATACCACTCAGAGTGATGGTGGTCTCCGGTCTTTCCAGCAGAACCTTGAGCTTGATGCATTTGGAGTCCTCGCTAGTACAAATGCTAATGGGGACCATCCAACTCGGGCAGTCCTCACCTGTACCAAAGACAAACAAAAGCTCCATTTTTCATTTAAAAACAAGCCTGTTTAGCCTGACCAGTGTCTGGTATAAACACTCACCATCATGTGGTCCACTGGCACAGAACTTCTTCTGTTGTATCTTCAGGATGCGATCATCACCTTGCTGTAAATGGCATCAGAGTCAGGAGGTGTGATTACAGAGTAGAAAGATCCATTCAGCTACCAGATCCATCTACCAAGTAAGTCATTTCTGCTGCATATCCATACACAGGGGACAACTCGGTACGTCTCTCCCTTGCTTCATTTTTCACTCAGGACGGCACCATGTCACTGTGGGACGATCAGCTGTTTTGAACACAGCATGTGTGACACTAACTTTTTACAGGATAGTTATCGCACCCGTTTTTAATTCAGGGGAGTTTAAATATCTGCTGGCAGTGATCGAACAAACTGCAGAGTTCAGCTGAACTCCATAAGAGGGAGGAAACCTTTAGATCCATAAACATTTCATGCATCCATTAGTCTTCCTCTCAGTCTGATCCATGCTCTCAAGCATCCATAACTCATGTTGTAAATCTTCCAGACTTTTACATGACTCGCTGGAACAAGGAAGCCTGTTTGTGCAACCGTAGGGTAAATGTTTACGCCCACAGGTGATGACACGGACCAATCAAGGCTCTGCTGGTGACTTGCAGCAAAGGGCTCCCGGTCAGGATTTGAACCTGCAGCCACTGCACGGATGAGCTGTAATCTCTGGATATGAGCCGGCTGCTCAACCAGTTGGGCTTAGCACCATAAACATCCTTTTTTTTTAAAAAAAAAGAAAAGAATATTTTTATGTTTAATATGCATCGGTCTCTCCTTCAGCAGTTTTGTGGACATGGACTGATATTTTTCCACAGGTCTTCTTCAGGACGGCCTCCAGCTGCAGCTCAAACACTTGATGGAGACTGCTCTCGTTTCCTGACAACATTCCTCCTCGCGTGTGACGCTTCACCAAAGTTTCAGTCTTTCCAGAGACACTTGGGGCAGCATTTCTTTGGCGTTCCCGTCGGTCTTTTAGCCGTTGCAGACTTCCTGCCAGTTCAGGCGACGACACACAGACAGGAAGCCGTGGTGATCAGAATACCTTCAACCCTTACAGGCCATCAGGGACCTTTTTGTCCCTTCAGGTCATTTTCCCGGAATTTCTTGTCACAATTCTGGTTTTATTTCCTCATGTGCAATGTTTTTTCAAGTAAGCGGTTCTCTTTAAGAACTTGAAAAAGTTTTCTTAAATGTCAACAGGACATCAGGGATAAATTTGCCATCCATTGAGGTCATTTATGGACAAAAAAGTCCCCTCCCAAAAACTGCTATAAAAACATTACAAAATAATATTTTTTTACCTTCTTTGTTCAAATCGCTTTTAATTTAATTCCTAATCAAAAAGACCACACATGTAGTTATTCAAATTTTTTTAAGCTACAACATTAAATGAGTTTTTATCCAAATAATACATGTGAGGGAATAACGGCTTTAAAATAAATATATATATATATATACATATATATATACATATATATACACATATATATATATATATATATATACA
>JBAMHW010000004.1:1950549-1962128 GCA_037177495.1 Rhadinocentrus ornatus
AAGTTGTAAAAACAAAACACATTTACTACTAAACAAAGAGCAAGATATCTGCCCTCTTTCGTCCCAGTGACCTGTTTCTACATATTTCTCTTTCTTTTCTCCCTTCGAAGCGTCCAGTAAAATCTGATCTCTGAGCTAAGGTTCTTCTTCTACTTTAGATTTTCTGGCGGTTGGCAAAAACAATCTGGTGCATTACTGCCACCCAGTGGTCTGGAGTGTGGAAACATTAGTTTGTCTGGTACATTTTTTTAATCCCCCCCGTCATGTTGCCACGCTCCCCAGTTTGAGAACCACTGGTTTAATCATTTGGGAAAGTAACTCGCTGTGCCTCTTTCCACTGTGACAGAACAGTATAATTTTAAGGAAATCTTTGACTGAAAATGAATGGATCTGAAGCAAGATGTTCAGGATTTCAGTCCTTGTGTTGTATCTTTTGTTTGTGATTTTTGTTCTGATTTTCGGGGGAGGTATCCCCTCAACCATGGGTATAATTTACAAGCAAGATTCATCACTTAATAAAAACATTCAAGAACACAAACTAGATTCCAGTTGTAAAATGGGGGGTAAAAGCAGGAATAAATGGGACTTCATCTAATAGCTTTAGATGCCCTTCCATCATTCAACATATCACTTCTTTGCTGGGTCATTGAGGGATGTAATATATATATTAAATGTGTTTCAGTACAAATAAACTTGATTTTACAACCAATAGTGTCCAGTTCATCAAATTTCTGACTCATTTCATTGTCTGACGAGTCTGTGGCCTAACTGGATAGCCATAATTGGTAGGACATCTTCTAGGGTTTTATCTTTCTTTCTTGTTCATATTCTCGTCCTTTTCTTTCCGTCAGCAGGGAAGCTGTTCTGTTGGGAATCCAGCAAACATATGCAGTTCAGAAAGTTTAAAAACACTTCCCTAAGACTGTCATTAGGGTATCATCAGGAAGGTTTAATAGAGTTCACATTTTCCTAAAAGAACAGGTTTAAAGTTACAAATCTGATGGGAATATAAGAGCCTCAGCAGCGCATTCGGCATCATCTTCCTCATCTTCCTCTGGAATGTTCTCAGGTTCCCATGTGAAGACGTCTGACGTATTGTCTGTGAATGAGCCTGAAAGGCTCCTTACTAGATCCCACGGACACAAAGCATCACGCCGACCCAAAGCTAAGCTTGCTTTAGAGTCATCGGTCTGTTCTGTGCTCATGCCTGCTGGAGTCATATCTGCGCTAAATACCCTCTGATTGTCTGGGACACCATCTCTGTCCATCCCATTGCCGTCATCCTGTCTAATAACACCTGGTTCTTCCCCCTCTGAAGGACAAATGTTCTCTCTAATGGTTTCTTGTTTTTCTGTTTCCCATGGACAAGCATCTTCTTTAATGCCATCTTGCTTTTGTTCAACATTAGTGTCTCCAGTCTCCCACGGACAAACACTGGCCCGAGCATTATCTTGTTTTCTGAAAGATTTTGGTTCCTCTGCATCCCACGGACAAACATCTGCTTGGGTGCTGTCTTGCTTTTTGAGAGCTT
Organism: Rhadinocentrus ornatus; assembly: GCA_037177495.1. NCBI lineage: Eukaryota > Metazoa > Chordata > Actinopteri > Atheriniformes > Melanotaeniidae > Rhadinocentrus > Rhadinocentrus ornatus. Next base: position 1,952,081 of record JBAMHW010000004.1, read on the forward strand.
TTGGTTCTTCTGTCTCCCATGGACAAATGCTTGCCAAAGTACTGTCTTTCTTTTGTAAAGATTTGGGTTCTTCTGTCTCCCATGGACAGACGCTTGCCAATGTACTGTCCTTTGGGAGAATTTCTGGTTCTTCTGTATCCCATGGGCAAACATCTGCTTGAGTGCTGTCTTGCTTTTTGAAAACTTTGGGTTCTTCTGTGTTCCATGGACAAACATCTATTCGAGCACTTTCTTGCTTTTTCTCTACCTTTGTGTCAACTTTTCTCAGTGAAGAGACATTTTTCCCATTATTTTCCTGTCTTTCTAATTGTTTTGGAACTTCAGATTTAACTATACTTGCCTCCTCTGTTTCCCATGGACAAACATTTGTCTGACCTCCGTCCTGCCTTGCAGGACTTTGTGGGGGCTTTCCTGTTTCTGTATCAGTCTCCCAAGGACAAACATCTGATGGCCTGTCCAGCTCCTGTAGTGTTTTAGTGGCTGCAGATTTGTCTACGGCCTCGGTTTCCCAAGGACAAACATTTACTCTAGTGCTTTCTGCCCCCTCAGTGTTTAAGGAAGCAATGCTTTTAGGTGACAAACCTTTTTCTGTGTCACATGGTTGGCCTTGGTTTCCTGTTTCCCAAGGACAAACATCTACCGTGATTGTTATTTGTGAATTTGAGTCTGTATTTGTATGCTCTTTGCTTCCCCCTTCCCAAGGGCAAATATCATCCATGATTTTAGGTGGATCTGGGAATTCCCATGGACAGCTTTCAGCTGTCTTGGACACTTGCTCTCCTCGATTCAGGGCAGGTGATAATGTATTATGCAGTTGGCTATTACTTATAACATCTTTGGATCCACCTGGATAGATAGCAGACTTCATGGATTGTCGTTGAAAGGGCACAGTTAGCGTTCCCTTGTTCTCCAAAGGATTTAGGTTCTCATATACAACTTCAGGCTTGCCCTCAACATCCCAAGGACAAACGTTAGCATGTACACTGTCTTGTTTTATTGAGATTTTAGGAGTTTCTACAGTTTCCCATGGACATACATCTACTGCTCGTTTCAAAGACTGTTGAGTCTGTGAATCTTTGGACAGAGCAGTTTGAGAAGTCGCAGGGATATTGTGTGATTCCCAGGGACACACTTCACTCCGACCCTTGTCTTGTCCACCAGCATTTCCTTGCTCCTGTGATTCCCACGGACATACATTAGATCGTTCTGATACCAGTGACTCCTGTGGACAGACAGCTGCCTTCAAGCTCTGTTGCTTCTTTGGTCTTTCTCCTTGTTGGGCAGAACCAGATCCATCCCATGGACATACATCTGTGTGAGAAATGCTGCTGGCTGGTCTGATTCGATTGCTACCTCTTCTGCGAGTTGAAGGAGTCCTTGAGCTGCTGGAACTTATACTACTCCGCTTGCTGCTCTGCCTTGATAAAAATACATTTTCATAGTTGCCATCCCTCTGCATGTCATCTGCATCTCCAGGGTAGACTGCAGATTTCATAATGATGAACTTTCGTGGGCTTCTGTCAGAAGAATCCCCAGAAGACAGTCTTACTGCATTTTGCTTCACAAGGCTAGGTTTACCATCCGTTGTTGACGTACCCATTTTCTGTAATGGCCTTATTTCTATGCTTGGACGTCTACTAGATGGTCCAGACCTTGGTGTTGTGGAGTTACTTTCCTGGCTTTTTTGAGAATCCTCTCTATTTAAGTTTCCATCTTTACTGGACCTGCTGCTTACATCCATTGATCCCATAAATGATTTCACAGAAAGCCACTTATTTGTGGTGCTGCGGAAGGAGAAGACCCGCTGATCCTTTGTTGGCTTTGGCCTTGGGGAGCCTGGTGCACTAGCGGACACAGTGACTGGTGCTTTGGGAGGAATGCTGTCAGCTTGTGGTTCTTCTTGCACTGAAGGAGTCTTCTCTACAGGTGGTAAGTGGTCCCAAGGACAGACAAGTGCCTGTGGGGATGGTGGTCTATTTTCCACACCTACCTCAGAGTTAGCATATGTGACATGCCTCTGGTTCCTTTCATCTGATTGTTCTGGTTCCACCTCCCAAGGACAGACCTCAGCCTTATCAAAGGATTCAAACTGGAGAGCACTCCTGGTCTGGTCACTTATGGAAAGGCTCTGCCTTGACCGCATTGTGCTGGATCTGGAGATCTTTGGTATATTCTCTATAGAATGTGTAGTAGAGGAGCTTAGACTCCAGGATTTATGAAGCCTAGTGTGATCAGGATGCAGAAGATTGGTATCAATTGTCAAATTCTGGGCACTGACTGACTTACAAACGCTTGCTGGAATATCTAATGAATCTGTCTCAGATCGCTGGGAGCATCTCTTCACAGAATTGGCCCTTAATGAGGAGTCACGCAATGAATAGTCTCTTTCTCTTACGTGGTAATGATCACTTTGGGACTTGCGGATAGATGGTGATGGAGATTTTATTGAACTTCTGTAACTGATACTAGCACTGTCTGGGGATCTCCTGAAAGAGTCAGAATGATTCCCCCCTCTACTACGAAAAGATCCATCTCTCTCTTCACGGCTGCACTGTCGACTCACAGTTACCGGGATCTCGGCAATGCGTTTAATAATGGACCTTCCCAGTGTGCACCGAGAGCCCCGCTTCTTTGACAGATGAGGGTTGTTTGCAGTCATCTTCTTCGTCTTTTTAACTTCTAACTGGGCATATAACTTCTTCAGCTCATCCTAGTGCATATGAAGAAGGGTGGGATTGAGCAGATAGTTGGAATGATTGAAGAAAGGAAAAGACATTGAAAGTCAGAGGAAAGATAAAAGACAGTTACATGTACGACAGTTTAGGATCAGAAAAGGATAAAGGGTGGAGATAGGTCATATGTTTGCCCACTCTAATATTGACTGTACTTAATTATTAAAAAATATTCTCAATTATGACAGCTTTAAGAATTCATTAAGTGAGTCTATCCATAAATTAAGGGACAATTATTTTCATTCTTTAAATGTGTCTTTTGAGATTTCCTTTACATTTTGCTAATTATGTCCGACTGTAATGGTATAACACCGGTCTGAGGGGACAAGAGAGTTTACCCGAAAGTCTTCCGGGTCCACATTGTGCTCACTCCAAACAGAGCGAAAGCTGCTGTGGAGGTACGAGCCAGAGCGTTGCAGATCCACTTCATCTTCATACACCTCTGCTGCTATTTCCTCTCTGCCAGGCTTAGACACAAGGAGGAACTGCAGAACACACACAAGTACATGAAAACATAGCATACATGAGTAAATTCAATTCTTTATTTGAGGTTGTGGATCCATTTGTCTCCTTGAACATTTTCCAGAAGAAAAAATGAATTCACAAAGACTTTATTCCCCCAACATTTTATTGCCATTTAAGAAATGCCACAAGAGTTTTTAAACATGGTTCCTCTGATACCATTATTGGAGCTGATTTTACATAATAAAATACATTTATATACCTTTACGACTGAGGAGCAACGAAGTATTGACGATCATTACTTGTGCATCACCTTAATATGTAATTTACTAGGTCTTCTGGATGGGCGATGAAGAGTACAGATGTGTTAAAAGGCTGCTTCCTCAAACCAACTTTTACAACAGGAAAGTACCTAAAACTCGAGGAATGCTTAGCTTAGCGAAAAAGAAAACGAGGCAAACCCTGGACAACATTAGCAAGCAAATCCCGTCTCTGCAGAACTAAATGAAAGCTAACTTTTAAAGATGACATGACTCAACTCAAAATCAGAGACGAGCTGTCAGAATTTAGAGAGAACGTCTATCAGAAATTTACAAATATTACAATAGAGGTGGATGAGCAAAATGAGATATAAATGCTGCGATAGCACGTGTGGAAGAGATTGAATCGTGGAGCTATTATACGAACAGTGTGCTACAGAAACTAAGAAAGAGCAGAAAAAGATGATCGATAAGTTGGACGACTTGGAATCTAGATCAAGGTGGAAAACCTACAAATTTATGGAAGAGAGGAAAAAGCAGCGACGACGGGCAACTTGATGGCAGACTTTGTGAGCAAGTGGCATTAAGAGGAGTTTTCATTAGTCTAATCTTCCGATTCAGTGAGCCCACCAATCTCTAGCCCAAAGCAGGTCGATCACCAGGGTCTATGCTCATATGCTTCCAGCACTTTACTGTGAAAGAAAGTATATTGACAAAGGCGTGGGAGAATATTTAATTTACGGTAAACAAACCGGGATCAAAGCAAAGAGAAATGCTGAAAATAAGAACATCCCATAAAAAAAAATCACTCCTCAGTTAATTCATGACATTTTTCACACAGGCTTGAAAGATGAAGAGAATCTGACTGAAGGACAGAGTAACTACATAAAGGTTTAGTTCAGGACGATGCTCAGCATTATCTTGTTCTACCTCCAATCACACAAATTTCTCACCCTCCCAGGACTCCCTCCTCCCCTCTACAGTCAACGCTCACCTCGGTGTATATTGCCACTATTACAAACTACATTATAGTCTAAACATCGTGATAAAGCAGTTTGTTCAGTCAGAGACTTTCAGTTCTTCTACAAAAAAGAATGGCACAGCTGGTCTTTCTTTCCCAGAACAGCAGCCCTGTACAACGACTCTTTATAATGAGAGTTAAAAAACAAACAAACACACAAACAAAAAAACTGGAGTAATATTATTTCTCTTTCACTGATGTCTGTGTTACACAGAATCAGAGATTTTCATTTGAACAAGTTCTTTGTGTTTGGACAATAATTGCCTAAAACGTAGGCGGAGAATTTTTTTATAGAATTAGCTTCTCTTTGTGTTCGCCAGCAGGTTTCTCTTCAGGAGTTTCAGGCCAGGTTTAAAATCATAAATCCATGATGCAAGTGTCTTGTTTATAAACCTTTATAACAAACAAATAAGAACAATGATAAAACTGTGTGAGAGCATGTACGCCTCCTCGTCCCGGTGTTGCACCCAAATCCGTTACCCAACAGAATGTAGCAGTAGGCCTCTAGGGAGGCTGCAGTGGCTGAAGATTAACGCACAGGGCTGGAGAACAATCAGGAGGAGCTGATTGGTGGCAGGTGCGACTGCAGGTTGTGACTATTTAAACCCAGTGTGGGCAAGCTCTACTAGGAGCTTTGATTCCCTAGTGCGCTGGTGAGATACTGGGAATTCACCTAAGGCGGAATTTTGCTTGCGCGTCGTCTGCGTCCGCATCACCGCCGTAGGCTCCGCGTAGCTCCGCAGAGGCTCGACGTGCACCTATTCCAGACCTGACGTGCACCCCTGCTACGCAGACGGTTGACGCGGAAGTACCCCTTTGTTGTTGGTCAGTTTGGGATCACGTGTTGCTGGATAGCTGGATCTTGTGGCTGAATGTGTGGTAACCACCGTTTCTAAAACCAATAACCAGTGGATCAAACTAATAAAGACACTGAACCATACTGGACGCCATCGTTGTTTTAAAACAGAAAATACCTACCGAACTGAAGTTAATCACCAAAATAACTCCGACCTGGTGAGTTTACCGGCCAATACCACCCCTGCTGCCACCTTCAGGTTAGGAGGAGAAACTGCAGACACCAAACCGACGCACACCCCCTCGCTCGAGTGTGAAAGCAAACTCACCAGTGCACGCAGACGCCGCGCATGCCTTTAGACGGTGATTTGGTTCGTGGTTGCAAGTAGTTTATCGCATGATTTTATTTAGCTAATTGGATTTGTATTTTATTTGAATGTGTAGTTTAACCCTAAGTCCTTTCACTCTGATTGCTTTGATTCTCAGCCGTAGTACGACTCTGTCATCTTGCTTTTCTGTATTTTTAAAGTTTATGTACAATAAATAGCACATGTCTGGCCCACACTGACCGTTGAGGCCTCATAATTGAAGCCCCTATGTGCTAGGCGTGTCTTCACACCCACAAGGTTACAAGAATCTGTGACCACAGGGGGTAACAGTGTACATTTCTCTGCATGTACGTCTTAGAAGACGAGCAAAGTATAGAAAACACGTCTGAGTTCATTATAATGCAGATGCAGTAAATCAGAAATGGCGACCTCTGTGATTCTGGCTGTGAGGGTCAAGTATTAAGAGTTGAGACTATAAGAGGGGTGACCTAGGTCATTTCTGATAGCCACCAAAATGTGAGACTTAGAAGAATAGAATAGAAGAATAGAATGCCTTTATTGTCATTATAAAACAGTACAACGAGATTAAGCCATCACCAAACAGTGCACGATAGAATTTAAAAAAAATAAATAAGCAAAATAAAATAGAATAAAGGCACATGCAAAATGGGATTATTTATATATATATATTTATTATTTATAATAAACCAAAAGAAATACACCGGTAATTAACCAGAATAGACTTATTGATGTTCTGGCATCAATTGGTGAGTAAGTTCCACCTTCTGACACCTATGTGTAAATGGGACATTGGATTGGTTAAAAAGTTTAACATTTACCACTGTGTAATGCAGGGTTGTCAAACTCATTTCAGCTCAGGGGCTACATGGAGGAAAAAAAATTCCCAAGTTCAGATTGTTTTATTACGATCAACATAAAACAAAGCTGGAGCCTGAGGACAGTGTGTCCAAAATAGTACAAGCACAACATCACTATTAATCATAAAACACCAAGTTACTTAAATTCTGAGGACAAAGAACACACAAAGCCTCAGTGATTGACAGAAGTACATCACAGAACTGTATCAGGGTGTTGCATGCAGCACTTTAAGTAGGATTGCATAGGTTTTTGACTCCTGATACTGCTCCTGATAGCTCAAACTCCCGTAACAGTCCCGTTATTTTATCTTTGAACCGCTGTATGTCTGCCACATCTTGGGTCGCGCGCACATTTTTCAGAGAGGGAAGTGAGCTGCCAGCAGCAAGTTGCACCTCCCACAATGACAGCTTCAACTTGAAAGAACGTATGCTGTCATAATACTGCGTGACCACCATGTTGCGCCCTTGCAGCTGTTCACGTTATTCTGGTGCTCTGTAATATATCCACCATAAATGCAAATTTGCCCTTTTCTTCCATGAACTCTTCAATTTCTTCTCGTAAATCAAAGAAACGCCTCAGCACAGCACCTCGGCTTAACCATCTTACCTCAGTGTGGTATGGCAGGCCATAGATGTGGTCTTTCTCTGAGAAGGCTGTCAAACTTACGGTGATTCAGATGAAATTAACAGTTTGGATGACCACCTTGATGACCTTATCCATCTTTGATGACTTGCAACACAAAGCCTCCTGGTGCAAATTAGAGTGAAAAGTTCAAAAATCCCGTCCTCCATTTGCAGATTTCACTTTCTCTCTGAACTTTGTCACAACGCCTGCTTTTTTCCTGATCATTGAGGGCGCACCATCTGTAGCCAGGCTGACAGCGTGGGACCAGTCCACTCGGACCCCGTCGAGTGCGGTGAAAATATCAGCGGCTGTCGTATCTGTCAACACCAACTCCACCAACTCCTCGGTGACGGCAATGTGTCATCAACTCCGCGGATGAAAATGGCCAGTTGTGCAACATCTGTAATGTCCGTGCTTTCATCGATTGCAACGGACAACACAATAAATAACTTTACTTTTTGCTTCAACTGGCTGTCCAAATCCACTGAAAGATCAGAAATCCCGTCTGCAACTGTGTTTCTTGTCAGACTGATATTTGCAAAAGCCTGGCGCTTTTCAGGGCACACAATCTCCGCTGCCTTCATCATGCATGTTTTTTACAAATTCACCCTCACTAAATGGTTTGGAAGCCACTGCGATTTCATTAGCAATGAGGTAGCTAGCTTTCATTGCAGCGTCACTGATGTCTCGGCTGAGTAAATGCAGACTGCTGTTTCTTCAGACCCGCCAACAGTTCATTCACCTTCTCTCTTCTCCGCTGTCCGTGAAAGTTGTCATATTTTTCGGCATGAAGACTCACATAATGTCTACGAAGTTTCTATTCTTTCAGCACTGCAACATGCTGTGAACACACCAAACATAGAGCTTCCCCATTCAATTCCGTGAATAACTAGGAGGATGACAATTTTTCACTCTGCGTCGACTTTTCTCTTTTTTGACAAAGACATATTGGGGCAATGAGGGTGCCAAAGCACATAATGTTAAAAGTAGAAGCCAAAATAAATATCGTGTGCAAAACAAAGTAGCTCATCCGGACTGGCTGTGCTTGCTTGACCTACTTGCTCTGCCCCGGTGTAAACAGTTTGCTTACTTAAAACAATTGCTCCTGTGCCATCTAGTGGACACAATTGGAACAGCAGTTTCTTTTATTGAAAAATTGCAGCTCATTCTTATAACTTTACAAAATCATCTCTCGGGCCGGATTTAACCCATTTGCGGGCCTGATCCGACTCAGGGGGCCATACGATTGACACCCCTGGTGTATTGTGTACACTATAATAACTTTATATATAGCGTTGGTTTTGACTATTGATGGCTGTCAGAAATGGTGACCTAGGTTACCCTACTTATTGTCTGGACTCTTTAAACATAATATGTGACCCTCACATAGCCAGGATCACAAAGGTCACCATTTCTGATTTACTGTACCTGCATTGTAAAGTACTCAGACTTAAATACAAGTGTTTTCAAGACTTTGCTCGTCTTCTAAGAGACATGCATTTATTTAATGTATCCACAGATTAAAAACTGGAAAGGGTGCCAGGATATCCAATCTGAGTTGTCCTATTTTTCTGTGACCCTTTTGTTTGGGTCCCAATCTCACCAATCTGACCTAAAAGGGTGGAGCTCGACACACTGCAATCCATTAATTGGTTGAAACAAGCATCACTTCCTGTGCAACTCAGCAATAAGAACAAAGCAGGAACATTGTTTAAACAGATTTTTGTTGTTTAAAGCCACATGAGGAAGAGAAAGGACACAAACTGCTGAATGTCCACCATTCTCCTTCTTTGCTTCCGTGTCAAGGAAGGCGTTGCAGCACTATGACATCCAGTGTTGTGTCTGAGTAAATTTATGAACGATGCTTCATGAACTTGTTTATATTCTGGGTAAACGTGAACTGAACATTCTGTATTTCTGCCTGATGAACGTTATTGTGAACAACGTTCTCTCACAGTTGAACTTTGTTGAAAAGTAAACACACCTTCATATATGATAAATGGTCTTTACTTAGATAGTACTTTTATCCAAAGCGCTTTACATTATACGTCACATTTACGCACTGATCGCAGAAGCTGCAATGCAAGGCGCTCAACCTCGACCCATCAGGAGCAATTAGGTGTTTGTGTCTTGCCCCAGGACACCTCGACATGAATTCAACTTGGCTGAGAATCGAACCGGCAACCCTCAAGCTACAAGACGACCACTCTACCTTGCTGAGCCATGCCGCCCCGATAAGGTGAAAAACACCAAATCTGGCAACACCAGCTACCACAGAGCCGCACTGCGCCTGTGTCATCAAATTGCGAAACATGGAGACCAAATCCAATGAAGGCAGCAGCTCCACCTCTGCCTCAATGATCACTGCAGCATCTTGTATGATCACTTAAAATCATTTTTTGAAAAGGTCAGTGATAATCCAGGAGGGAGAAATCTGGCCTTTTTGTGTAAACTTTGCCCACCGGGTGTCAAGAAGCAACTCTGGACATCAACAACATCAACAAAAAACCTGAATCAACATCTTGGAATAAAGAACCCGGCTAGCCTTAGTATGTGAACTAAATGTCACTAAAAACAACCTAAAGACTTGGCAATGGCGTGCTAAAGCAGATCCTCTACCAGCCAGAACTAAATAATGGCGCTGCACTTTTATGACCCAAGTTCTAGAACTTTTCTTTGGACAAACAAGTCAGAAAAATTACATTCACAAAAAATTACAAAGTGACTTAAAGCCGCAGTGTGTAAGAATTACTCCCATTTATTAGTGGGCTAACATATAACAAGCAACCAAGTAGCGCTCTACTGGAGCCTCACCGTTTAAGAGCGTTATTACAACTACGGAAGCCGCGGAGATTCATAAATGTGAAGGTCGAGTGTCCCGTCAGGTGATGAGGAACAGAACGATACATAATTATTATTTTTTATGCCAATAAGTTACAAGCGTGC
>JBAMHW010000004.1:1986183-1999858 GCA_037177495.1 Rhadinocentrus ornatus
AACTGACCTCACTAAACCGCAGCACACGGACCAGAACTGACCCAACTAAACCGCAGCACAGTAACCAGAACTGACCCCACTAAACCGCAGTACACGGACCAGAACTGACCTCACTAAACCGCATTACAGTGACCAGAACTGACCTCACTAAACCGCAGTACAGTGACCAGAACTGACCTCACTAAACCGCATTACAGTGACCAGAACTGACCCCACTAAACCGCAGTACAGTGACCAGAACTGACTTCACTAAACCGCAGTACACGGACCAGAACTGACTTCACTAAACCGCAGTACAGTGACCAGAACTGACCTCACTAAACCGCAGTACAGTGACCAGAACTGACCCCACCAAATTGCAGTACAGTGACCAGAACTGACCTCACTAAACCACACTATACGGGCCAGAACTGACTTCACTAAACCACAGTATACGGGCCAGAACTGACCTCACTAAACCACAGTACAGTGACCAGAACTGACCCTACTAAACCGCAGTACACGGACCAGAACTGAGCTCACTAAACCGCAGTGCAGTGACCAGAACTGACCCCACTAAACCACAGTACAGTAACCAGAACTGACCCCACTAAACCGCAGTACAGTGACCAGAACTGACCAGTTGTTGGTTGATGCAAGTAGCATCAACTCAGTCAACCACAACATTTTTGAATATCTAGCCTCCATATTTACTCCACTGGCAGGAAACCCTCCACACCACTTATAGAAAATACAACATCTAAAACAGGTGAAACAGACTCCATGTGAAACCATTGTGTTCTTTGATGTCGTCTCACACTTCACATCTTTACTGAAATCAGTCCGGAATTGTCTGGATTGTCTGAAAACGGCTGCAGCAGGATGCCTTCTTACACAACAGGACTAAATTGGCCTCTGATTAGAACTTTGGCCTGTTAGAACTCTGCTTCTACACCACCTACTTAAAATACAGACAGAAGAATGGACCTCATGGGTATTGGATGACCTTGCTCTACCTCTTGAGACACTGCTGCCCCACCAAGCCACTGGCTCAGACAGGTGCATGTAACCTGAGCCAGAATCAATACACTAGAAGTGGAAGCAACCACAGACACTTCAACTACAGCAACATCCAGTTCATTTGGGAGGACGGCAACGACAACAAGCTGCCTTTTATTGGACCGAGCGAGGCACGTTGAGGAGGGTGTCAACACTGAGATTTACCAGAAATATTAAAACAGGCCAGTATCAACTTTCTGATTGACGACGCCTACTGGAACACACTGGAACCTTAGACCAGGGATCATCAGGCCTGGTCCTCGAGGGTCAGAGTTCTGCAGGTTTTGGTTATTCCCGTGCTGCAACACACCTTGTTCAAATTAAATGGATCTCTAACAGCTTAATGTCAAGTTCTGCACAAACCAGCTAATGACCTATTAATTTTAGTCAGGTATGTTGCAGCAAGGAAACATCCAAAACCTGCAGGACACTGGCCCCATAGGACCAGGATTGAGGAACCGTGTCTTAGGCCATCAGCATTGCCACCTGTTTCTTTCCCAACTGGGATTTAACCATATCACCAATAAAGTGGGACAAAAATCACAAACAGAGACAACAGAAAGGACAAGAGGAAGAATATCTTCATTCCATATGTGGCCGGAGTGTCTAAGAAACTCAGAAGGACCTGATCCAAACATGACATCCTGCTACATTAAAAATCAAAACAACACCTTCAAAGAGAGGCTGCTTCACCCAAAGGACAAAACAGCCAAACAAAAGCAGAGCAGTGTCACGTTGCAGTGCAGCGAGGAGTGTTCAGACCTTTGTACAGGAGAGACCAAACAATGTCATGCTTCATGGAGAGCAGCCTTACAGGTTAAGAGTCAGTCATTTTAAAGATAAGGGAGGCTCGAGGACAGTAATGTCCACATCTTAGGAGAGAGACGATGGAAGCGACGGAGGGAGAGGAGTGAAGGGAGCCATCTGTTGGATTGGATTGGATCTATGATAAAGTGGAAAAACCATCTCTGAACAGAGGAGGTGTTTGCAGGTATCACTTCCCAGCACCTGCAGTGCAGCTTTGACCCTCAACAAGGAGGTTTCACAATCATTCACTAATGAATTTTAATAACCCTTCACCTCTGAATGTTCTTTTATTATTTAGAAGCTGAAGCTTGATCTTGTAACTAATTTCTACCAAGTTAGATGGACAAACATATTTTAATAAAAATTTAATTCAAAGAGCACTTCAATCATAACTTTGTTCGGTTCCTATAAAACAAATTTGCAAAAAAATAAATGAGCATACTCCTGTGTGATGTCAGAATTATTATAGTGCAAATTGTATCCACCAGGGGGAAGAAGACAGGTATCAGGTTGTAAATAATGGGTTTTGAACAATATTTTTACTATAAAGTGGTGCAATAGGTCTCTGAAACTGTATGCATCAAACCTGAAAGAGTTTAAGGGTTAAAGCAGGTATTGTTGCAGCATAAAAAAAGAAGAAGAAGAAACAAAAGATAACATATTTACACCAGGAAGCTCCATCATCTCCATGCTTCAAGATGTGGCTTAATAAAATGCTCACGGTTGCTGAGCTGGAACAGATTCCTTGCAGCATTTCATCAGTTTTTCCTTTGTAGAAAATATGGAAGCCATTCTAAACTGTATGAGTGGAATTATATAAAACCATGATGTCATGCTTGCTGTTTTGCTGCTGAGGTTATGATTAAATTACTTATGATGTCTAATCTGGGTTTTTTTGGTCCTGGATGTTTGTGTTAATTGTTGTGTTAAAATATTTAATATAGATTATGAAAAAGTACACAGATTTATCCTTAAATTACTGTTTACAGAGCAAGTTATTTTTTTCTCCCTGGTTTTCTCTTTGTTTACCTCCATGGTAGTGCGATTGCACTGGTGAGTATCAGCAAACCAGCTGTTTTCTGTCGCACACTGGTCCAAGTCGATGTCCTGAATTTTGACATCCACACGTATCACGCCTCTAGCGGGGGAGACACACAGTAGAAAGGGTGAGGGGAGTCACAGCTATGTGCTATGTGTTAAGAAAATGAAGCCCGTCCAAACTTATTTAAAAGATTTCTTAATGTTTGTCAAACTTTATTCAGAATAATTGGAGAACGATGACTGATGCAGCCATTTTAACACTTCTGCTGGTAAGTGACCAAAAAATAAATTTTCAATTGAATAATCAAAATTTAGACTAGGAACATGAAACTGATCTAAGAACACTAAGACCTTACCTGAACTCAGGTGTGAGGTCAGGCTTTAGGCCATAGAAGGAAGTGGACAGGGTGAGCACCCAGCCGGGCACAAGGCGTCCATCTTTACAGTCCAGAAAGGGAGCACTGGCCCAGCGTACCCCACTGCGATTAGTTACGTAGCTGTCACTCTGTCCCCACTTGGGTGTATCTAAAGTGTTAAGGTCATTGAGGAGCACCCGCTTTGACAGGGTTGCCATCACCTGGTTGGACTCTGGGAATTTCAGCCTGCTGAACCAGCCATCGTCTGGGGCTGGGGCTGGAGGATGGAGGCTCTCCCAAGCCTTGGACAAATCCTGGAGGATAATGGTCTGCACCTTGGCAGCTGGGTTGCGGGTGGCACGCAGTACCAGTTGTGGCACCTGTGCAGTTGGGTCAGCATCGAAGGTCAGCAAGGCCCGCTGAATGAGCGCATCGGCCTCGAGAACAGCCCGGACCAGGGCGTGGTACCACTCCATGTCTTCCTGCACCGTGCTCTCCCGCAGGTCACTGGCCTGGAAGATCATGTTGAGGAAGTTGGCAGTATTAGCCAGGGCATCCAGAGCTGGCTGGAGGGGGACATAGAAGTTTCTAGGCAGAGGTCCGGTCTGCCCAGCGGTGCTGTATGACCGTGAACAGCGAGCTTTTTTCAGAGTAAATGGGTCCCCAGTGTACAAAAAGGTCTCTGCCAGTGACCAGTCATCCTCCGGCTCTGTGGGAGCTTCTGAAGTTATCTCTGCAAACCCAGATGGCTCTGTGGGACCAGAGGTGCTGGTAAAAAGATCAGAAGTCTTTGAGCTATTCACTACTGGGTCAGTGCCATTGGCTGCCTCCACTGTGACTCCTGCTGGTAAATCTGGGGTTACCTGCGCTCTCAGGAGGAGTGCAAGCAGAAGAAGAAGCCAAACTGTATTCATCCTGATTCACTCTGGAGATGAAGAGGGCTTAAAATTCCTATGAAGAGAGAAAAGCTTCACATAATGCCAGATGGTTAGGATCTCTGCGGGGATTTTTCCATCTTCACATCATCAGCAGCAGGTGTCCAAGAGCACTCTGCACTCCACAGCTCCACGGGTCTGCGCCTACCATTATCAAACCTGCTCATCAGGTGGAAAGAAGTGACAGAGGAGGGGAGCAGTACCTGCATCTCCGAAGTCTGTCTGGTTTTCCTCCAGGCAGCGCCGCTCAGCCTTCGTGTCGGTGCCTCATGACTGCACAACGACGCAGTAAGACGGTGGCGGAGGGCAGAGAGGGGGCGTCCACACAGTTGGAGGGGATTCCCGTGTCAGGTGGAGGGAGGAGAAGAGCGGCGTGTTGAAGAGATGAAGGAATGAAGAGTCAAGGGCAGATTTCCTTGGCTTTTTCCACTTCTCTCGTCTTCTGTCTCCTGCTCATATGTTGCTCCAAAGAGCTTCTGGTCCCTCTGATGCTTGTCCAACCCCCCACCACCAGTCCTCCCCTCCCCTCCCTTCAGTCACCCTGTGACTTCCTCTTCCATATTGACAGGGATGCTCACCAGTGCTGAAAGTTGATGAGAGTGGTACATCTGCTGTGTGTGCGCAGCTCCACAGAGGAGGGGATGATGCAGTCAGACAGAGCGTTAGACTAAGCTCTGCTGCATTTGGGCATCCATCAAGAATCTCCTTGCTGGATGGATGGATGGATGGATGGATTAACCCCTCCTACAGGAGAGTGGATGGAGATCAGGGTGCTCTTTTACTGCACTCTGTCACACACATGCACGGACGCATGCACACATGCATATCAGAAATGTTAAGTAATGTGGAAACAGCCAGAGCTGATAAAGTTTTTGCTTTTTTTCCTCCAGGTTTTTGCAGTACCTGGGAATTCCCTGCCTGCGTGTGGCTGTGTGATTGTGTGTGCAAGACGATGTGTGCACAGTAAAATGTTGCAATGACTGTGTGTGCATGTGTCCGTAAGTGTGTGTGCGTGTGTGTGTGTGTGTGTGTCTGTGTATGTGTGTGCTAAAGTCGGGGTAAGTGAGAGATTTTGCATGTATGAAGTAAAAGAAAATTAAAAAAAAGGGAAGAGAGATGCAGGAGGGATGCTGACAAGAATTCTGGTTTCGGTGACCATGGCAACGAGCTGCTGAGAATCCACCTAAACACACACATACATTTCACAAGCCACTCCTACACCGAGACTTCACTGCAAAACAGTGAAGGTGCTGCCGTTGAGCCTGATGCAGTCAATAGGACGACGTGTGCATGTATGTTGTTGCAGTGTAACTGTGTCCCAAACGGAGCTATGAAGGAGGAACCAGGATGATAAGAAGCTCCTGAAGCAGCATCAATGTGTTCCTTTTTCCTATTTGTGGTCCACTGGACTTCTTTTGAAAGCCTAAAACCCACCAAAAGATCCATAGCAGTGGTAGAACTCACCGTGTAGCCTTTGTCAAAACTGTATTTTGGGTCTAAAGAAAAAAAAAGTTCAACATGAAACCATATAGACACTCAGCGTAAGACCAGTTCTCTCTGTGGCAGTTCTAAAGATGCTGCACTAAAAATTTCTTCCTCCACCTGTTTACAAAGTCATGAAATTCACCTGCCTTGTCCCATGTGCACAGAGATTCCTCCTAATTCTCTGAATAATTTGATAATATTATACAGTGTAGACTGTGGGATCATCAAAGTCTTTAAAACTTTTAGACCTAGTTTGTCTGGTGAACCTATGTCCATTTTTCCATCTGAGAAACTCTCAGAAATTCTCATTTCTATACCCAGTCATGTTACTGACCTTTTGCCAGCTAACCTAATTAGCTATAAAATGCTCCTCCAGTTCTTTGTGATTTGTACCAGTTACTTTTCCAGCCTTTTGTCTTTCCTGTTGCAACTTTTAACAGACGTGTTGCTGCCGTCAGATTCACTATCAGCTCATATTTTCAAAGAAACGATAAAATGTCTCAATTTCATCATCTGATATGTTGTACATTTTTTACTAGGCATAAATATGTGTTGATCCGATTTACAAATCATTGCATTCATGTTTTTATTTACATGGTTGTTGTCGTGAACACTTTGCACCTTGGGGGCACAATCGCCTTCAGTCCTGCCATTGGTTACAGCTCCGGGCTGCTAATGGTCTTTTCATCCCATACTAAAGTTTAGCCAACGTGGTCAGTCTTCCATCCGGGGTCACTGAGGTAAGGTCGTCTGCCACGATTTCTTCTCAGGTGGCCTCCTCTTTGGAGCAGAGTGTGGCTGAAAAGGTTGACTTGTCGGCTCTGGAAGAAACTGACCGAGCGCCAACCGGTCAGTATTGTAGCAGTTCAGTTAAGTCTTCGCTGCTTATGAGGGTGATTTGGGGTGCACCAACCTGATTTCTCATGACATCCCTCTGGTTGACTACGTGCCCATCCGACAGAGGTATTGGCGCATCCCCCCCTCCGAGTATGAAGTTGTTAAATCACGTATTCACCAGCTTTTGGAGAACCAGGTATTTAGTAAGTACACGGTCACGGTCCCAACTCATGATCAGAGGGCATCCACCAGGTTCTGCTGATGTAATGGTTTTTTTAGGTTCGGTGTTCCGAGTCAGATTCACTTAAACTAGGGCTGAAGTTTTGAGAGTACCCTACTTCCGCAGCTCTGTCACTTGTATGGTGTAGCAAAGTCACAGACAACTTCATAATATCCGGCAGGGAATGGACAATGCGAGCGGTTCAATAGGACCCTCCACAATCTCCTGCGCACGCTACCGGTTTCTCGGAAGCGTGATTGGGCTTCCTGTCTTCCACAAGTATTGTTCTACTATAACACCACTCCCCATCAGGGTACTGGGGAGTCCCCGTTCTTCCTGATGTTTGGCTGAAAACCCAGACTTCCTGTGGACTTCTTGTTGGGTCGTGTATCAGACCCGGCGCCAGGGGAAGTGGAGGACTGGGTGATCGAACACCAGGCCAGACTTGACATGGTGTTTCAACATGCCTGGGACAGGTTGTAGGTGGCAGCTGAGCGCCAAAAGGTATATCATGATCAGGGTATACGTGAGGCTCCTCTCCGAGTGGCCCAGTTGGTCTACCTCCATGACTAAAGTGCTAGAGGTTGCCATAAGATTCGCGGTTCAAGGCCGAGGCGTGACTCTAAGGGACAAGGACCCTGTCCCTGAGGCTTTAGCAGCCATCCCGTCATCTTTTTGTGACCAATTAGATTCTGGTCGGCCAATTCTGCGGCGTACAACCCGCTTAGGGGCTGGACAACATTCAAATAGGCATCATCTACCTCGACCTGTCTCTTCCGCCATCAGGCAGGGGATGCTTCATCTACAGACGTTTTGTGTGGCTGGGTGCCGTGAGCAGGATCCTGCTCCGGCATCTTGGAATGCTCTGCTGTCTTGTCTGGGTCCGTTTTCATTAAGCACCTGTTGTTTGGACGCATTTTCCCTGCTGGATTCTGCCTCGGCTGAACAAAGCACCAGCTGGGCTCCTGCTGGATCATCCACACTACAACTTGTTTTTTATGGACTTGCACGGTTTGGTTTTGTGTTCATTTTTGGATTGTTTTGGCTTTACTTTTCTGTTAGCATGTGTTATGTTTCTTTTTGTTAACAGGTTGTAGGTTTTTAATGCAGGATTCCCCACAGCCTCCGGTGACCGGAGGGGAGTACTAGCAGTCCTTTTATTGTCTACTTAATTTTTTACTTTTCTTTTGTATTTTGTATTTTGTGTTCTTTTAATATATCCATCTGTGGTCCTCGTGCTTATAGTACTCGCAGCTCCTTTTTTTTCAAAATACATGTCCTGGGGTGAAAGCCCCCAGGTGGCGTCATTCCACCCACTCGCTTGCCACAGTTGGAGTGGGGTTTGTACTTTTCTAAGGAAACTTTAATACCTGTGTCAGTAAAAACTGTGTGGATCATATTTGGGTTTCACAGAATTACAGGCTCTTTATTAGACACCACTCACAGTTTTTCATCTCATAGAGGGTCTAACAATAGTAAACATGAATAACATCTGGGGTCTGTCCTTAGACCGTCTCTTATTTATCAGGGTCTACAATAATTTTAAAAAACATGTCACTATGCTTATTGCTTTATTGATTGCAAAGAACTCTTAGAAGTGTTTCCTCATGCCTCCATTCAGTAATTTAAATATGGCAAACCAAGTGAACAGTACAGGATTAAAAGTGACTTTTGAACCCGAAAATGTTTTGTTTACCCAACACTGACATGTTTTTTGAAAGACCACATGCAAAAGATGTCTTTTAATTGTAAAGAGGGGAATATTATCAGAGGGAAATTTAAATCCCAATATTTTAATCAAATTAAATCAAATTTTATTTATATAGCACCTTTCATAACAAAAAACATCACAAAGAGCTTTACATATAAAAAGAGCAATTTTTGCTAATTAAGCACTAGCCTATCCCGTACCCAGCTATTTACTGTAACTAAACCAAAATAAAACACAACGGATCATTCATACACAAGAACATACATGCATTGTCTCCTAATACATGTGTGTGACTTGATAATTGTTATTTTGAACTATTCTGCTGTATTTATGTTATTTGCATAAAAAATAACTAAAAATTAAATGACTTAATCATCTCACCACAGTCCTTTACCAAAAATTAAGACTTCAAATCATTTCATCTTTGTGTTTTTATCAGTCAGGTTCTCTAAGAAGATGGTGTCAGTGCTGAGGAGAAACTTCTTCCAGGTGGCTGACCGGCTTCTTCCAGAAACAGATCCAACTCAGTGTCTCTGCTTGATCAGATGGCCTTTCTAGCTGCCACTGTTATCAGCTCTCTTCTTCCTGATTCTGATGCCACATTTACTGAAGTATTTTACTGAAATAAACTAAAGCTGACAGGACCAGATACAAAGACGAGGATGCAACAGCTCCAAGAAAAACCCATGAATGTATAATGTGGCTGAACCCTGACCTCCAGATGCATCACATCAATATTCAGCAGCGGAGGGAGGTTGTTAGTTTGATTACTCCACATAAACCTCACATGTGAACAAACACGGCCACATCTCTTTGGCTTACGTGCACACACACACACACAGTGTGAGGATTAATGGTCCTTTACCCACTCTCCATCATGCACTCAGCAGCAGCAGCAGCCACTTCTGCAGAATGACCTGCAGCGCCACCTGCCTGTCGCTCAGCATTAACACGCCAACAGAAGCAGGTTCTGAGCTTCAGCAGCCAAAACATTCACCATCAAGTACGAGATGAAAGTCATCCCATGGTTATCCTGCACCTCATCCAGAAAAAGAATATTTTTTCCTGTGTTGTGGCTGTTATTTTGGTTAGTTTGGTCCAGACTAAAAGTCTCAACATTAAAGTAAGCAAGTTTTTTCCTGATGAGAAACTCAAGTCTTCTCTTGAATCATTAAATACCCCAGATGAACCAATCAGAGAGCCTTCTGATCTCGCCATCTGTCCATCCATCCTTTCAATAAACCGGTAAACTTACATTGTTGAGGTTTGGACTTCGGTACAGAAAAGTAATTCCCTCAACTGAGCTGAATCTGATGCTGAAGTTCTTCTACCCTCTTATCAGCCTGTCCCAGAAACATTTAGAGCATTATTAACTATAAATAGGACAAAATGAGCTTCGTAGTGATGAGGTGAAATCCTGCATCACACATTGGAAAACACGCATTTCCATTTATTTATTCTCTCACATTTACAGGGTTGTTAAAAGAAGATATGATGCAACACAGGGGTTAAAAATATATATCTTTGAGTATTTTAGACAGAGTTGGTGACTTACGCTGGAAAATGAAACAATTGTGTGGATAGGGAGTCTCTTCTGTCTTCTGTCCATTTCAGAGAGGGAGATCATCACTGTTACCCTCACTGAGGAATATCTTAGAATTACATCCTCAACAGACACCACACCAACAACATCCACCGACACATCCAGGGTGCACGCCGCCTCTCACCTAAAGGAAGCTGGAATTCCAACCCCTTAAATCGGATTAAGATGGATTTATTATTATTAAGTCATTTTTAGTAATTTAATTTATCATGCTTCCTACATAAATGTACTCATTCAGCCAAATTAGCAGCAGTTTTAATGTAGAGACTTCTGGCCAGAATCACTCAGGTGAGGAGCATCCTTGTGCTCCAGCATCCTGAGATCTTTGCTCATCATGCAGAAAAAGCTGTAAAATGACACGTTTTAATCAGAAGAGTGAAACATGCATGTCAGCGCTTCAGTCGTTATTTCAGCTGTAAAAGCTGTTAAACACATTTTTCTCAGAGGATTTTGTTTATTTAGGAGAATTAACCACGAGAGAAAAGTTACTTGAGCACAAATACAGCCATGAAGGCAAAATCATTGTATTGGTGTAAAAATAACACGGATTTCTGAAGAATTCCAAAATGTTGCAGCGATGGTTCATATTTCTCTAGTTTTATCTTCATCGGCTCCCTGTTAAATTCAGAATAGAATTTAAAATTCATCTCAGCTCCAGGGATGCAGCAGGATCAATAAACTGATCCATAAGCTGGCAAGATCTTTGGACACAACCTGGAGACACTGGAGACAGTTAGAGACAGAAGGTATCTGAACAAACTGGTCTCCATCATGGACGATTCCTCACATCCAGTAAACTGGAGGGACAGCAGAGCTGCAGCTCCGCCTTATAAAAATGTCTGGGGAATCATTTGTTCCCTTCACAAAAAAACGGATCAAAACTCCTCCGTGTGTGAGAGCCGATCATCATCTCTGTATTTTACCCAAACATACCAAACAACCCATCAGAATAATTGTAGATTTATTTGTGTGTTCTTTGGGCTTCGCTTGTATATATTGTGTATATTTTCTATGTTTGCTTTTTTTTTTCCTTTATATGTCTGTTCTTTTTTTTAATCTGGTGGCTGCTGCTGTAACAGAAAAAGTTCCCTCATGGGATTAATAAAGTACTTAGATATCTCTTGTTTACTCACCTCTGGTTAGCATATAGAGGTCTGTACTGCCCTACTAGGACATGCCTTCCCAGACCATCACTAACCCACTGCTAAAGCGGTCATACTGGAGGACGTTGCTGGCAGCAGAACGTTCTCCAGACTCTCTTACATCTGTCACAGGTGCTGATTGTGAACCTGCGCTCAGATCACAGTGAGCCAATCAGCTAATCCTGGTGTTTTCAGGTGAATGCCAATCAGGCTGCACTGTGTTGGTCCGGGAGCCAGATACTGGTCTTGCTGCTTGGTTGTTGTCCTCCTATGCCCCCTCCACGTCTCCTACTACCTCCTCCATGCGCTCCACAATCAGCTGGGAGACACAGCAAACTTTCTTGCCACGTCAAGCATTGATGTGCCATCCGGATGAGCTGCACTGCCTACTGTGGGTGGCAGACACCGCCTCAGGTTACCTCTAGTGGCCAAAAATCAGCCAGAAAGGATGAAGACAGGGAAACGATCTGTGGACACCACCTGCAGGACCATTGCCTTTAAGCAGGTGTCTTGCTAATTGCCTCATTTGCACCTGATGTCTGCTCCATTTGTTCAACAGCAGGTGAAACTGATTCATAATCAGTGTTACTTCCTAACTGGACCGTCTAATATCCCAGAAGTGGGACTGACTTTCAGTTTCATGCTAATGATTAGATGTCCCCTTCACTTTTCTGAGCAGTGTACTTAACATAGGTGTCCCAGTACTCAGGCCGAGAGCCCATATGCTTTTTAACATTATCTCAAGGAAACATGAAAGTTAACTCGTTATCTCCAGATAACAAGGACTATATATACATATACAGCTGTGCTCATAAGTTTACATACCTGGCAGAATTTATGATTTCTTGGCCATTTTTCAGAGAATATGAATAACAACACAAAAAACGTTCTTTCACTCATGGTTGGTGCTTGGGTGAAGCCATTTATTATCAAACCACTGTGTTTACTCTTTTTAAAATCATAATGACAATGATGACAATGATCAAAGGTTTACATACCCCAGTTTTTTATACTGTGTATTGCCCCCCTGTGTATTAACATCAATGACAGCTTGGAGTCTTTTGTGGTAGCTGTGGATGAGGCTTTTTATCTTCTCTAATGGTAAAGCTGCCCATTCTTCTTGGCAAACGGCCTCCAGTTCCTGTAAATTCTTGGGCTGTCTTGTATGAACTGCACGCTTGATATCTCCCCAGAGTGGCTCAGTGATACTGAGATGGCCACTCCCGAACCTTCACTTTATTCTGCTGTAGCCAATGACAGGTCAACTTGGCTTTGTGTTTTGGATCATTATCATGTTGGAATCCAAGTACGTCGCATGAGCAGCTTCCGGGATGATGAGTGCAATTTTCCTCTAGTATTTTATGATAACATGCTGCATTCATCTTGCCATCAACTTTGACCAAGTATCCGGTGCCTTTGTAGCTCTCACATCCCCAAAACATCAGCAATCCACCTCCATGTTTCACAGTAGGAACGGTAGTTCCACATAGGCCGTGTTGACTCCTCTCCAAATGTAACGTTTATGGTTGGGGCCAAAAAGTTCAGTCTTGGTCTCATCACTCCAAATGATTCTTGAGGCTTGTTTCTGTGCAGTTTGGTATATTGTAAGCGTACTTTTTTGTGGCATTGGCGTGGTAATGGCTTTCTTCTGGCGACTCGACTATGCAGCCCCTTTTTCATCAAGTGCCTCCTTATTGTGCATCTTGAAAACACCACACCACTTTTTTTCCCAGAGTCCTGTATTTCAGCTGAAGTCGTCTGTTGGTTTTTTTTCTTTGCATCCCAGACATTTTTGTTGGTCGAGCTGATCGTGATTTGGTTTCAATAGAATCTCTCTTTTTCCACTTCTTAATTAGAGTTTGAACACTGCTGATGGGCATCCTCAGTTCCTTCTTATATCCCTTTCCTGTTTTATACAGTTCAGTTACCTTTTTCCGCAGAGCTTCTGACAATTCTTTTGCTTTCCCAATGACTCAGAATCCAGAGATGTCGATGCAAGGGTCTGTCAGAAGTCCAGAAACTCTCTATGAACCTTTATACACACACTGATTGAAAGCAGACAGATCCCAGGTGTGGATGGTTACCTTTAGTAGTAGGTTTTTTATTATATTGGTGACTAAGTGCATTTAAAACTGAACCAAAGCTCTTTCCAATCGTCTATTCTAGACGAGCAGTTTTTATCTGCTAAAGGGTCGAGTTTTTTCCCCGTTCACTTTGTTATATTTCATTATTATCATCATCATCATCATCATTATTTGTTATGATTCTACGGAGGAAGGACCCAAAAATGCGGTGATGCAAGTTTAAACAGTTTATTCAATATCCAGTGGCTGGAATGTCTCTGAGTCAGGAAGGGTTCAGGCGGCCGGAGTCCTTGGTCCAGGGTTGGTTCAGGAGGCAGGATCTTGAATATAAAGCACAAATGAAAGTTCAGGCAAAGAGGCAACGTACTCACGACTGGAAGTGGGCTCAATACCACAGAGGAGTTGGCAACGGACTG
>JBAMHW010000004.1:2056105-2070211 GCA_037177495.1 Rhadinocentrus ornatus
AATAAGAATAAGAATAAGAATAAGAATAAGAATAAGAATAAGAATAAAAATAAAAATAAAAATAAAAATAAAAATAAAAATAAGAATAAGAATAAGAATAAGAATACATTTTATTTAGAAGAACCTTTAATGAAACTCAACAATGGATAAAATCCGCATATATAGAAGAAACAGAGGACAGTGTAGCTGGGCTTAAAGCGTATAGATAATCTTTAACAGATGAGTCGTGAGTCTATTTGAAGATGAGGAGAGAGTCAATATTTTGGATCATGTGGAGTTCCAGAGTTTGGGAGCGGAGCGGCTGAAAGCTGTGGGATCCATGGTGCTGAGGCAGGCAGAGAGCACAGAGGTGGATGGAGGTTGAACATGTGAGGAAGCGGGCCTGAGTGGCGATCTGGAGGAGGTCAGACAAATATGGTGGGGGTAGATGGTCTTAAAGGTGAACAGGGGGAGTTTGTAGTTGATTCTTTGGCTGACTGGGAGCCAGTGGAGCTGCTGCAGGACGGGAGTGATGGGGTTCTTGTTATGATACGGGCATCAGAGTTATGGACAAGTTGGAGCTTGTCGACGGACTTCTGGAGGAGACAAAAGAGGAGGGAGCAACAATCAATGTGGGAGGTGACAAGACTATGGACAAGGATGGAGGCAGTGTGGACATTGAAGGAGGGGGAAGTCGGTTTATATTGCGTAGGTGGAAGTTAGCAGACTGGGGGATGTTTTTAGTATGGGAATGGGATGACTGTGGAGGATGACACCCAGACCATTAACCTAGGGGAGGGGGGAACCTGTCACTTTCGGATAATGATGATTTTGTGCCAATGAGGAAAAGCTCAGTTTTTTTCATTGTTTAATTTCAGGAAATTGGAAGTTAACCAGGATACAGGTGGTTTCAGATCAGGACTGCAGTACAGAAGCAGTCCAGTACCAGTACCCTCTTCTTCCTCAGCCATGCTGCTTTAATGTAGCAGAATGTGGTTCTTCATCATCTTGTTGTAAAGTAACATGGATGTACCTGGAAAAGAAGTGTTCTTGAAGGCAGCAGATGTTGCTAGAAACCTTGTTCATGTGTTTCTATCAGCTGTTGATAAAGGATGCAGGTCCGTCGGAGGGATCATAGATCAGCTGAGACCGGATCCCTTCATTTTCTAATCCCTTTAACATTTGGTGACAAACTGGAG
Source organism: Rhadinocentrus ornatus (assembly GCA_037177495.1). Classification (NCBI taxonomy): domain Eukaryota; kingdom Metazoa; phylum Chordata; class Actinopteri; order Atheriniformes; family Melanotaeniidae; genus Rhadinocentrus; species Rhadinocentrus ornatus. The sequence goes on from JBAMHW010000004.1 coordinate 2,057,284, forward strand.
ATACTCTGTCCATCTAGATCCTCAAAGATTTCCATAGGTATTTTGGGATTAAAATACAAAAGCATGGATTAGATGATCAAATGAAATTAATCTGTAGAGACGACACATGAAGTGTTGTAGAAGTTATTTTTATTTTTCATTGTTTTTATATTTTAAAGTCTTATCTATCTACCTATCTGTTCATTCATTCGTTCGTTCATTCGTTCATTCGTTCATTCATTCATTCATTCAATCATTCATTCATTAGTTCATTAGTTCATTGTTCATTGTTCATTAATTTATTCATTCATTCGTTTGTTCGTTCATTTGTTAATTCGTTCCTTCATTCATTCATTAGTTCATTTGTTCATTAATTTATTCATTCGTTCGTTCGTTCGTTCATTCGTTCATTCATTCATTCATTAGTTCATTAGTTCCTTCATTCATTCATTAGTTCATTAGTTCATTTGTTCATTAATATATTCATTCGTTCGTTCGTTCGTTCGTTCGTTCGTTCATTCGTTCATTCATTCATTCATTCGTTCATTAGTTCATTAATTTATTCATTCATTCATTTGTTTGTTTGTTCGTTCGTACATTTATTCATTCATTCATTCGTTCATTCGTTCGTCCGTCCGTTCATTCATTCGTGGTTTGTTCATTCGTTCGTTCAATCGATCATTCATTCAATCATTTGTTCATTCATTCATTCATTCATTCATTCATTCATTCATTCATTGATTCGTTTATTTATTTAGTTAGTTAGTTGCAGATTGTTTTAACCTTTTCTTAATTACAGTTAAGATTTAACTCTTTATTTTGCCCAACAAATCAGCTCAACTTTATTTGTAAAGCGCTTTTAACAACAGCTGAAACAAAGTGATAAACACAAAATATAGAACAATAAAATAAAGCAAAAGAGAAACAAGCAACCATCAGCTGAAAGGTGAAGCAATGAAAACCTGACAAAGACTTTTTGCAGACAAGACTTGATTAAATAAACAGAAATATAATTTTCAAGTCAGGTTTATTAATAAAGCTAATTTAAACAACTACAGTTGACCAATGTGCTGTACATAAGATGAAACATAATAAAAATAAAGACTAAAAGCAACACAAAAGAACCTAGAAGTCAATCAGTCAAATGAAACATAAAAATAAAAGAATAAAAATAGAAAGTTTATATCAGGAAGTTAAATATAAACCAGTGAGAACAAATATGTCTTCAGCAAGATTTAAAAAGTGTTTATAACAGTGAAGCAACTAATTATTAATGGGAAGATGTTTTAAAGTTGTGGAGCTGCTACAAACTCCTTTATAGACTGGACCTGGATCAGCTAAAAGTAGTTTACCGGAAGATCTGAGAGGTCTGGGGTTGGAGTAAAGACAAGAGTTCAGAAATGCACTCAGGTAGCAGTCCATGCTAAGCTTTAAAAAGAAATTAAAGAATTTTAAAATCATTTTATTTTTAATTGTTAGCCAGTGGAGGAATGCGAGAACAGGGGCGATAATTTGTCTTTTTTTAATCAGTCTGGGAGCTGAGTTTTGAAAGAGCCGCAAATAAAAGTGTATGGCTGATCTACAAATACAGGCAGTAATCCAACCGTGAGGTGATCCGGGCTGTAATAAATATTTTCAGATCATTTGTGGAAAAGCATGATATTTCGCAGGTGGAAAAAGCTGCTTATTACCTCTAAATTTAGACTTAGAACACAGGCTTTTGGAAATTAGTGACGAATTAAAAAGGCCAAAAACAACAACCTCCAACTTATTATATTATAGCTAAAAACAGTTATTAGCTATCCAGCGCTTTACCCCCTGAAGGCAGTTCTGGTGTGATATGATTGGTGTGGGGTCATCATGATTTAAAGGCAAAAAGATGTGCAAATCATCTGCATAACAATGAAATGAGATGCTGTACTTGTGGAAAAGTAACCTGAGGGACGTATATACAGTAAAACAGCATTGGCCCCTAAACTGGTCCCTGTGGAGCTCCACTGGGAGGACTGGGGCTGTAGAAGAGGAAAAATTCCCCATCTTAGCTGAGGAAGACCTGTCCGATAAAAAAGAGACAAACCACTGCAGGAAATTTCCTACAGATCAGGCAGACCATTTAAAAGAATCTGATGGTCAACTGTACAAAAAGCTGCACTTTTAATTAGATTTAATAGAAAAATATATAAATCTGCCACTATCAAAGACACGAGCAGATCATTGTTCAGTTTAACTTCATTACTGTGCATAAATATTAAAGCTACAGAGAGAGGCATTCTAGGGTTGTTTTTTCTTGTGTAATAGCTGTTACAAAAGAGAATTACACTATTGTATAACAATGTTTGTTCAGAACCGGCTAGTTACAGTGGTTTTCCCCCTCAGTTCTGGCAACACAACAAATGGCTGGATGTGGTAGTAGATGACAGACTGCCGACAGTGAGAAATCGACTCATCATGCTTCATTCTGCCACTAACAATGAGTTCTGGAGTGCCTTGCTGGAGAAAGCCTACGCCAAGTAACAAACACATCATTTATACATCCCGAGTAATAGATGACAAAATATCTTTACTGAAAGCCTAAAACTTTACCATGTTGTAGGATGCACGGCAGCTACGAGTCCCTGAAGGGCGGCAGTACAATGGAGGCCATGGAAGACTTCACCGGTGGAGTGGGAGAAACTTTTGAAACCAAGAATGATCCAAACAACCTTTTCTCTATCATGAAAAAGGCCCTGGACCGAGGCTCCATGATGGGATGCTCCATTGATGTAAATCTTTATTCTAGTTCTATTTACACATTTCGATAGCTTCTAACTTCTTCCCCTCAAATATGATGATCGGGAAGTGCTTCAATGTGGCTCATCTGAACCTTTTCGGGGGATTTGGTGTTTTCCAGATCACCAGCTCTGCAGAGTCTGAGGCCAGGACGAGCACAGGCCTGGTGAAGGGACATGCTTACTCCATCACGGGTCTGGAGGAGGTAAGAGTCCCTTTGTGAAGACAACAAACAAACTCACATGTAGTTGAGGATGTTTCACCTCTCTTCCAAAAGCAGTGGCTGTTCAGATGAGAGGAAAAACAAGATCTGGACTACGGAGAACCTGCACAATCCATGTTTGCTATATCTGATTTCTGCTAAAGGAGAAAACAAAATGATCCTCCTGAGACCCAGAAAAACGTTTTCAATTTTCATTTTTTCTTTGCGAAGATTTATTTATTTATTTTTTTCAAATTATACAAGACATCCACTGGAGTGGACTTTGGGGTTTCCTTGTTCTCAAATACAGAACATTAATTAAATAATCCAAATAAAATCAGATAAAACATGAAGTTACAAAAATACAAAACAATTCATGAAAACATGATATTTAACGTTCAGTATGAGCCTTTTGTTTTTATGTTACTGTTAGCAACAAGATTATCTTTCTTTTTTCCGTAATATGTGCTAGCCAAAATGGATTTCAGCACAGTTTAGATAGGACGGACAAGTTAGTAATGTCTCACCCCCACATGTGACATGATCTGGAAGCTACAGTTGTCTTCTGTGAGGATCAACAGGACTTCATGAAGTAATGTGAGGTGTCACAGAAAGGAGCATTATTGTGATTTCCTCTACGGTGGACAAAGATGAATTGCTGGGTCTCAGGACGATATCAAAGGACAATAAAAAAATCTATATGATGAATGAGATGTTACATGAAGTATAAATAATTTTTTTTAACAATAGCGTAGTTATGACCACCACCTCTTTGTATTTCAGGTAAATGTCAGAGGTCAGACCATCAAGCTGATCCGAATCAGAAACCCCTGGGGTCAGGTTGAGTGGAACGGACCCTGGAGTGATAAGTAAAACAATATATATTTTCCAAATACTCAATACACACATAGTGTGTTCATTAGGTGTGTTCAAGAAAAGGCCTGTGAAGTTTTGTGTGCAGATTTCTAGAGAAATGAGGTCTGATCTTCCTGTACGGCAGCAGCTGTCAAACTGTTCGAGTCAGAATTAAATAGGTTGATGCTCATCAAGACACTCAGTTGTATCCATCTGTCCGTCCGTCCCTCCACCCATCCGTCCGTCCGTCCATCCATCCACCCCTCCGTCCATCCATCCATCTGTCCGTCCGTCCCTCCTCCCATCCGTCCGTCCATCCATCCGTCCGTCCACCCATCCATCCATCCACCCATCCAACCATCCACCCATCCATCCATCCATGTGTCCGTTCATCCATCCATCCATCATCCATCCACCCATGTGTCTGTTCGTCCGTCCATCCACCCATCCACCCATCCATCCAACCATCCATCCACCCATCCGTCCGTCCACCCATTCAACCATCCATCCACCTATCCATCCATCATCCATCCACCCATGTGTCTGTTCGTCCGTCCATCCACCCAACCATCCATCCACCCATCCGTCCGTCCACCCATTCAACCATCCATTCAGCCATCCACCCATCCGTCTGTCCACTCATCCATCCACCCATCCGTCCATTCGTCCATCCATCCGTCCGTCCACCCATCCAACCACCCATCCACCCATCCGTCCGTCCACCCATCCAACCATCCATCCACCCCTCCATCCGTCTGTCCACCCATCCGTCCATCCGTCCATCCATCCATCCATCCATCCATCCACCCATACGTCCGTCCATCTGTCCATTCATCCATTCATCCGTCCGTCAATCCATCCATTCATCCACCCATGTGTCCGTTCATCCATCCATCATCCATCCATCCACCCATCCATCCATCCGTCTATCCACCCATCCACCCATCTGTCCGTCCACCCATCCAACCATTCATCCACCCATCTGTCCGTCCACCCATCCAACCATTCATCCACCCATCCGTCTGTCCACTCATCCATCCACCCATCCGTCCGTCCACCCATCCAACCATCCATCCACCCCTCCATCCGTCTGTCCACCCATCCGTCCATCCGTCCATCCATCCATCCATCCATCCATCCACCCATACGTCCGTCCATCTGTCCATTCATCCATTCATCCGTCCGTCAATCCATCCATTCATCCACCCATGTGTCCGTTCATCCATCCATCATCCATCCATCCACCCATCCATCCATCCGTCTATCCACCCATCCACCCATCTGTCCGTCCACCCATCCAACCATTCATCCACCCATCCGTCCGTCCACCCATCCACCCATCCATCTGTCCGTCCGTCCGTCCATCCATCCACCCATCCATCCATCCATCTGTCCGTCCCTCCACCCATCCATCCATCCACCCATGCGTCCGTCCGTCTGTCTGTCTGTCCATCCATCCATCCATCCATTCATCCACCCATGCATCCATGCATCCGTCTGTCCATCTGTCCATCCACCCATCCATCCATCCATCAGTCCGTCCACCCGTCCATCCATCCATCCATCCATCCATCCGTTCGTCCATCCATAAATCCAGTTTCTTCTGGATCTGCACTGAAGCCCATCTCTGGTGGGACATGTCCAAATCCCCTTCTCTTGTAATCTAAACTGGATTCTGACTTCTTTTCACTGACTCCACTCTGAGACCTTAATCCTTGATAATTCCTTAATCCTGGATGATTAAGGGTGAGCCCAGCCTCCCTTCAAATAGCTCATTTTCTCCACTTGTATTTGCCATCTCATTCTTTTGGTTACTACCCACAGCTCATGACCACTGGGTCCCAGTTGTGTTCAAATTATTGATAGAACAATAAATTTAAAGTTACATGGAAAATTTTCACAGAGTATCTGAGCAGCAGTCCATGACCTGAAGTTTTGGAGAGGTTGGATGTTGTGGCAAGACTTAAAGCCTGCATAAAAAATAAAAAAAGTTATACAGAGTGGTACAAAAGGAGGAGAGTTGGTGCTTTGAAGCCGCAAAGACAGAGCTGACCTCAGTCAGAGGTAGAAATAGTCCAAATGTAATCTTCATTATCATTTGTGTATTCAAGTCTTAGGTTATTGCTGCTAAGAGGCTCCACAAGCCTGTAAATTAAAGAGTTCATTCACATTTTTCATCCTGTACAGATTACTTTCACATTAAGTCATATTATATCACTACTAAGGATCTAAAAGACATTTACAGCATACTGAGGGTGAAGAAAGAAGCATGTTGAGGATGAACCACATCTTTCTGTGTCCTGTGTCTTTCAGCTCCAGAGAATGGGATTATATCGACAAATCGGAAAAAAATCGCATCTTGCAGATTTCAGATGACGGTGAATTCTGGTGAGACCACATGAAATGTCTGCTGAAAAGTAAAGTTAGCATGTACAGTTGGTAAGGTTAAGCGTTAACATTACGAGTACATTTTGTGTCTAATGACAGCAGAGTTAATAAAGGATGTTGCTCTAGTGTTCACTCGATCTTCATGTCAGGACAAAAGTGAGCAGATGCTTGGGCCAGATGCAGCTTTCTTTAAGCACTTTTAGATGATTGAATAATCATCAAGTTTTACAGAAAAACGTTTAGCCCTCCTGACAGAAATATTGTTTTATCCCTGTGGGCTGACACAAATACTTCATGTACACCAGAATTTGCTTCATGTTGTCTTTTTAACAGTGTGGGTTCAGGTTATTTCTTTATAAATGTTGAGAATTGAAAGATTTCCTAAACTGAGAGAAATGCGTTGATGTTTGTGACTCCAGGATGGAGTTTGAGGACTTCAAGAGGAACTATGACAAGGTGGAGATCTGCAACATGGCTCCTGACTCTCTGACCGAAGACACAAAACATCGATGGGAGGTGAAAATGTTGGAAGGAAACTGGATTCGTGGCTCCACAGCTGGAGGCTGCAGGAACTACATAGGTGAGACCAACTCTGAGACGGAAAGATGTGTAATTCACTCTTGCTTTTTTTTTTTTTTTGGTTTTTGGGGTACATCGGAGTGAAGCTGCTCTGAACCGACCTCAGTAAAAGTCCAACATTTGTACTCGGCAGACACTTTCTGGACCAATCCACAGTTCAGACTGGAGCTTGTGGATGCTGATGATGATGATGATGATGTGTGCAGTGTGGTGGTTGCTCTCATGCAAAAGAACAGACGAAAGCTTAGGAAGGAAGGTCTGGACCTGGAGACCATCGGCTTTGCTTTGTACGAGGTAAAGACACAAGTCTTCTTCCTGTTCTGGTGGACCTGGCATCTGGCTATGATAAGCTGCTCAATCTCTGGAGGGCTGGTGTCTTCATCCATGCTGAGTACCTTCTCCATCAAAGGGTTTCTTTGACTTATCTGATGACTCAGCACGGTTGGATCCTGCAGCACTGTGGTCTCTCTCCCGGCTTCTGGAAGAACGTTCTCATTGTCCTTGTTCATTCCTGTCATTTCCTTCTCATCAGTCCTTGTGAGCCCATCTTCCATCCCGCCTATTGGAGGGCCCTCAGGCTGTCTTCTCTTGTGTTGCTTCATAGTAAGGGAGGGTGCGTCCTGTGATTTTCAGGCTGCTAGTGGGTAAGGTGACTAGCCTCCAAGCACAGTCTTCCCAGCTGTTGGCTGGTCTTCCCTAGCTGCCCACCAGACGTTTGTCCCTGAAGATTTAACTGGTTTTCTCAAACGGTTTTCTATTTATTAACTTGATAGAGTCTTTGAAATGCACACAAGATGAACATTTTAACATCTTCAGCTCTTTAAACTCTATTTCTTTGTGGTCATTGATTTAATCTCAAGCACATCAGCCATGTCTTTACAGATCAAATCTATTCTAATCTATCTAATCTAATCTCTATTTGCTTAACTTATCAGTTAGAATTATTGTTGGTGCTCACCCTTTCTCTGTTCCTCTGTTCAGGCTCCAGATGATGAAGATCATGCGGGGAAGGATTTCTTCCGTTACCATCCATCAAAGGCTCGTAGCAGGACTTACATTAACATGCGGGAGGTGTCGGAACGCTTTACTCTGCCTCCTGGGAAGTACCTGCTGGTCCCTACTACCTTCCAACCCCACCATGAGGCTGACTTCCTCGTTCGCATCTTCTCTGAGAAGAAGGCAGACGCTATGTGAGTGTACACTTTGGGTTCAAGGACAAAAGATTAGGTTAGATTTCAAGTCCACAGAAAAATCTGCCTAAATAATTTTTGGATTACATTGAAGGTTTATGGGGACTTAAAGCAACACAAGAAAATCTTAGGACATTTTTGCTTTTTGGCTCCCCCTACAGTTATGTTGTAAAAATAAATCTACGTCTGAGCCTTGCACATGCAAAACCTGAGTTATAAGACAAACAAAAATAACATGACAGAACCTGATACGAATATTTTTCATTTGCTATAATACATGGGATGAACAAAGACAAAAAAAAAATTCTGCTTTATCTGTAATGTGGTTTTCAGCTGTGATTCAAAGTCCTAAAGTAAAAACCTGGACTACCTAAACATGTTTCAGTAGTTTTAATACATGAATTAACCACAGCTTCAGTCCCCTCTGATGTACAACCTACACAGAGCAGGAGAAGAAATAATCAGGATTAGCTTCTTCTCACGATTATGAACCTGAACATCAGCAACTTCACCAATCTGAGCCGAGCAAATGCCCCACAGAACCAGAACCAGAGCTAATGACAGAAACAACAAGCTAGCTCTACATCTGTCTGTCAGACAGTGTTTCATTTCCATCGATATTTAGGTCCTGAATCTGTTCACACATGATCTTGTTTTCATCACTTCTTCTGATAGTTGCCTTAGATTGCTTAGCAGTGTTTGCCAAGTAGGTACACCTCTTTGTTTTAGCTTAATTTCTTATGAGTAAAAATGTTTGGGTGTTGGCACGTGACATGTCATAAAACAAAATGGTGTCCTACCAAGCTGAACACTAAGGATATAAAATGATGTAGGACAGTTTCAGACCGGGAAACAAAAGTTGGTCCACTTCTGAACAAGGCAGAAGCAAAAGCTTCTCTAGTGCTGCTTTAAGTGGAAAAATCATGACATACGGTACATAAACACAAGCACATTCTCAGGTCACCAATTTTAAAAAATTGTGGTTTTGGTCCACAGAGAGATGGGGAGCAATGTTGATGCTGACCTACCAGTTGTAAGTAAATCACCCTCACAACAATAATCAAACGTTCAGTAAACCAGCTAAGCCTGCTTGTACTGACAGAGTTATTCCCACCAGCCGCCCATGCCCAGCGCCCCAGAGGAGGAGTCAGACGAAGAGAGAGGTCTGCGGAGGCTGTTTGAGAAGCTGGCTGGTCCGGTAGGAAGCAGATTTGCTTAATATTATTTTTTCACAGATCAATGGGTGTTTTGTAGAATTGGACATAGAGCTAACTTCTCATCCACTGTGTCTGTAGGATGAGGCCATTTCTGTCAGAGAGCTTCAGGAGATGCTGAATGGCGTTCTCAGCAGACGTAAGTAGAAGTAAAGCTGAGGATACCGACAAACAGCTTTAATAAATGAGAAAAACACATTAGGAGCAGTAAATCTGAGTAAACTATACAGAAATTCAAAATCCTGAACGTACAGCAACTAGGACATCACATTAACAAGGGATGTGACAGAAAGTAAAGCAAACAAGGAGTGTATGAGATGGTTGGCTGGAAAGAAGGTAACAGGGAAGGTAAGGTACAGTATGTAGCTGGTAAATGTTGATGTTGAGGAGCACCACGATATTTATTCTGTCAGCTAACACACAACGTGCCACAGATTCGAAGATAAACAACATAGGAAAGTACATCCTTAAGGCAAATGCCTGCATGCCAGGACTAAGAAATTTCAGCATTATTACCACCAAGAGACCCGCAGACTGTGGATGTTATCCTTTGTTAGCTCATTTTATTGTTACATTTACAACAGGACACTGTGCTTAAATGTATCTGATGACATAAACTCCCAAAAAAGCCTAAGTCAAAGTTTGTTGACACCTTAATGTCAAGGTGGTTTGTGTCCATATCTAGTAATGAATTTTTGACAATGTTGCAAAAGCCCCTTTTCCACAGCAGGAAGTTGTTTGATTTAACCAGGATTTTAGAAAACCTACGTGCATTTCAACCGACATTACCTGAGAAAAACACGTTCCTTCACCCGCAATCTGGAAGAAAAGCCGACAGCCTGGCAGAGCTGAATAGAAACACATTAAGGAAAAGTTCGTACTTACATGAACAAGCGACAACCTCCGTCGGTAAAATGTGAAGCCTACGTGGAAGTGCAAAAAATTGCAGTTCACCACTCATCCACTAGGGGCTGGCTCCAAGACAGGGCAAATCCCCATAGACTCGCAGCAGAAATAAACGTGTTTAAAGCCTGGTACAAAAATCCATTTTAGGCTTAAAAGGTCAAGTTTACCTTCATGACAACTCATCATCATCAAGTTTATTTGTATAGCCCTATATCACAACAAAGTTGTCTCAGAGGACTTTACAGAAAGAGGTGTAAATAACAAACTGAATCAATGACAACTGTGAGGGGAATAGCCGTTAGCTCCCGGTTAGCTCTGTTAGCTCTTAGCTACAGGCACCTTGGAGTTTGATGGGTGTCAATCATCCACCTTCACAGTCCCCCTCTCAGCTCCACCTCTTTGCAAATTTTTGGATCTTCCAGGAATGACGACACACATCACGCTGCCAAGATGGCGACGGTGGGAACCGCCCAATGAGCTTCAATTCAGCTGTTCAGAAACCTACGGGTGACGTCACGGAGGCTCAGTCCATCTTATATATACAGTCTATGGGTATGAAGTACGTCGAACCTTCGTACCAACAGGCAGTATCAGCCACAGAAAACATTTTTCAGAACTTTGCGGTGTGGTGTAAATATATATAATGCAGATTACCAGGAATTATTTTACCCTGGTAAATAAATTCTGGGTGATAAAACTTCCTGAAAATATTGGCGGAAATCCCTCAAAAGACACTTTTCAAAGCCACCTTCAGTAAGGGTATCTATGAAAAGTTCAATGAAAGACTGCAATGATACAGACTATGATATGGTGAGGAAACGGGCCTTGACATGCCAGGAACTTTGTTTTTAGTTCAGGGATCACCAACTCCGGACTTCTTGGGCCAGCAATCGTGCAGGTTTTAGATGTTTCCCTGCTGCAAATTCACTTCAGGGTCATACACCGTTCACAGCTGAGGCTGATGGAGGTTGCATTGAATTATAATATGAACAAAATGCGAAAAACAAACAAACTAATTTGGAGCATTAAAACTTGCAGTAGCTCAAGATTTTCTGGTCAAGTTTGAGAGTTCAACCTAAACATTTAGTTTTTCTTCTCCTGATATCTGGAACAAACTACCAGAAAACCCGAAGTCTGATTCAAGCCTTAGTTCTGCTGAATCAGGTCTTAAAACTTTAAGTCTGAAGTCGTCCTTTTTAAATCTATTTTCTTGATTATGTACACTGTATATGTTTAAATGTAAGTGTAAATATGTAAGCTACTGTATGTATTCTCCTACCTGAATGTTTCCTTTGGTTATGAGTTGCCTCGTGGATGAAATTTGCTGTATAGTTGTTGAAATATGTGTCTCTATATGAATCCTCAGGAAAGGAGATCAAATTTGATGGTCTGAGTCTCAGCACCTGCCACAGCATCATCAACCTGATGGATGTATCCTTCCACGTTGCTCCGTTTAGGAATGTTGACCTGTGTGAATGAATGAACTTTGGCTGGTAAATACAGGCTGCGTCAGCGGTCTTAAACCTGTTAAAGTAAAGAAATGTTTCTTCCTGCTGCACTGCATTCAGACTGTAACAAAGAGACTGTCACAGAACACGTTGAGGTTTGCTATGTCAACATTTGTGCTGCACTTTCTCATTAATCTGTTTTAAAATGTTAAACAAACAGGTTTTTTATTATTGGTGATGTAAAATTCCCACCTTGACACGGGGCTGCAGGGTTAGACGCTGATAGCAGAAGGTAGAGAGTGAACATGAATGACAGATGTTTGTTGAAGGGTATTTTTATGCCGCAATATAAAAACAGGAAGTGCAATAAAACAAAAGGGGACCAGTTTGAGAACTCGTGCAACAGAAACCTGGTTCTTTATAAGCAGAACCAGAGTCAAACACGATGAAAACATACTGAAAATATAGTGTGAGACACACACACACACTGATTTTAGTGTCTACCCGGGAAGGTGTTAAACCTTCTATAAACTCCAAAGAGGGGACAATGAGGGTTTCTGTTTCTATGTAAAACTTCTTAATTTGAGAAAATATCCAATAATAGAGGACGGTCTTGTACCTAACCATTACACCTAACTAGTGATGTGCGTTACCACTTACTTCCTTTTGGAATCGATACCCAGTAAAATTCAGGCTGGTATCGCTGATACCGATCCGATACCTTGGAAGATCACTCTTAAAACAGCCTACACTGAAATGTATTTATCCTTCACATACGCTTTGTTTCATACAGAATGCTTTGCAACGGAAATTTCTGGTAAAACACATAATTAGATAAATAAATGCCACAATATTTACATACTTTTGTTCAAATCTAGGCCATATTTTAGAATATTTAGTTAACTATCAGTCAGATCAAATGAAAAATTATTGATGCAATTATATATCTATCTTATCTCTAAAATATTTTGCTGTCATTTTTTATTTTTCAACCCCACAATGACTGTTTTACTCCCAAAAATATATAAATGAAACGTGGTTGATGTAACAGTCTCCTCTGCAGGAAACTTTATGACTAAATTCAGGCCATGATTTCATGGACACATATTACTCCAAGTTTAATTCAGAGTTATTTGTTGTAGCATAAGATTGTGGGGGACTCCTGCTGTTTGAACACAAAACCTCAGTCTAGTTGACAGACTGAAATCCATCTGTCCGTCCGTCCATCCATCCATCCGTCCATCCATCTGTCTTTCCGTCCAACCATCTGTCCGTCATCTGTCCGTCAATCCATCTGTCCATCCATCCATCCATCCATTTATCCATCCATCCATCCAGCCATCCATCCATCCATCCATCCATCCATCCATCCATCCATCCATCCATCCATCCATCCAT
>JBAMHW010000004.1:2142124-2153309 GCA_037177495.1 Rhadinocentrus ornatus
CTATCTATCTATCTATCTATCTATCTATCTATCTATCTATCTATCTATCTATCTATCTATCTATCTATCTATCTAAGTGATGTAAACATAAAAAATTATTAACGTTCTACTACCAACCAAACAACGGCCGTGTTTACATGAGAGTTTTAATTCCTCTTTAATTCAGAATAAAACTTAAATCTTCTTTAAAAAGATTTAAAGTGACCTTGTAAACATCTCATTCTGAATGAAAAATAGTCATTCCGAATTAAAATTAAATCTGAATTAAGTGGTTGGTTTATTCTGATTTGAAATCTGAATTGAATAATTCATCGATCGCGTAGACGTTCATTCCACTTTTGTTCCAAGCACACCACCCTCTTCCAAGGACACACCCACTCTTCCATCTCCTGAGTACTAACCATCCACACCTGTGACCAGTTAATCATCCAGGCTTTATCTGCAGCTCTACACTCACTCCTCGTCTGACATTGTTCCAGAACTGTGGGACTTTCCCTCATGTCCTTGAATGGTGGTAACTTCCTGGGTTTCCTGCAGGTTTCAGTGGTTTCATCTCCTTGTGATCATGCTGTAAGACCATTGCTCTTCAATTGTAAAGTCCTCTCTGAAGCAGATTTTCCTTTCTTTGCAGACCTTCGTGTTTGTAGACCGCTTCCAAACTGCCTGGGTCTATCAGCTTTAGCCACTGTGCTGAGGAGTTGATCTGAAGAAATGGGAATTTTTTTGGATTGGATCCTCTAACTTCACAGATCTTTTCCCATCTCTCTTACGGATTCCAATTAACTGCAGCAACCCTCTCTGCTTATATCTTGCATGCTCACAACACGGTTTTCCTTTTGCAAAGTATGCTTCTTCAGCTTGCTCACACCTTCTATCATTCCTTTTGAGGCAATCGTATTGGCATCAACTGAATCAGCTGCTCTTCTATGGCCTGGAAATGTTCGCTCTGGCAATCAAATTTACGAGTCAAGTTGGTGATTGCACTGAGAATGGCAGAATCAGATATTTTTTTCTACCTTTTTGTGAGCCAAGGATTGTCCTAGTCCTCTTTGGATCTTGAACCGAATCCTCTGGGAAGCTCCAGCCATCTTCCTGCTTCATCTGCTCAAATGTCTCATCTTCACAGTCGCGGTCTTTGCCAATACCAGCCAAGGTCTCAAAAAGTTAATAATGCCCTTTCAACATGACGGTAACCATCAGATGAACTAGTTTCACTGTCATTTGGTCGCATTTGGAAGGTTTACCTTAGTTGAATAAATGGAGCCTGCACAAAGTTCGTGCGTCTACTCCATCTTGACCAGACCCGCTAGCTGGAAAGCAAAAAAGCAGAAACTGTAGTTTTCTTCCAGCAGACATAAATGTCATGTCCACCCCCTTTCCAAGCCTCAGATCTCAAGCTGAATTGAAAAAAGGGAATTAAATGTGTTTTCCATATAAACCTCAATTCCAAATGACGATCGACATGGCATTCCGAATGAGTAATTCGGAATTAAAAAACATCATGTAATCGTGGCGAATGTAGCATGTGTCACATTACTCAAAGACCCATCGGTCAAGAAATCCTGCTATACATGACGCTGGAGTGCACCCTGGAGTTAGCATTTAGATCAATGTAAAATGCCTCTGCAGTAATTGTTTAATCATCTCTAGCTCAGTTTTACGGTAACACAACATTGTGTGTTACAACATACAATTTTCACTGTAGACGCACGAAGACAAAATATCCACCCACTACGAATTAGGTAACCTGTGTCAGGATGGGTTAATTTTCCACCAAGATCAATGTAAGAAAAATAAATGCCCTTGAAACTATCTTTTTTTAATTTATTTTTTTATAGTTGACAAAGAGGAATTCTCACCCCAGCTAATTAAAAAACTGAATTTTTTTTTTTCTTTTACAAAGAAGCATCTTTATATGAGATTATCTCAGCTTGGAGCAAATCTTGTGTAAACTATATAATTATTTGAAGCTGTTCCTGTTTTGAATGGGGTTTTTGTTTGATGCAAAGAGCATTTAAAACTGATTGTGTTACTTTAGACAGAATAAGAAAGTGACCAGACATTTTCTGACACGCCTCAACAAAAAGCACGCACTTTTATTAAAAATTCTAATTGTCATATCTACTTCCGCTTTATTTGAGCGACATTAATACTGTTCCGCTTATTAGTTCAAGTGTTATCCTGCTCTGAGATTAGGAAATTCCGCACTCTGAGTTGCAGACGAATGCGTCATAACATTTGCCTGGTAACACAAAGAAAATCTGTGATTGGCTGTTCGTCCAGTGACGTCAAGCGTGTCTGGCAGAGGCACTGGAATGCAACAGCCTTTATTAGCCGCCAGCAGAGATGAGGCCCACACATCCGCCACATGGTTTCCTCGTTTTACCAGCGAGTTGATGTTTTAATAAACAGGTGATGAACATGGTGTTTATGTTGCCTTTTTATGTAAAATCCAGGTTAAAAACAAAACTGTAACGTCCTCCGAAATAAAGCAGGTAATTTTATATAAATAAATTACATAAATTATAAATAAAATAATTTTGGCTTGTGTTGAGTCACTGCAACCCCCATCTGGCGTAAACCTGAGGACTTGGAGGTTTGGTCACATTAAGGCCACGAAGCTCTTTGTACGTCTTTGCTCAAACCGGACTAAAGAAAATAGACCTCCCACTCCTTCCATTTTACAGACACACCCCCTATATCCATCCTTCCAACTTCTACCGCTACAAATATAAAATAAAAATAAAATCTTAAATGTGTTTTGTTAAACAGTTTCAAATAACTTGGTTTCATTCTGTTGATGCTTTTTTGTTTTTATCTGAAACCTGTTAAAGAGAAATTTCTGTTACCTGTGACAGACAATAAAGCTTATCTTACAAAAAAAACTTGTACCATTTCACCAGCTGCATGGTGTAAAAGAGAAAGCAATTTATCTACCAGTAATCTTTGCTTCTTTTTTTTATCGTTTTCTTCCGTTTATTCATTACATATGTGATCACAAATTTGTTTAAAGTTGTGCGGTTTTTAACAATGAAAGCAGGATTGGTCGCGTTTCTTCCTTTGATCCCAGTAAACCTGAAATGGAGTGATGTCTCCTTCCACGGTCACACGATCTTTGGCTGTCAGCTCTCCAGATAAAGATAGAGCAACGTTGAGCATGCGCCCGAGGGGTCGTCGAAGAATCCAGTAAATAGAACCCTGGAGCACGAGCCGAGTGTCGACGCTGACGTCACGGTCCTACATTGAGAGCTCGAGCAGAGTTGTAAGCGCGAGCTCAGACTGAGGCGCGCCGCCGAAACGGACACTGCAAAAATGGTCTTCTGTTGGTATGACTCCGCCGTCTTCTGAGGGGAAATATCGCTGACTACTTCTCTGGTTGAGGGCTATTTCTTCCTCACAGCAACGTAAACAAACCGACGGACATTTTGGATAGTTTGTGTTCGCTTCGGGGTAACAACATGTCCTCCGCGGCAGTCGCTGCCTCCAGAAGGCAGTCCTGCTATTTGTGCGATTTACCCCGCATGCCATGGGCGATGATCTGGGATTTTACCGAGCCCATTTGCCGTGGATGTGTCAACTACGAGGGCGCCGATCGGATTGAATTTGTAATCGAGACAGCACGCCAACTGAAGAGGGCACACGGCTTTCAGGAGGGTCGTTCTCCGGGCCCAGGGAAGCCCCAGCACGCCGGGAAGGAGATGAACCACTCGACAGGGGACCCGGGTTCCCGTCCGCCGCAGCCTCTGGACCGATATCCGCTGTCTGACCGGCCGCCCCGGTTAGGACCGGAGTACCAAGCGGGCAGGCAGACCAACGGGCTCCCCATGCCGAACGGATTTCCAAAACCCGACGAGCCTCCAGAGCTCAACCGCCAAAGCCCCAACCCCCGCAGGACTAGTACAGTTCCTCCCAATCTGGTGCCTTTGATGAACGGAGGCATACCGGCCGTGCATCCGCTAAACGGCCGCCCGGGTCAGATGGGTCTGCCCGGGGCTCTGGTCGTGCCTGGCCCCGGCGAGCATGGGAAGGAGCTGAAGGATAAACACAGGCCGGAGAGCCTGTTGGACATGTCGGACAGCCATAAGGACTGGATGGGGAAAGGTAAAACGGTGCGGGACTTGATGGCGCTGCACACATTCGACAGCAGGTTTAAGAAGGACCACGCCGCCATGCAGCGCGTGCTGGCGTACGAGGCGAGCGCCACTTCTTCTAAAACAGGTAAGATTGTTTCTCTGGTCTCCCACATTTCAGTCTGTGGAGTTTAGCAGGAAGTCCAGCAGTCAGGATGTGCCACGCGAACTCTGTGCACGCGGCCACGCTGCCTTTAGACCCGCTGACCTGTCTGCACATGGAGGATGGCAGCTATTCTAAAGCCCAGCCTGTTTTTTCTAGGCTCAGCTTGGTGTTTGTGTGTTGTGGTGTGATTATTAAACCCACCCTCCCCTTCCTCTCCTGCAGACAGGGTGAAGCACGCTCGCCCTGTGAAGAGGAAGGCCTCCCCAGAACCAGACAGTGAGGGCAGCGCCCCCAAAATGAACGGTGGTGAGGGCCAACCATGGCTCCCCTCGTCTTCCGAGGTCCTGAAGATGCCCCCATCTTCTCTGCCAGGCTATTCAGCTGCCCCTCCCTCCACCATATCCCCCCATTCCCGCACCACGCCCCCTGAAGCCAACACAGCTCAGAATGGCCAGTCACCCATGGCGGCACTCATCCACGCCACCGACAACGCAGGCAGCACGGGCTCGCCGAAGGACGGCAACCAGGTACACTCCACCACGGCGGGGGCTCGGAGGAACAGTGGCAGCCCCCTGTCTCCCTCCTCAGCCTCTCAGAGGAGACTGGCCCAGAGGGAGGGGCCTGTAAGCACCAACCCTTCTGCTCCACATGTGACGGGCAGCATGGATTCCCATGTGCCGCCTCCAGCTCAGAGCATTCCGGACTCCTCCGTGCCCCCCGGCAGCGTGCCGCTGTGCTGCACTCTGTGCCACGAGCGGCTGGAGGACACACACTTCGTCCAGTGCCCGTCGGTTCCCTCCCATAAGTTCTGCTTCCCCTGCTCCCGAGAGAGCATTAAGCAGCAGGGCGCCACTGGCGAAGTGTACTGCCCCAGCGGCGAGCGCTGCCCACTGGTCGGCTCCAACGTGCCCTGGGCCTTCATGCAGGGAGAAATAGCCACCATCTTGGCTGGAGACATAAAAGTGAAAAAGGAGAGGGACCCTTGAAGCGCCCACCAGTGCTTTTTCTTCACCTGCAGGACGTAAACGCATCACTCAGCTTCTGAGAAGCTGATTGACATGTACAAAACCACATGACATGGACGCAAAGGAAGTGTGTACTTCATAAACATTGGTTGTAAAATTTTTTGATTCTTTTTTTTCCGTACGTTGTGTTTCTATATTTTGAAGATAGAGGTATGTACTCTTCCCCACCTCATTGTTTCTGTGTACTTTAGGTCTGGAGAGAGTCCTTGTCAAACATAGAATGTGACTAATTTGAGCACTTGGCTAAAAAATATTAATACAAAAAAAAGAAATTATGCTTCTAGCTGTACATGTATGCACTTGTTTTAGGATTAAAACAAAAACTTGCCAAATATAGTTTCAGATCTTGTAATAACACGTGAAGAGTCTCTGGTTTGCTTATTTTCTGCGTTGGGTTCTGTTCTTGTGAAACAGCCATGACGCAATCCCTCCCAGCAGGAGCAAACTGGCTTCCAGGGAAGAGTCGGTGGAAAGAAAAAGGGATGTAGGAGGGAGGGAGTGAAAGCTGAGGGTGAAGTTTGTTGCATAAACATTGTGTACAGTAAATCACACGAGGGGGTGGGCCGAGGCCACCCATCAGTCCTGTTCTGAGAGATAAGGAGCTCCTAAAAATAGCCGCCAGTAAACATTCAAACACCTGCTGAGTTTATGTTAAAATGAGTGGCAGCGTCACCCTCATTTTCTGCCTCTTGACTGAAATAATGTCAAATAAATGAAGAAAACTTCACAACTACCAGGGCTGTGTGTAGAAACATGGTCTCTGCAGAAAGCTGAGACATGAGAATCAAGATATGTGTTACTGTGTCACTTAATTCACCTGGAACTCGGTAGAAAATGCGTTTGTCAGCAAAAATAAAACAATAACAACCCAGTTGATCTGGGAACGAGTAAAGTAATATCTGATGAGGAACTGTGCTACAGTAGAAGGTAAAAAGTGAACCCGAGCAGGTTTCCAGGTGTTCCGCAGGAATCTTATCGGCCAATGATGATGATGATGGACACCTATCAATGGTCAGAGTCATGAGGATCCAGGTATAGCCCCCACATTCTCCTTAGAAACACCATGAGGATCCAGAAAGAAGTGAAGCCCAAGATAGTCTATGATAGAAAGAGTGAATCCTTCACTACAAAACTTCCATCTCCATGGAGACCAGCAGAACCTTCATGATTAATTTCAAACAAAGGTGGTCATAGGAGAAACATTAGCAGAGTCAAAAGTAAGACCTGGTTTCTGGTTCTGGCTGCTAGCTCTCAGAGTTTCTGTCCCACAGTGATGAGACAGACGTCTCTGGGACCAGCAGAGTCTCTGCTCTCATGTGACTCCTGGTTTCTGTGGACAAATTAGTAGATGTTCTCATGGTTTTCTCACATTCCCATACAGCTGCTCGTGGTTTGAACTGTGTTTGGTTTGGATGCCGATGCTTGGTAGTCTTAGCTGAGTGTCTTCCCGCCATGTTGCTATGCTACATGTTAGCATTGCTGCTTCCTTGTGTGCAAGCATCTTCTTGACTAGATGGATCTCATGCAGCCTCCTGTACAGGGGGGTCTGGTCAAGAAAAGGTTAATGCATCGATGACGTGTTTGGATGTAGATGTGATTTTTATGTTTTTATCTTGTTGCTGACTAACTGTCCCTCGTGACCCAGCATCAGCCACAGGAACAAAATCATGGCAGCAGACGGAGGTTGTTGAAAATCCACGCCTGGATTCCTGTGAAAACATACTGGAGACATGAGGTCACGAGCAGCGCCGACGGCGGTCTGCTGGGAGACTTTTAAAGATAGGAGCAACATCACTCCGCTGGTTTTTCCACATAAATCAGTCGCAGTGTAACAATGCCAGAGGCTCCTGGCTGAAGCCCCTGGGAAGCTGATCCCAACAGGAGGAGCTGCTTCTTCACCAAGTTTTGGCTTTGCTTCTTTTTTGTAAGTTCAAACTGTGAGCATACATGAGTTCAGGAAGAAAAACAAGGAGTAAGGAGGGGCCCCTGCCTGATGCAGCGGAGGGAGGGGGGTTGTTATAAATGCCTTGCTCAGAGGTCACGTGCTCCTCAGTGGAATTCCTGAGTCACCGTCCTCCCTCCCTCCCTGGTCGTCTTCTGCCTCCTCCCCCCGCTCTGCTGCAGCTTCTACTGTTCGTGGCTGATCACAGAGCGGATGAATGGGCGCCTGTGTGTGTTTATGCTGGTCCTGTTGCTTCCAGCCGCCATTCACAGGAGGAACAACGTTAACCCTTTCCTGTTCTCAGCCTGCTTTCCACCAACTCCCCCGTTTGCTTCAGCTCCAAAGTCCAGATGAGAGGAATTCCCTCTTAGTTGATGCAGAATCCGGACCAGAGAGCTTCCATCTTCATCAGATGCAGATTAGAAAGGTTTATAAGGTGGATTTTATTTTGTTAACAGTCTAGGGTTGCGAAACGTTTCACACGCATCCAACATCAGCTGCTACAGATCTAAAGCTGGACTTTGTTTTTCCTGTTGCTGCGTTTATAGTGAGATTAAATCATTTCAGGTCAGCAGACTAATGGGTCAGCTGTAGTTTTAGTTACGTAATGCTCTCTCTCGCTGATGAAATTCCTTTTATGTTCTTATGCAATCAGCAGTGAGTACTTAACATCGACGTGTGGTGGAAAAAACAGACCCAACGTGAATTTAAAGTCCCAAAAGTTAATTATATCAGTTCCTACTTGGTGAAATAGTAAATAGTGCTATATTATGCTTTAGCATGGAGAGACTAGTACCTCCAGGGTCTTCATCATGCTCCACGAACCACATGTTGAACTGCAGCCAGACAAATGTGGAATCAAGCAGTGACTGAGTTACGTAGCTACGTAGGCAGAGAGAGGTAATGAACATCTGTTACAGTTTCTGCATGTGTGCACGAGCTGTAAGCGTGCACGGGGTTCCGGTTAAATGACAATTTGCAGGTCATGTTTGTTGCATCTCACATTTTAACCACTTCATCATGAAAGCCCCCGATACACGAACCCCGATACACAAATTCTGATATACGAACCCCCATCACGAACCCCGATACACAAATTCTGATACACAAACCCCGTTACACGAATTCTGATAGACCAACCCCGATACACGAACCCCGATACACGAATTCTGATAGACGAACCCGTTACACGAATTCTGATAGACCAACCCCGATACACGAATTCTGATAGACCAACCCCGTTACACGAACCCCCATACACGAATTCTGAAAGACCAACCCCGATACACGAACCCCCATACACGAATTTTGATAGACCAACCCCAATACACGAATTTTGATAGACCAACTCCGATACACAAATGCGATACACAAACAGATAGACGGAGGAAGACCATCCGTCTTTACTGCAGGGATTTTTCTGGGCACGCCAGAGCAGAAGAGAATCGTTCTGTTTACTGAACAATGTTCGGAAATCTGGAAGGACAGATGGAGACTGCCGCTGTCTGACAGGGGTGACCCCAAAATGTAATGTTAGGTTAAACAGTGGATCTCATTCCTAACAACGACGGCACCAACCAGGTAAATTTTGGTGAACAGGTGTCACTCCAACAGCCAAGCCTAAAGCGAAGCAGCGAGTGACGTTTGTTACGCTAGTTAATATTAAATTATCAGAGATTAAATTACTAATCTGGCAAAATATAATGTTATTTATTATTAACTTTTTCTGTTATTATGGCAAAGTTGTGACCAGAAAATGAAAATCATTCATTCAGTAATACAAACTGCAGCCTGAAGACGAGAGATAACCACATTAGTGTTTGTGTATTGTTAGTTATTAACACGTTATTCCACAGCTTTTTATATTTGTGGGAAGGGTGTATTCAAGGAAAATAGGTTTGTTTCCATGGAGATGAAGGATGTTTTATAGTGAAGGATTCAGTCTTCCTATCATAGACTATCTTGGGCTTCACTTCTTTCAGGATCCTCATGGTGTTTCTAAGATGAATGTGGGGGCTATACCTGGGTCCGCTCGACCATTAATAAAGGTGTCCATCAGCATCATCATCATCATCAACCGAAGGCTTCCTGAGATATTTACCTGTATAACACCTCTATTAAACACATGGAAACCCACAGCTTCACTTTTTAGCTTCTACTGTAGCACAGTTCCTCATCAGATATAACTTTACTCATTCCAAGGACTACTTTACTCATTCCTAGGACTACTTTACTCATTCCAAGGACTACTTTACTCATTCGTAGTACTACTTTACTCATTCCAAGGACTACTTTACTCATTCCTAGGACTACTTTACTCATTCCTAGTATTAATTTACTCATTTCTAGGATTACTTCACTCATTACTAAGACTACTTCACTCATTCCTATGATTACTTTACTCATTCCTAGGATTAGTTTACTCATTCCTAGTATTACTTTACTCATTCCTAGGACTACTCATTCCTAGGATTAGTTTACTCATTCCTAGTATTACTTTACTCATTCCTAGGATTACTTTACTCATTACTTGGACTACTTTACTCATTACTATGATTACGTTACTCATTCCTAGTATTAATTTTCTCATTTCTAGGACTACTTTACTAATTCCCAGGATTACTTTACTCATTCCTAGGATTATTTTACTCATTTCTAGTATTACTTTACTCATTGCTAGATGCACTGGGCTGCTATTCTCTGGTTTTAACCTAAAGTCATGTGGTTTCTTTTTAGAAGGAGATAATATTTACATTTTCTAATTTGTCTCTGGTGAATTTACTCTGACACAATAACACATACCTTGACTCTGACACTTCTTGTAGCAATTTCACACATCATAGCTTTCTGTAGCCTCATCAAGAAGAGGTTAAATCCAGGAGCTAAATGGAAACTTCATATCAACAACTTCCACTTTTAATGATGAAAATAAATGTGCAGATTATGATGAATAATATGAGGATACAGATAAAATCCCTGCACAGTTTAAAGCATTCTGTGCACATGCTCCAAAAAGGAGTTCATCTTTTTTTCACAGGCTTACCAGAGTTGGCTTTTTAAAACTTTGAAAAAACAACCTAAATACCTTATAATCAAATATTAAACACCCCAAAGGGAGAATGTGAAGTGTAAAAAGGAAGTTTGCTCCTCGTACTTAAACAATAACCAGGATTCTTGTGAATGCACGATCACTTTAATGGCGTACACGGCAACCTTTCATTCACTCTTTCTGTGGCAAAGTTCTACTGAAGCTCTTTCTGTACTCACAGCAACACAGTTATGTTCAGTCACTTGTTTTTACTTGTAATTATTTGGAGCAGAAACCCACCACAAACTGTAGATAGAGATTTTACACCCGGATTGAGCCACGACTGCTGCTGTTCACTGGAGCAAGAAATGAATGTGGCAACCATCCTGGTCAGAGGGAATCCCTGCTTCTTACTACAGGAATTTCAGGGAATGTAAGTCTGTATTTAATAGTTATATTTTAATTTTAAACCAACCTTTAAAGTGATCATGCATGATCATTTCCAGTAATTTCATCCATAGCTACCTCTACATTAGCCTTGTTTCCATCACAACTCCTTATAGGTTGTTAAATATTTCAGAATGAGGGGAGGGTTCTCCTGGGGGGAAGGATCTTGTTGAGAAAATGGGGAACTGAGGAAGTATCGTCTGACTGGTTGAATTCCTGGAGGCTTACTAAGGGGTTGGGGGAGAGGGAGATGGTGATGCATGAACGCACAACAATCCAGCCACCAGTCAGCAAACTACTGCAACTGTTTAATAAGGGAAAACTTGACACAAAGCATTTTCAAACACAACACATCTCAAATCCAGCCATGAATGTCAGATGAACCACCACAACAAAGAGGATGTCTCTGTTTGATAAATATGATATGGTAAATATGATAGATAGATAGATAGATAGATAGATAGATAGATAGATAGATAGATAGATAGATAGATAGATAGATAGATA
>JBAMHW010000004.1:2273250-2287401 GCA_037177495.1 Rhadinocentrus ornatus
GCCTACCTGTGTGCGTTCTGCCTACGTGTGTGCGTTCTGCCTACCTGTGTGCGTTCTGCCTACCTGTGTGCGTTCTGTCTACCTGTGTGCGTTCTGCCTACGTGTGTGCGTTCTGCCTACCTGTGTGCGTTCTGCCTACGTGTGTGCGTTCTGTCTACCTGTGTGCGTTCTGCCGACGTTTGTGCGTTCTGCCTACGTGTGTGCGTTCTGCCTACGTGTGTGCCTACGTGTGTGCGTTTTGCCTACGTGTGTGCGTTCTGTCTATCTGTGTGCGTTCTGCCTACGTGTGTGCGTTCTGCCTACGTGTGTGCGTTCTGCCTACCTGTATGCCTACGTGTGTGCGTTCTTCCTACGTGTGTGCCTACGTGTGTGCCTTCTTCCTACGTGTGTGCATTCTGCCTACGTGTGTGCGTTCTGCCTACCTTTGTGCGTTCCGCCTACGTGTGTGCGTTCTGCCTACCTGTGTGCGTTCTACCTACGTGTGTGCCTACGTGTGTGCGTTCTGCCTACGTGTGTGCGTTCTGTCTACCTGTGTGCCTACGTGTGTGCGTTCTTCCTACGTGTGTGCCTACGTGTGTGCATTCTGCCTACATGTGTGCGTTCTGCCTACCTGTGTGCGTTCCGCCTACGTGTGTGCGTTCTGCTACGTGTGTGCGTACTGCCTACGTGTGTGCGTTCTGCCTACCTGTGTGTGTTCTGCCTACCTGTGTGCGTTCTGCCTACGTGTGTGCCTACGTGTGTGCGTTCTTCCTACGTGTGTGCCTACGTGTGTGCGTTCTTCCTACGTGTGTGCGTTCTGCCTACCTGTGTGCGTTCTGCCTACGTGTGTGCGTTCTGCCTATGTGCGTGCGTTCTGCCTACGTGCGTGCGTTCTGCCTACGTGGGTGCGTTCTGCCTACGTGCGTGCGTTCTGCCTACGTGCGTGCGTTCTGCCTACGTGTGTGCGTTCTGCCTACGTGTGGGGAGCAGCTATTTTTCTCCTTTCGACTTATTTACATGATTCAGCGTGAGAATCGGAGGTTTAGCGTGAGAAGCCGCTCAAACGGCCGATGCGTGAAAACCCTGTAAAATAAATGCGGCATAGCGACTCGGACAGGTGCTTCACCGCGGTCTCTAAGAAATCAGAACGTTCAGTCCAGATCCTCCAGAGTGAAACCTGCTGTCAAACACAGTCTGTGGTAAAGTAAGATAGAAAATAAAAACTAATGAAAATTATCGCGGCCGGCAAACTTATCGTCCTTATTTTTTCTTACCGGGCAGTTAACTGACTTATTGCTTATCGCGACAGTTCCAGTTGCACGTAAAAGTTCCAGTATTGTGGATCTCGAGGACTGGTCTTGGACTCCCCTGTTTTACACATTCGGCTCTTGCTGAGTTTATGACTGATGACACTTTGTAGCTGGATGTGAGGAGCTGTTCCACCTACCAGCTGGCTCAGATTTCTGTCTTTGGATGTCTGATCTCTTAACAAAGCTGGTGGGATGTTTGTGATCTTTCAGAGTACGGAGCTCCAGATGAGGGCGAGCTGAAGAAGCCAGAGCTGTTTGCCCTGAAAAATCATCTGTTAAGTCAGTGCTGCCTCTTCCTCTTGTTTCTACTTTGAGTTAACTTCACTCTGATGAGGTCAAACTGAACTCTGTCTCCTCACCAGAGGTTACGTTTGTGTTTCCGGATGACCCCGACCGGAAGCCGGTGGAGAAGAAACTTCCAGGTAGAAATGGGAGTCTGTGCTGTGTTTCTGTGGTTTAGTGCTGAACTCATCCAGCTGTTTGTCCTCTGCAGCCTTAATGGTTGTCCAGAAGGTGAAGGGGCTGCTGTGCAGACAGCTGAAGATCCCTGCTGCAGGTCTGAGGCTCACTTACACCACTCCCAAGGTAACTTTCAGCTCACACTGTGAAATGGGAGTTCTGTTTCTTTTCCCCATCAGTGGAGATCAAAGGAAGAATGATCCTGTTAACTTTGGTCTGATTATGAAAGATAAATGTTCCAGATTTTTCATTTGTCTTTAGTACCTAACAAGTCTAATCCAGAAAAGGGTGGTCAGTGTTCTCGTCCATCTGAGGGACGCTAAATCTTCTCTCCATGACAGATACTGGGGACCGAGTTTGAGATCGACAGCGACTTAAAGACGCTGCAGTTTTACTCCATAGAAGACGGAGACCGGGTGCTGGTCCGCTGGTCCTGACCTGGAGCTGCTCTATGTTTCCTCCCATCGTCCCTGTTGGACGGGACACAGACTCAGACTGAGAGGTGGACCTCCTGCTCCAGATGCTCCTCTAAATGTTGGATCCTTTGGCTTCTTTCTTCAGGCAGGAGTACAAAAACTCCTGAAATCTACTTTGTGAAAGATGTAAAGATGTGATGGAGAAGACACCAGTCACACGTCCTCATGGTGTATTTATGTAAAGATTGTTGTGGAGAAGTTTCCTGCTTCCTGTTTGCTCCATACACGCTTGGCTACATGCATAAAGAGAAAAACCCGGGACCTGTGCAGTGTGTGTTATCAGTGTTTCCATGGATACGTGACTACTTCTGATTTAGATGTCAGGACTAATTAAAGACTCTGTGAGAAGAGCAGAAAGTAGCACGAGCTCTCCTCACGCCTTAAATTCATCATCATCACCAAACAGCTTTGTTTCCAGAAGAAATGAACTTAGAGATGCTCCTGTACTTAAAACCTCACAAGACAACACCCAGGATTAGACAATGAAAGTCTTTAGTTGGAACGATTCAGTTTCAGATTTATTGTCCTGAAAGTGGGTTTTTTAAGTAAAAATATGAATAAAAACAGGTGGATAGAAACACAGTAAACTGATTATTTAATTTACTAAGTACACATACTTTGCTTGGTTGGGTTTTACTATGTAATTTAACTTCTAGATATTTAACTTCATATTAATTCGGGGTTGTAATTCCACAGAAAAGTCATTCGAAGTTTGTCTGGAAGCAGGGCTTCTCATTTAAGTTTAAACATCAATATCCTGCCACTTTCACCCTTCTTAACCAGACCTGCCCGCCTGTAAAGGAGGCAGCATGAGATCCTACAGCACAGCAGATGTTTGCAGACACCAGGAAGCAGCAATGCTAACATGTAGCATAGCAACCTGACAGGAGAAACTAAGCTAAAAGACTCTACCAGAGACTCTGCTGGTTACAAAGACGTCTGTCTCATCACGGTGGGACGGAAACTGGAGCTTGCAGCCAGAATCAGAAATCATGTCTTACATTGAGGTGAAAAGTTTAATTCCAGCTCTAAAAACTCTGCTAATGTTTCTCCTATGACTCTGACTTTATTTGAAATGAACCATGACGGTCCTGCTGGTTTCCATGGAGATGAAGGAGGTTTTATAGTGAAGGATTCACTCTTCCTATCGTAGACTATCTCAGGCTTCACGTCTTTCTGGATCCTTGTGGTGTTTGTAAGGGGAATGTGGGGCTATCCCTGGATCCTCCTGACTCTGACCATTGATAGAGGCGTCCATCATCATCATCATCGGCCGATGGATTCCTGTGATATTTACCTGCGTAACACCTGGAAACCTGCTCAGGTTCAGTTTTTACCTTCTACTGTGGCACAGTTCCTCATCAGATATTACTTTACTCATTCCCAGATCAACTGGGTTGTTATTCTTTTAGAAGGAGATAACTATTTACATTTTTTACTGTGTTTTAGGTGAATTTACTCAGTATCTTGTTTCTCTCACATCTCAGTTTTCTGTAGAGACCAGGATTATACACACAGCCCTGGTAGTTGTGAAGATATGTTCCTCTACAGGAAGAGGTTAAACTCAGCCGAGCTTTCAATGTCTCTGCAGTCCTGCAGTTTGGGCTTGATAAAATCATGAACTTATAGCGGCTCGTGTGGAAACTCCTGACTGAACAGAATTGTAAGAAGACGACATCTTGCTCTTGTGTTATGATGACCTATCCTATCTATCAGCTGTGGAGGTGACAGATGACCCTGGTCAAGAAAATCTCAGTTGGCTTGTTTATATGTAAAGAATTAATTTGGTTGTAAGAAATCTGAAAATGTTGAGAGAAATATTTTTACTCTGACGTGCAGCAGGTTTGACCTCAGCTGCAAGTTTGTTTTTCATCACCAGGTGGCAGCAGAGGACAAGTTTAATCAGATGTGAGAAGTAGTAGTTCAGGGGAGGTATTTAAAATGGGGATTGTAGGACAGAAACGTGTTTCTGATCCCTCAGAATGACTTTTTATTGATTAACCTGCTGTGGTGTATGGAGGAAATTATTTCTCATTATCTAAGAAAACCCTAATGACTCAGTTTCCGGCCAATCATTTTTTTTTTTTTTGCTTTATTAAAGCTGATGGTCAGAGAACATCATATCTCAGCAGTCTGGAAAGCTATGTCTGAGTTGCTGTCTGGGAGCAGCTGTGTGTAGGAACAGCATGATGGCTTTCCGGAGTGAAACTGCTGCGACGGGTGAAGGTCATCTCAACTACAGATGCACGTTATCCAAGTAAAAAGCAAAAAGACAAAATATCATCCCGAACAGATGACACCTGGCTGTGGCGGCCGCTACGGTATCATGCCAAATGGAAGCATTCTGTCCTTGACGACAACTTGGCCATAAAAATATCTGCAAATATCAGGATGTGAGAGACTGACAAGAACAAGGGATGTTACGGGTCTGCAGTGGTCAGGATCTGCCACAAGAGCTTCAGTGAAGGACAACCAGTGAACTTGTAAGGTCAAGATCAGCCAAGGCTGAGAAGGTGAGTCTAACATGGTGAGGAAGATGAGCTGGAAGGAGAAAAAAGATATTCTGTTCTCATGAGAAAAAATAATATCATCGGCTTCCTGTTAAATCCAGAACAAACTTTAAATTCTCCTCATATAAAACTCTTAGTGACCAAGATCCACTGGATCTTAAAGATCTCAGAGTTCCACATTTTCCCGTCAGAGCTTCACTCTCAGACTGCAGGTTTGCTGGAGGTTCCTAGAGGTTCTAAAAGTAGAACCTTTAGTTATCAGACCTCCTCTGTGGAACCAGCTCCCAGTTTGTCTCCCTTGCTGCCTTCAGATCATCTTCAAACTTTCCTTCCTGATAAATCTCATAGCAGGTCTGGCCTGCTGACCCTGATCCATCCTTTAGGGCTGCTGCTATAGCCGAGGCTGCTGGGGGATGTCCCATGATGCACTGGGCTCCTCTCTGCTCTCTTTACTCTCCATGTAGAAACATCTGACCTTGTTGTTGACATTCATCATGTGTTTCTCTTCTTCTTACTCAGCAGGAATCCTGGATTAGCGTTCTGCTGCTGGTTGACCCCTCGTTCCTGTGCTCTTCACCCCCAACCGGCCCAGACAGATGGCCGTCCCTCCTGGTTCTGGAGGTTTTCCTTCCTGGTCCTGGTTCTGATGGAGGCTTTTCTCTCCATCACCGCCTGCAGCTCAGTATGAATTAAAAAGAATATTTGATTAAATCTTCAGATGTTAGATAGATGCTCGCTCTTCACCATCTTTCAGGAAATGGAATTTATTTTCTGTGACATTCAGTATCTAAACTTTTGAAAAGAAATTTTCTTATGTTTCCTGTGTTGTTCTGTTTGGGTTGGAAATTCAGCATTAACCAGTTATCAGCTGACCAGGAGAAGGCCGAACCTTCTACCAACAGACTGAAACAGAGATCTGATTGGTTAAAAACAGGTTTATTAAGGCTGGGCAGGCTTTAAATGTGACATCTGTGTTTAATGGTCAGTAGATGCAAAGCATTTCCTGCTAACAGACCTGAGATGATGCATGAGAGCAGCAGGGCTGCAGGTACAGGTAACAAGTTATGCAACAATGCTGACAAAGGAGGGATCTACACGGAGGCGTTTAACACAGCCATGTTATTAATCCACGTTGCCAGTTTTATTCAGTATTTATCCAACTGAAGCTGAACCGAAAACATCGAGTCAAGTTTCCTAAAACACTGAAAATGATGATTTTTTTCCCCTAAAAACACAAACATGGTCTCTGGATATGACCTGCACCTTCACAGTCATCATCATCATCAGGTAGAACCCGGGCTCACATCAGAAAATAAACAAAAGGAAAAGAGTACATCGTCTGCATATAAGGTCATTATTTACAAGTTCATATAAAAAGACGGTGAGTTCTAAAGAAAATGAGGGAGTTCTAATAAAATCTCAAGCAGTAAAACCCGACTGAGCTCATCAGTCGCAGGACAGAAAGAAATCGGGTCATAAAGAAGAATGTCTTTTAGCAGAGATAAACTTTCTCCTGAAAAAGCTTCATTTATAAATGATCATCCAAAATATAATTAAGCAAGATTATACAGCTTTTTGTCGAGTTCCATTATGTTATTTACATCATAAATCAAAGCAAAAGAAGTGGCTCTGATAGTTTCACATCTGATGGCTTTAAATGGTTTATAATAAAACTGAGAAGTCTTCCATAACCCTGGAAGACTTCAGCTGGTGCAGATCATCCGGGCCATGGTAATCCTCGGCTGAAGAAAGACAACTGGACCGACGTTGCACCATCATCCATAGGTTTCTTCACTCTTAACCAGTTCGTAGGGACGTTAAAGGAACATTCACACAACTCACTCAAGATCCTAAGAAAGGGAAACTAAACAAGACGATTCCGCTTTGCTCTCAGTTTTATTCTCTTAAAAATAAGACAAAGATTTAACACCAAATTAAATCAATAATAATTGATTGGCACCCAAACTCATGCCCGTTTGCACCAATGCTGTCTCCGACCACCACACTGGAACGGAGGAAGCAGGAGTCATACGATCGACCTTCCAGTTACTGGTCATCCCACTCTTCCACCTGAGCCACGATCACCCCCAGCTGAACCGTGTGCACTGCCTCACAGGCAAATATTCAACCCAGAAGATTCATCTTCTTCAGTTTCTTTTGGTTTGGTATCTTTTTGTTAACTTTTCTAACATAACCTAAAATGAGAATTTCACCACTTGCCTGGATTTTTTTTCTCCCTAATTTAGGAAATCTTTCCAGGTGTAATTATGATGTCAGCTTATCTCACAGTCTTTTCATTTCATCTATATGAAAATGGATCATTTTTGCCGTGTGTGAACTGGTGCTAGGAGGTCCTGAAACAGGTTTTAGTGGAATGAATGAACCTAAAATGCCTGTAAAATGAAGCATTTCAGGATCAGAAAAAAAGTTGTTCTCAAAACAAGAAGAAAAACAGACTTTTATGCTGGATTCGGTTAGATGGAAGTGGTGTCAGGTGCAGCCTAGACTTTCTTTTTGGGTGAAATGGCTTGAACAGGTTGAGTCGGCGACATCATGTGACCTTAACGTGTGAATAGAAGCAGAAACTCCCCACCAACTGGTTAGAGGTGAAGAAGACTTTCAGTGTGTTAAAGGACCGGAAGTAAAGAACCCTGAAGCCATTGTTCACATTTAACTGCACAGAATACACAAATATATGAGAACAAAATCACAAAGCTGACAAGCTTTTGTTAAAATGTTTAACATTTTAGGACCTTTGGGAACTTTGTTCACAGCTACAAAAACATTTGATTGTTTCATCGCATATAGGAGCACATCTGGAAGAAGCATCAGGGAGGTCAGAAAAGGCTCAGGAAGTCTTAGACACAACATGAAGTTGATTTTTGTAATAACTTTTCAAATATATATAGTTTATTTGTTTATTTATTGCCTGCTCAGTCATCTGTCACCTAAAAAACAAACAAAAAAACAACCAAGCAAACAAACCTGCATTCATGTTTCTGCTGGAAGCATGTTGAAGCAGGAGTTCTGGTCACAGATTGATAAACCATCTGACTTTCTCATCCCACCTGAAGTATGACATCATAAATACTTGAGCTAAGACCGGATAAAAAACACACAAGACCTCCAAAACTATCTGAGTTCTGTTCAAGTAAAAAAAGCCAATACGGTGTTTGTCTCCTTGAAGCAGCGGCAGCTGGCGGTGATGGCGGTACCCTGCACCCTCACAAGTTCCGTTCCACACACCGACCATCAGCGGCGCCCGGGCAGCGACAGCTGAAGCCTCCGAGCCGTGGAAGACACAGGTGGGAACAGCCGCCATTGTTGGAGCAGTAGTTATAAACTATAGGAAAGGAAGAGAGGCAAAAAGACAAGGACGTCATGAATCCACAGCTGCACCCAACAAGAGAAAAGCATCTGGGGTTAAAGTCTCCAAACAGAACTGGAAATGTCTGACGATCGTAGATTTATTCCGTCTTTGTTGACAGATCCAGCCGCTGCTGCAGAGGAAGAAATGTTAGAGCAGCTTCAGGAAGAAGATGAACATTCCTCAATCCTCCGTTGGTCCACAGAAAGCAGCAGGTGAAGCTGTTTCTCATCACTGCCTGCTGTATGGTTCAGGGCTCAGAGCCAGCTGGGAGTCCAGCTGTCCTCCCTGAGGACACATCGGCCTGCTGTTCCCACACTTACGTATATCCCTGCATGTGCTTATATGAGCCTGCAACCAATTACTCCCCTCACTGGGCACATCTGTACTCCCACTGCATTAGACTGCCGTCATCATCAGTCAGGTGGATACAGACGTGGATAAGATCCCTCTGACGAAGCTCAATGTCTGAATCACGATGCAGGTCTGAGGTGTAGGGACGTGTTTTGGGACAGTCCTGTTGGGTTTGGTTTAGGTGCTGAGGGCCTCTGTGGATCAGGCCCCACTCGCCACATCCCACAGAGTCTGGAGGCCAGGTCAACGCTCCTCAGCAGAGTTTCTGCTGTGGTCGGTGCACTTTCAGGTTGTGACTCTTACCAAACGGGTTGGGTGGTATGCCACTATGCTGGGTAGTCACAGTCTAATTCCCAAAGAGGTCAGGGCTTCAGGTGTCCCATCAGACATTGAAATGAAATGATCAGTTATTCTGCACCTCCAGCTGGTTTTAATGTTGCTGAGCCGCAAAGAGTTTACAGCTCTGTTGTTGGTGGTAAAAGAACAGAAATCTGAAAACAGAAACACAAAGGTAATGAAAAGCAGCTGTAACTAAGTCAGTTGGAGGCTAAACCCCCCACCTCCTTGTTTGTGTGATTTAGGACAGGTATGTCCAACCTGTCCAGCAGGTCATTAACCTCTTCCTGTAGAGACCTAGTTTTCTGCCTCCTTTCTGTAATGACATCTCCAATTCAGCAGAAGTCCTCTAAGTACAAAGGCTCCAAGTGTCACTGTGAGCGTCTGACCAAGCAGGAGGCCATCCACAGCCAAGTGGGCGGAGGGGGTCTGTAGGAGGGATCAGTCCCAGTGACAAGGCTCTGGAGGGAGGCCATGCCAACAGGAGACCGACACCAGGGGGCCAGCTGGGAGGCTGCGACTACAGGAGACTGGGCTCAAGGGGGGCAGCCCGGAGGCCGTGCTAACAGGAGACTGGGTTCAGGAGGGTGTCCCAGGGGCCGTGATGCTGGAGACTGATCCTTGAGGACGGCCCAGAGGCTGTGACCACAGGAGCCAGCATGGCAAGGACATCATTGGTGGACAGCCAGAGACTAGGTCACAAAGGAGAAGGGACTGCTCTGGTGAGCCACAGGACACCCGGAGAGCAGGAGACCCCTTAGGCAAACAAGCAGGAATCAAAGGCAAAGAAAGATCAACCCCCTCGGAGACAGGAACCACAGGCGAAGGAGGAGCCACCTCCTAGGGCGCAGGAAGGAGATGAAGGAGCGTCCCATTCCGGGACCTCCTTGGAAGAAGGAGCAAGGCTTGGTGTGGGCGGTTTCAGTGGCGTTGACCAGTAAAGCGCTTGAAGGGACCTGGGTGCCGGCGTAGGACGCCGTGGAGCTGGATATGAAACAGAAGACGTGGGGATGGTGACGACGCAGGAGGCATGGGCCAGGTAGATAGGGAACCGAATGGTTAAAGGCAGACACCTAGGAAATGGATGAACTAGGGGCTGGATGAACGACTGACTTCAAGCAAAGCATTTAAGTCATTTTTGGCATCAGCAAACATGTCAGGTGCACACGAAAAGTCCAGATTCCATGGTTTGCCAGTTAACAGGTCCAACTGTCTTCGCTACTGTCATCTGGACCAGAATGGGATATGATCCAGCTATACTGCAATAATAAGCCTTTGTGGCAAGGTGCATCTCCTAAACACCTCATAATGATCTAGGTCTGCTGGGTCCATGGTGGTCAGATCATTCTGTCACGGTGAGTGGGATGAGGACCCAAAAGCAGGCTAACCAAGCATGAGGCAGACAGAAAGCAGGAAAGAAGGTTTAACAAAAAAAGAACCAGACAACTTACATGCTAGAAACCGAGGAAACACGACGAATAATCTGACAAAGAAAAACTGAACCTAGGAGTATAAATACACAGAGCAAGAAACAGGTGACGTGAGTTTGTTAGTTCATTCAAGTGAGCTGACGTACAGAAAGCAAAACGGAGTTCAATGCACAAGGGAAATGGACTACAAAATACAAAAGGAAACCAGACAAAACAATGAACCCATAAGAACATAAAACTAAACCAACAACACACAGATCATGACAGTAAACCCCCTCAAGGGGCGCCTGCTTGGTCGGCCTGCCTTTGGGTCCTCAAATCCCGCTCAGCTGTGTTTCATTTAAAAAAAAAAATAGCGTACCTTGCTGACACTGTGTTGTCGTCGTGGTGATGCCGTAGAGTCGCGAGCGTCTCTGTGGCAGAAACTCTTCTGTCTCTTTCTCGGAGTGACGGTCCACGGCAACAATGGCCTCCCTGTGGAAAATTTACCACAACAAAATTTTTAACAGCTGCTTTGCTATGTAACACTGAGCACCACATTAACGGAGAAATTTTGGGATTTATGACAAGATTTACAGCTAATTATAAATTATTTATGTTTCAGAAATTAGGTTTGATTAGTTTATGGTACCTGACGTCATTAACGCGTTAACTTTGACAGCCCTAGTTTGGTCATGTGACTGTAAGGCTACGTCTGATTTGTGAAACTGCTTCCTAATGTGGTGGAGTAAGAGTGGGGAACTTGTAAAAGTACAAGGATCAGTGTAGTAAAAGTAGCAGGAGCAAAATGTTACCCAAATAAATGTTATGGAGTAAACGCAGCTCATTTCTGTCCATTAATAGGAGCTAGTTTCATGTTATTTGAAGGAAGTGCAGATCTGTTGGCGTGTTTCTCCCCGTTACCTCCTCCAGTCGCTGTAGAAGAGGCTCCTTCCCAAGGAGACCAGAGCGAACGGATACTGGATCCCTTCAACTATCTGCCTCCGCAGCTGCCGGTGAGGATCCATACACTCCACCCTCCGTGTCCCTGCAGGGTGAAACGGATCAATGGATCAGGAACACGGGACTTAAAGACGCCGGTGGCTATTAGGAAGAATTTTCCCACCAGGAGCGACCGACCTGCGTCTGCCCAGCAGAGCTGCTGGTTGTCCACGTCAAAGGTCAGACCGTTGGGAAGCCCCAGGTCATCTTTGACCAGGATGCTCCGATCTGTTCCGTCCATGTTGGACTTCTCGATTTTAGGCCCGTCTCTGTTCCAGTCTGCCCAGTAGAGTTGCCTGAGGCCAACAGGACCAAACCAGTTAGATGGGGAAGTTTTCTTTAATGCCCCTACTTTTAATTCAGCTTTTACTCTTTTTGTTAGATGCATGTAAATTTGACGACTACTGCTCATGTCAGAAGTCATTTTCAGTTTAACACGACTTTGCCCACAGCTCACACCGTTACCTGCGCTCAGTAACTTCTACTATTTATTACTATTTACTGATCTTTATGAAGAAGTTCTTATCAGCAGCCCGACACCTCCCTCCCTTCATCCCTCACCCGTATGCCGGGTTGGTGACGATGGGTCGAGGGTTGACCAGGTCGGTGTTAAACAGGACTTGGCGCTGGCTGCCGTCCAGCTTGGAAACCTCTATGGTGTTTCGCATGGAGTCGGTCCAGAAGATGAGCCGGGCCACGTGGTCAATGGCGATGCCTTCAGGACTCTGCAGGTCTGAGGTGGAAGGAAAGCACACACCGTGGTTTAGCGCCAGAAAAGGTCACCGTGGATCAGTGGTGGTCAAACAGGAGCAACAGGAGGACAACAAAGATGTCTTCGGTCATGGAGACGATGTCCGTCTCCTGCAGATTCCTGACTGAGCTTTGGGTTGCTCTTTGCAGCTGATAAAACGCTGTATAAGGTAAATTTAAGAAATGATAGAAGGTGACAACAGATGTTAGATGTATGTGTTCAACCAGGCTAACCAGTGTGTGAAATATGGGTGAACACAGTCTTTTTCTCTGTAAGATACAAACCCTTTTGTGTTTGTAATAATTAACAATTAACTATTTTTCCAAGTTCACATGTTGTATAATAATCTTTAAAATTAGTAAACCGAGTTTTGCTTTTGACACTGAAAAGAACTTAAAGTTGTTTTAATCCTTGTATCCCACACTGGTTCTAATCCAAGTTAGAAAACAGGACTAAACCCAACCCCTAGACTCTGTTTTAATGTCAGAATAAGTCTTATTTAACTTTGATCCTTGGAAAAGGCTTTTACAGACAACATTTTAAGGTGTTGTAGACTATCGGTGACACTATAATTCCTGCCTGCGTTTTATCTCTAACTCCTTCCAGCACACATCAATGTGATCTTTCTAATCTGGTGTCCTGGTCCTCTCCGAACCAGGATACATCACTGGTTCATGTTAATCTACAAAACTATACTGGATAAACTCCTGGTATGTTTGAGATGTTTCTTAATACTAATCAATATCTTTTAAAATGTGCGTTCATCCAGACTCCAGGCTGCATTTTTCATTCTTTTTTATTTTGCACCATGGTCCTGGAATTTCCTTTAGGATGCCCTAAAGATTAGTAACTTGGTCTCTTTTGGTCTTTATTAGGGACTATTTTAACTGAAGATTGGAAATGCTGCTCGAGATGATTTTGGTGATGCTTTGCATCTGTTTTACAGTTTGCGTTGGCTGCTGTAGCGTGACATCTTGGCCAGGTCTCCCTCCAAAAAGAGACAGTCTTTAAGAACTTAATGGCTATGTAATAGTTAAAGCCGCAGTGTGTAAGAATTCCTTCATCTAGTGGTGCGCTAATATATTACAAGCAACCGAGTAGCGCTCTACTGCAGCCTCACCGATTAAGAGCGAGATCTGGTGGCTGTGGAGGCCGTTGGAGTCCAGTGAACTCATGGTCATGTTCTAGAAAGCAGTAAGCAACGGTGGCATCTAAATATTCAAAATCAGCTTCTCTCCGAATAGATGCCACGTTCAGATTTTTTTGATTCACCATTAGATTAGACTCATCAACAAACTACTGAGCAGCTTATTACCTCACATTAGCGGCTAATGCTAATGCTAAGACTGCGGGCTCTACTGAATGTTTTAAAATGGACAGAAAGTGACGTCGGCATGCACGTACTAGGGTTGTTGCGATGCCATTCTTTTCTGTCCGATACCGATCCTGAAACCGGGGGTTTAGATATCTGTCGATACCGAGTACCGATCTGATACCAGAGTTATTTTATTAAGAGGTTTATAAATTCTATTTCATTCTTCAGCTTCAAGTGACAGTGACATGGATCTGGTTGACATGACACTGAGACATTTTTGCTATTGCTAGTGCATCCAATATTAATACTTGGGGGTAAATGTGAGATGAAATATAAGATAATACTTTCTTGTCTGCTTGCGCAGTAAACTGTACTGCAGCACCAACAAGTCAACAATCATCGCAGACTAGACAAAAACAGAGTCTATAAATATCCATTAAAATATCAGCAACAAGAAAAGTCAACATTTAAAAATGCAAAAGCTTAAACATGATTGTGACTGAACTTTTTAAATTACTGAGTAAATAAACGCCAATCAAAGAATTTCTATTTAAACAGAGGAGCTGCTAATCCAGGAGAATAAACTCTAAAATCTCGTCTGTTGTGGCTTTCTGCAAATTCCTCACGTTTTTTAAAAGCATTTACCAGCATTTGTTGCACTTTTCCTTTAAAGCCGCAGTGTGTAAGAATTCCTCGATCTAGTGGTGCGCTAACATATTACAAGCAACCGAGTAGCGCTCTACTGCAGCCTCGCCCTTTAAGAGCGTTACTACGACTACGGAGGCCCGGAGATTCATAAATGTGACGTTTGAGTGTCCCGTCAGGTGATGAGGAACAGAACGATACATAATTATTATTTTTTATGCCAATAAGTTACAAGCGT
>JBAMHW010000004.1:2310506-2321016 GCA_037177495.1 Rhadinocentrus ornatus
AAGTGGCTTCATCATCATGTCCAGGTCTAAATAGAGGTCTCTTAGCAACATAGTAGTGATGATGAAATGGGATAAATAATGGTGTTATCATGGATCATTATGGATTTACCAGATAGATTATGGATAAACACTACATGTTGTGGCTGGATTGTAAACCTTCTGAAGGGTAAGCTGTCCATCACAATTTACCCCATAGTTAAGTTACACATAAACAAATTTGAATGGTTTGCTGTGGTCTAGGTTCAGTTATTTAAATTTTTCTTTCCTTAGCTGAGTTTCTGCTCGTCATTTTGGAACGCTACAAGATTTGATGACCACAGGCTAACTACAGCAGCAACCTGGCCGGGAACCATCAAGCACAGGGCTCACACTGACTTTTCACATTATTTAGTTAATTTTTATTGAAAATAAGAATAAAACTTTGTTTTGCCATTGGTGCCAATGACTTATTCCCTGAACTTCTAAACCAGGAGGTTTAGGTAAGTATGTTTTTGGAGCATGTGATAGTATTCTTGTGTTTCTTGAGTTGGAACTCACTGTGGACTGAGCCAATCTTGTTGGTCATGGCGTAGCGGATCAGATGGTTTTGAGCATCAAACATTACAAAGATCTGGTCCACACTGAGTTGCTGGGTGGACTGGGCCACACTGGTGGTCTCATCATGTTGGCAGCTCTGGAAGGTGATGGTTTGACGCCACTGGTAGCTTCTAGTCTGAGCACTGCCATCAGGGGAGATGATGGTGTAGTCGCGGCTGGAGGAGGAAGTGATCACTGGGAGAAGAAACAGCTTCAGAATCCAAAAGTGACAATTTTCGGCCTTAAAAGGGCCCAATTTAAATTCTATCATGTTTTTTTTTTATAACTGGATGATTGAATAATCAACTTTAAAGCTACACATTGTATACACAGTAACAAGCACACAGTAACTCCAACAGGATTGTGTTAGCTTAGCTTCAGACAAAGTCAAAAGTGTGTTTTCATCAGTAGGTGTTCTTACAGTTTTTGTCATACTGGTAGATCTCCTTGTACGGGTTGATCTGGACAGAGTATCCCTGTGGGATGACTGGCAGACGTCCTTCCAGCACTGTGCTCACTACCAGGTGGTCGTGTTCGTCGATTCCTTTGAACTGCTGCTTGATGATCAATCGTTCATTACCAGGCTGGAAGACCACATCAGCCTGCCGGGAAAACACTCCTCCTGCAAGGATGAGGATGAAAATGTGGATGAAGCAAGCAGGATGTGCTCACATTCTCCCAGCCTGTCTGTCTCCTGAGACCTCCTCTGCATGGTGGTCA
Source organism: Rhadinocentrus ornatus (assembly GCA_037177495.1). Classification (NCBI taxonomy): domain Eukaryota; kingdom Metazoa; phylum Chordata; class Actinopteri; order Atheriniformes; family Melanotaeniidae; genus Rhadinocentrus; species Rhadinocentrus ornatus. The sequence continues at coordinate 2,311,803 of JBAMHW010000004.1, forward strand.
GCAGCACTGGAGCCCCACTAGGGACTGTACTCTCACCATTTCTCTTTAAACTGTACACCTCAGACTTCCAATACAACTCCTGTCATCTGCAGAAATACTCTGATTACTCTGCAGTTGTGAATAGTATTGTGACCCACAAACAGCTGCGTACAGAGATCAGGGTCCTTATTTATAAAGCTGGCGTTTTTTGCGATTTATGAAAACCGAACTTGACGGGAAAATGTTCCTACCTTCACGGCAACTCTGACCCTCCTGTACGCACATAATCTAGAGAAGCGGGAAACTGCGACACCACCGGCCTTAGGTAGGTACAGGATTTTCAGGAAAAAGGGAGACGATAATAATAAGAACCGTTATGAAACAAAATTTACATGTTATAAAATCCATCCAGCTAAATAAGGTGGACAGTCTGCTGCCAGCATGTAGCATCAGTACAAAAGTAGCTTTGGTCCTTCATTCCAGCAGAGCGGGACGTAGACCAGGCTGGAGGTCTACCGTTGTTCTACCGACTGAGAAATCCAGCTGCATGTCCCGATGCCTCTGGCGTGTCTTGTGTTCTGACACTGCAATGACAGCATCTGTCACCTGCTGCCACTATTCTGCCTTTCTGCCGTGCCCACCAGTTTTACCTTTTCCAACGTGGTCCATCAGGATCTGTCTCACACCTAGAAAAATTCTGCATCTTCCCTCTTTTTCCCTCTCGAGCCATCATGGAAATGATGTGATGAATATGACAGGCGTCCACCTGACCATTATTAGCCACCATGTGGGCGTGGGAAGGTGTGCCCTCACGTGCGCCTGCTTTAAAGTTGATTCTGAATTATGAACGAAAACAGGTGTAGGACATGCGTGGGCACGCTTTATAAATCTGAAAGTAGAAGTGCGCAGCTAAAGCTGACTTTCAAACAATCAGCAAATAACCAACATGTAGCATCATCTTCGGAGCCTTTAGATTGCTAGCTTTTCAAAGGACTGCGCGCATGTCTGTCTGCAATGATTCAAAGACTGCAGTATGCCATGGCTCTCTACATGTTGAGAAGTTTTCATTCCAGGTTTTAACCTGGAAAAAACAGAAACTCCACTGCACAGTGCCAGTTACAACGAAGAGAGGTAATGTACCTTTGTTTGTAGAAGCAGTAAAGCACTTAGGAAACATACAGAGATTTTCGCCTGTCTTCTTTATTCTTTATGTGCGTAATTTGATCCGTTTTTTAGGATGCGTACCCTAATGCAACAAACTGAGCAGTAACACCAAAAACCATGGGGGGCAGTGTTGAGCAATATAGCTCAGACATGACCATTGAAAGGCACTAAGGCGAAGGTGTCTTTAATGGCCGCACAGACCACTTCCGTCTACTACGCTGCCTCTTTTCATGTCTTTCTGAGTATAAACATCATCATGATCTCCGCCACTGTCACCATCTTTGGAACTCAGAGGAGAACTTTGAACTCTGCACTGCCTTCTGGTGGACGTATTGCTTAACAACCATGACAGCATAGAGCAGGGTTCTCCAATTCTGGCCTACGAGGGCCGCAATCCAGCAGGTTTCACATGTATCCCTGCTTCAACACACCTGCATCAAATTAAATGGATCTAACAGCCAATCAACTTCTGCACAATGGCTCATTAATTGGAGTCAGGTTTGTTGAAGCAGGGATACATGGAAAACCTGCTGGATTACAACCCTCGTAGGACCGAATTGGAGAACCCTAGCGTAGAGGATGCACGGAAGAATGAGGGCAGCGTTGTTTGAAATGAAGCAGAAATGGGCCTTTAAGCTGTTCACATCACTGTTTGACAGTTTACTGCCAACCAAAGTGTTTAAAGGCTGTTTTGGATCATCACAGGTCAACCAGAAGAAACGTGATACAAACAAGCTGGAACGGAACATATTTAATAATCCACAATTACTAGAACAGACACACTTCGGCTAATAACCCAATTCCTCCTCTAATAGACGTACTGTAACTGGGACAATGGTCTAACTAAATGACCAGATTTGACTCTAACTATATAGCACATCTAATGTGTTTTTTTAAATGCACTGACTTTAACGACACCATCAGAAGTTTACTGACCACAAGCCTTGACACTTCCGGAGATGTTTGGCATCAAATAAAGGATTAACAGAATATCAGGCACAATGAGTTATTTCCATCAGTTTATGTCAAGCTTTAAACAAACAACAGCATTTCGCCTCACCAATGACACTGAATCCGTTCTGGTATCCAGGCTGCTGCAGAGCAAAGGCCCATCCAATGACTCCTCCAAGAGAGGACAGTGGTTGCAGGGAGGGGCCCACGCTGTCTGGGATGCTGCTGATGGCTACATAGGCTCTTCCGTCATTAGCCACCACGTATGCGTGCAAATCTTTGTTATCAAGCTCAACTGGTGAGCTCCCCACAAACACTCGACCATTTAACTTTCCATTCATCCTCTGGGGTTTACCTGGACACAACAAAGATTGACTAATTACACATCAAGTAGTTTAGTCAAAGTCAGGCAAAACTTGAAAAGGAATCTGTGGAGTTCATGAAATCCAGAACAGGATAGGTTAAAACAATAAACCAAGCTCAGCTTCACTCTACTTGCTTCTTTTTTAAAAGTACATTTTTAAAAATATATAACTCACCTTCTGCAACACAGTCTTTTCCATTACCGTAGAAACCAGGCCTACAATGGCAGCAGTAGCCATTGCTGTAATCTCGGCAGTCAGCAAAAGACGAGCATTTGTTCCTGTTGCGGGCGCATGTCTCTAAATTGTATGCAAATACTGTGAATAGAAAAAAACAACACTTGTCAGTTACCTAGGTAGGCAGAACTGAACAAAGGTCCTGACAAGCTCCTGTAAAAAAGAAACTAATGCTTAAAATTTAGGTTGTTTACCATCTACGTCCAGATCTTCATCCACCACAACAATCTGGGTGTGCTGCAGACGTGAACGAGGCCGCCCAGGTTGAGCAGGTTCGCGGCTGGTGTAATGTGGTTCAGTCACATCAGAGTCAAGGTACCTTGGGTCAACTGGAGCCTGTTTTGATTCAGTTATGTTGTTAAATGGTTGCAAAGTCTCTGGAGTGTGGAATCTTGACCCAGCTTGGTCTGGGTACTGCGGTTGAATGCTTTCAGTGCTGGTGGGCATTGGTGTTATGGTCTCTGGCTCAGGGTATTTCTGCTCAGTATGACCTGTTGAGACGGTTGTAGCCTCTGGATCACTGGGTTGGTATCCAGTGAGGATCCGTGTTGGAAATTCCTCCTTTACCTGTGGAACTGCATCAGTCTTCTTTGCTGCGTGGTATCTATAGGTTGTAAAGTCCACCTCTTGCGGTTCATCGATTTGCCTCGGCAACATAGTAACAGGAGGTTTGGTAGTGTCCTCAGGGGAACAAGTGGCCGTTCCTGGTTCGATGGTAACGAATGCTGATGAGGGGCCAATCTTGTACACCCAGACTCCATTCCTTGCAGAATTTGTCTTTCTGGTTGGATATAGAAAGGAAAAAATAAGTGTGCCAGTGAAAGAACAACTACACACAAAGGTACCCGTTTCCCATTCATGTTTTTTACAATGGAAATATTGTTCCGTAAAGGTTCTCTCCAGCTGATGCAATACATTTTCATGGCATTCAATCGCATTTACTATGTCTACTGAAGTCTATGACCTAAGAGAAATATTTGTGACAAGGTAGACGGCAAGGTAGAGCGGTCGTCTTGTAACCCGAGGTTTGCCGGTTCGACCCTCGGCCAAGTCTAGTTCATGTCGAGGTGTCCTTGGGCAAGACACCGAACCCCTAGTTGCTCCTGATGGGTCGTGGTGAGCATCTTGCATGGCAGCTTCCGCCATCAGCGGGTGAATGTGATGTATAATGTACAGTGCTTTGGATAAAAGCGCTATATAAATACGGACCATTTATTCATTTTAATATCTAATGATTTAGGATAAATTAAGAATCAAATACAAATTTTCTATTTCAGCACAATACAAACATTTTCAAGTTAACAAGAGATTGTTTCATACGTGGTGAGCCCCCGGATGGAGGTCTCTTCGTTGGTAGTGATGCGGAAGTACGCCCCTTGTTTTGTGTTCCAGAACCAGCCAGCAGTGTTGCCTTCATTGAAGCCGGCTTCTAGCAGCTTAGTCTCTCCCCCTACTGACGTGGAGAGGAATTGCAGGCCATTTATGGGATACAACAGAATGGCGTAGGAAGTGGCCTTGGTCAAGGCTACAACAAGCTGGAAGGTGTTTCTCTAAAAAGGAGATATTTGAAAACAGGCATTCTTAAATTATGTTTACAGTTGTATCTACTTAATCTGACCTTGTAACTAAACAAAGCACTATTATAGGGAGAAAAACAAAAACACCACCTCTAGGCAAGGCAAAAGCAATGCAGTGGGGTGCAGGAAGCAATAATAGGTGCATAAAAACAAACTTTAAAAGAAATAAAAGAAATTAAATAAAATCAAAAAGAAAAAAAAGACCTAAAATAAAATAGATAAAAAAAGGACAAAATAAAGCACTACATGAGAGCACCTGTGTTTAACTGGACTCACAGCAGTCTGACTACCACTTAATGATGATGTCCCCTCCTGTTTGATTTATTGCTTGTGTTAATAGAATAGAGTAGAATAGAATAGAATCTTAGCGTTTTTCAAACCTTCCACACAAAGACACAGCTGGAATAATCTTTATTAAAGAAAATATTGAGACTAACTTAATTAATTTAGCATAAATCATTAGAAGAAGTAACTGGGTAAAGTTTGTCCTCTCGACAGAAGTAACCAGTCAATAGAGATTCAGAGATTTCTGATTAGGATGGGGAGTGAACATTGAGGCTGACAGCAGTGAGTTTTCACATAAAATCTAGCCATGACACCGTATGGCTGTTTCTGGAAAGTCCTCTGTAGAAGCCACCTGGAAAAAGCATGGACGAAGCTCCTGTTGATCAGAGTTGTGAGTGAACTTTAAAGAGTTGGATGAACGAATTGGATGAATCATCTGGTTCTGGTTGAGTTCTAGAGTCTCAGAACCTCAATGATTTCTGCTTTTTTTCTTATCTCTTGCTCTGTCTCTTTCTTGTCCTCCGATAATGTCCTCATGCTTTCTTTAATGATTCAGCCATGGTGCGCATTCAAGGCAGCAGGTGTGTTGATATCCATTTGCTAGCGTGTGATACAGTGTCATAAAGCGAAATACTGCTGTAAAGTGATGCAGTCACAGAGAAATCTAAAAGAGAGTGCAGACCATTGCCAAACCATTGTTTTTTTGTTTGGTTTTTTGGCCAATGATTGTGGTGTAAAATCTTTTAGTTAGAAGCTCAAATGGCAAACATATACCTCCACCTTAGCGAAGGTAAAGAAAACTCTGGAAGGGAATCAACGGCTTTAGGGTTTAACATAATAAATGTCAGTGCAGCATCAAAATTATTCAATCACATACTTTTAAGGTCAGGAAGTTACATAGGGCTACTTTAATAAAAATAGAAATAAAATAAGAGTCATCAATGGAAATCGTACAATTTCAGTCTCTCTGACCTTATTGGCTGTATTTTAACTATTAGGTCTACAAAATCTGTATTTTAGCAGCTTTATATAAACAATGAAATGTGTAAAACACATTGATTAATATTTGTTTTTAGTGAGAAATTATATTTGTTGCAGTTGAAATCACCTATCTTGTCATGTCTCGTGGCCTTACGTAAAAATGTACTCGGATTATAACAAACGAAACTGAAGACAAGTCCATACGTGTGGATACTTGAGAGTAGGGCTGGACGATATGGCCAAAACTTGTATCACGATATATTTCTTAATTTCAGTCGATACGATATAATTCTGATATCGATAAAAACAAAATAAAAACCTCAGAAAAACGGCCAAAAATGCCACAGTCTATGAAACTCCTCCAGTAAAAATTTTAGAAATAAAAACTGTACAATAAATGAATGTTCACCTTTTATTTGTATCTAGCAAGGCTAAATCAGTCTTCAAACAAAGTAATTCAAAATCATCATCAAAGCTCAAATAAAACTTTTACCTTTCTTAATAATAACAGCGTTAACTTAAAACTACAACTTAGGCTTATTATGTTCTTAAAGATCTTAAAGACCAAGTCTCGTATGAGTGCTTTTGGGGGGAGGCTCAGTCCCCAAAAGTCTCCAATAATACCAGAAAAAAAATCGCAAGATCTGCTGCTAGTCGCTTAAAAAAAAGTCGCTAGAGGGGAGTAAAAACGAACAGGACAAAGTCGCTAAGTTGGCGACACAGAGCCAAACCACTTCCGTACCACCGAGTTAGTCTTTCCTCTCTGATCAACTTCGTCTGCTTTCTCTTCGCTTGTAGAAGCTTGTTCAGTCAAGTTTGCAGTACAGACATGAGCACTCGTTTTATAGCTAAAACTAGCAGCGTTGGAGCTTAGCCTAGCCTAGCCTAGCCTTCTACCTCACGCTGAGCACAGCCAACTGCTGCTGGGCTTGGTCGGGGCTCATTGGTCGGGCTCCTTGTCTGTGGTGTACGTCATCACTTACGTAGCCAACGTGTTGCAGCTCCTTCTGTTCGGCTTGAACGGCAATCAGTGAAACGCTGTAATCTCATACTGCATGTAATCGAAATTTCGGAAATTTGTTCAAAAGTCATATCACCGTTATTGAATAAAAGTATATTGCGATACATGTTGATATTGAATTATTGTCCAGCCCTACCTGAGAGTCTACATTCATTAAGAAGTGTAACAACTGCATCTGTGCTCAGGCTGTTCTGTAGCTGACATGTTTCCTTTTCTATGATGAAAAAAATCCATTTCATCAATAGAAATCAGCCAATTTTTTTAAATTTCTTTTACACCACGTCAGACTGTCCGAGGAGTATTTACCATAAAACTCTATGTAGGACCATAGATGAATAGATTATCTCCCCTACCTTAGCATCCAGTCCGTCCCCTCGTCCGGACGTCCCCTGGGCCACCAGGTTCTCCCAAGTGACGATGAAGACTTGGGTGAGCTCCACTTCTTTCTCTCTGGGGAAAGCTTGTCTGATGTGCTCAGCAGCTCGACTCAGCATGTCCAGCCTGTTGTCCTTCCTAAAGTGGACTTGTCCCTGTCCATCACTGTTGTCCAGGTCTCCCAGCAGAGCTGCTATCATTTTAAAGCTGCCAGGTATCTTCCCCAGATACTCCTTCTCAGCAGGAGGGGACTCAACAGCCACAAACCCGTTGGTGTTAATCTGGAGAAGAAGAAGGAGCAGGTTGTTAGTTAAAGGTCCCATATTATGCAAAATTCACTTTCTACAGGTTTTTGAACAGTCAGATGTGTCCTCATAGTCTGTTTATGTGGCCCAAAAATGAGAAAATTCTGTCTCCTCTTTCACTTGCTCGCACCATTTTTAGTAAATGTGTGCACAAACGGGTGAGTCTGAGTTCTTTCCCTTTGTGACCTCATGGACGGAAATAACCATTACCCCAGACAGTGGATACTGTCATTGACCCACCCCCGGCTAGCTGAGCCTGCCATTAAAAATCACAGAGTGGGCGCCAGCAAAAGCCGGATCTTCTCCCAGAGAGGGGCGTGGACAGGCACCACTCATGAACATTTGAAGCTTTAGACACAGAAACACCCGTAGAACTCACTAAAGCTACGTTTAGAATGGCTGAAATTAAGGATCAAGGCTACGTTTGGGGTAATACACTTTAAAAAACAATGTTGCTGGACCTCTGACACCCATAGGAAATTGTTGAAAAAATGTATAATATGGGACCTTTAATGCAGGATTTCTTTACGTCATGTGGGGGGAAAAAATTTTTTTTCACTTTCCTGAAACAGAGTTGGGTCTCTGTGAAAAATGTGAATAAAAACAGAATACAATGATTTCTAAATCTTATCAAGCCAAATTTTATTCTCAGTAGAAGATAAGATGTTGAAACTGAGACATTTTACCATTTCATGGGAAATATGAGCTGATAGTGAATCTGATGGCAGCAACACGTCTGTAAAAAGTAGTCCTAGGGTGATGTTCAACATCAGGTAGCATCACTGGTGGGCTATTCAAAGTCTTCATAATTTTACAATGAGGAATGTAAAGGAATTTTGATCTTTGATACTCGGTCATTTAGACATCATGCTCGTCAGCTCCTATGATGGCGTCAGGATGGCTTGTGTGTGCGCCGCCCAAGGACAGAGACCAGCTGAGGCCTAGCTAGACACTCCTGTTGTCTTACACTGAGTCCTTAGAACTGCTGTGTGCTTTCTACTGACTGATGCCATTCTGATCAGAATTATTCCTTTTTTTAAACTTTTACCTACAGAAGAGTATTAGGACCACTGAAAAAAAAAGAATAGAATTCGGGAAAAAGTCAGAATCCTCATAATACTTCTTTTGTTTTCATCAGTGGCCCTAATACTCTTCCATATTTACCTACTTCTCATCAGGTTTAAGAAAACATTATTCCACAATTTTTAGAGCCAGTGTGTCTCAGACTGATTAACCTCTGTCCATATTTCCATCTGAGAGACTCTGCCGCTCAGAAATGCTCCTTTTATAACCAATCATGTTGCCATTTAGCCTAGTTAGCTGTCAAATGCTCCTCCAGGTGTTTCTGACTGGTACCAAGAACAAGCACTGATTTCGATTGGGTTGGCACAGTCAGCTAGGTGAGCTACTGCGTGAGTTTCTGTCTTGGTTTCGGGTTTTTGTTTACATTGCTAGTGTGGGGCTCTGTAGTTAGCACCTTGTCTCTTCAACCAGTTGAGGCCGTGACGCGGGCCACACCCACTGTGTACTGCTCAGGGCAAAGCAGATAAGAGGCGATGATTTTGAGAAAACTGCACCTCTCAGACCATGTCCTGGTCAAATTCTCTGTCTTCCTTCCTCATGTCACTCAAGCGGCACCAAAAATGGCCTCTTACTGCAGAAATTTGAGATCTCTCAGCCCTGCGCAGCTGTCTGATGAGGTTTACTCTACCCTCCCTTTATTATGACTTTTATCAGAACCAGATCTGCTCCCAACACAAGACACCCGTTCATGGCGTTTAACTCTCTTCTGTCTCCACCACCTGCTCAGCCTTCCACTGTGTTGACTGCAGAAATGTTTGCTTCCTACTTCCCTGGAAAGGTTGCTACCATCAGTAACCACTTCACTGAGCCAGATCATCTCAGCCTAACTAAACCAGCTACTGGTGCCTCACTCTGCTCTTTCCGCTCTCTAAATGAGGACAAAGTCTCTAAACT
>JBAMHW010000004.1:2339055-2350281 GCA_037177495.1 Rhadinocentrus ornatus
CCTCTTTCTGTAAAGTCCTCTGAGACAACTTTGTTGTGATATAGGGCTATATAAATAAACTTGATTTGATTTGATTTAAATATTTCAAACTAAAATCTGGAAAGACCACTACAGCCATTACTGGAGGAGACACTGTGAGGTCACACACAGATGTAAATGGTATCAGAAGTGACACCACACCCATGCGGGGTGGAAACATCTGGAACTTGCTGCTTTTACATCCCATCTCAATAACTGGCCTTTATTAACCAAACCTGTTCTCCCAGTATATTTGTTTGTAGCTAATATACACATTCCTTGCCTCTGTGTTTTATTCTTGTTAGGAGTGAAGCTGGGCTGAGCTGCTCTGATCACAATTCAGGTTTCCACTGTGTGATGGTCCATCTCAGGGCCAGAGATTTCAAAATTAACTTTATGAATAACATTGCCATTTCCAAAAGAACATTGGCTAACAGAAGAGGGTGAAATTGGAGTAGCAGGATGGTCTCTATTTGTCAGGATGGTGAGGTGAAATGAGTTCCTGTTATGCAACAGCACAGAAGAAAATCTGCTGAGATGGAGGAGGAAGATTTGGCGGTCTACAGACCAGACTGACACCGGGGCCAACAGGAAAGGAGAGACGTGAAAACGTAACTCTACCAGTGAATGTATAATTCATGATATGATATCATGGCCTCAGCTGGTTGCCTGGTGGCCTTGTGGCAGTAGCTCAGGTGGTAGAGCAGGTTGTCCAATGACTGGAAGGTTAGCGACTCGAATTGTGTCCCTCAGTCAATCTTTTGTTGCATCCTTGGCCAGACACTTCAGCCTCCTTGCTGCCATTGCTGGTTGGATAAAGGGGTCAGAGAGGCCGTTGGCACAGATTGGTTGCCACGTTGCCGTCAGTTTGCCCCAGGACAGCTGTGACTACACGTGTAGCCTACCGTCAACAAGTATCAATGTGTAATAAATAATGGATTCAATGTAATGCACTTTGAGTGCCTTGAAAAGAGCTATAAGGGATCGGGTCCACGACCAAGCAGGACACCAGATGCAGGCTGTCCAAAGAGTCCTTTGAGACAGTTCTGAACATAGTAGCAGGGTGGAAAATACAGACAGGTAGGGCATGCATGGAACACCATAACCAGGTGGCTTGAACAGTGTACAGCGCGGTTACTTAGTTCGGTCCTACGAGGGCCACAATCCAGCAGGTTTTCCATGTATCCCTGCTTCAACACACCTGACTCAAATTAAATAGTCATTGTGCAGAACTTGATTGGCTGTTTGATCGATTTGATTTGATGCAGGGATACATACGAAACCTGCTGGATTGTGGCCCTCGTGGGACAGAATTGAGTAACCCTGGTGTACAGGAAAGGCATGTACTGAGTTTAGGTTGGAAGCTCCAGGGTCCAGACGAGAAATGCTGCGGAGAATGATGAGCCGAGGTCCTGTGGGACTTCCAGATCCAGACTAATAAACTGCTGGTGGCTAACCAACAAGTCATCGTAGTGGTTGACAAGCTGCAGAAGAAGGCAGCAGTGATAGATGTAGAGATTCTGAATGACAGAAAAATATTAAGAACTGAAGAAGGAATAAAGGATAAACTTTATTTGTACCGGCTCTAGTTTATAACAAAGTCATCTCAAGTCACTTTTACGATCTAATTCAATACAGTTTTTTGTTGTTCAATTAAATGGTGGTCCAAAAAAGTAAGATAACAACTTCATGGATGCTACAGTGTTTCATGTAGTTAGAAAAAAAACCATCCTGAATGATGGTGATCAGTGATCATTTAAACATTCAGTGAAATCAGACGGAAGAAAGACACCAGCAGAGCTCAGGGCGATGCTTAAAAGTAAGAACATTTCCACATGAACACTGTGAAGAAAACTCAAGGGACTGATACTGAACAGCTGTGTTGCCATAAGAACACCCCTTATCAGTGTTGCTAACGGGAGTAAAAGGCTTCAGCTTGCTAGATGGCATAAAGATCAGAGAGCAATGGAAGATCATGTGGTCTGATGAGTCCAGATTCACCCTGTTCCAGAGTGATGTGAGCATCAGCCTTCAGTTAGCAGACCCCTCTCTGTGGAAGCAGCTACCAGTTTGGGTTCAGGAGGCGGAACCCCTCTCTACCTTTCAGATTAGGCATCAAACCTAACCTTTTGATAAATCTTATAGTTAGAGGTGGTTTTCCATCCCTGAGTTATGTGGCCATAGGCTTGGACTGCTGAGGGACGTCCCGTGATGCACTGAACACTCACAACACGTCTTTATTTTTCATGGACAGAATATATTGACATTGTTAACTGGTGTTTCTCTTCATCTATAAGCAGGACTCTCTGGCTAAAGGTTGTGGTGCCTGTTCCCTGTCCTCTCCACCTCCAACCAGTCCAGACAGATGTTCGTCCTTCCTGGTTCTGATGGAGGTTTTTCCTTTTCCACTATCGCCTTAGACAAGATTCAATGAAATCTGTTGGTTTCCTCAGCGAGGCTATAATTTATTATGAATTGGCTTTAAAGAATACATTTATAATAAATTGACTAATGTGGATGTTTGAATTGAATCATAAGGAATTGCCTTGAGTGGATTCGTCTGTAAAGTGCCTTGAGTTGACTTTGTTGTGAATTGGTGCCTACAAATAAAGCTGAATTGAACTAAACTGAGACATTTTCACACCTGGATTGGCCACCACGGAGTCCAGACCTGAACTCCATGGAGAATCTTTGGGATGTCCTGGAGCTCGGACTCTGCCATCATCGCTACAAGATCTTGGAGAAAAATAATGCAACTCTTGGTAGAAATAAATGTTGCACGGGGCAGAAGCTTATGAAGATGATGTCACAGACAATGATGCTGGAATAACAGATAAAAGTGGTCCAATGACATATAAGAGTGTGACTTTTTTTTTGACAGTGTAAAAGCCAATTAAAACAAATCCATATATGATCCAAGTTTTAAACGTATTCATTGCTGCAGGGGGAATTTTCCCATAAATTCCAAATATCGATACTGAGTGTGATTAAAAATTCCCAAATATTACTTTAGAAATATCTTTTGATAATTTTAGTTCTTTTTAGGTATTTACTTTTATTTTCTGATTCAATCATTCGCCCATCCCTCATTTACTCCATCCATTAGTCTGTAATTCTCTGTCTATTTCATATTAGAAGATAAATTGGTTTGTATTCTGATTTAGTAGAAAAAACCCGGTTTGCTGTGAAAGGACACAGAGTAAAAATCTGAATCCACCAATGAAACTGTTGGTGTGTGTATGATGCTGTTGTCTCTCAGTAGGTGTGTGTGCATGTGTGTGATCAGACCATGGATCCCAGTTTACCCCTCCCTCCTTCCAGATCCATCTCTCCTCTTTCCTTTCCTCTCTGCAGCATCCCTCCTCCTGCACAGCCAATTATGTGCTGAGGAGTAGCATCATGTGACCAGAAGCCACCAATGGCTCTACATCAGGTGCCGGCAAAAAGAGGGGAGTTGTCTCTCCTCCTCCTCTTTTTCTCTATGAGTCAGACAAAGTGTCTGGAGAAAAGGTGAATTATGTAAAGGATCCATCAGATGAAAAAGGTTTCTTCTTTTTCAGCTGCAGAAGAGATCCTGCTTCTCCGTCCATCCTGCCTCCTGTTGGGAACACAGAGGGAACGAATGAAGAGGTGATGGAGGGGAACCCCGCACAGGAGCAGCAGCGTGCTGGAAACGGCTCCTACCTTCCTCCTCCTCCCACCATCACTCCAGCCATCCCACCCTATGTGAAGCTGGGTCTGACCATTGCCTACACCATCTTTTACTCTCTGCTCTTTGCCTTCGTGTACGCCCAGCTCTGGCTGGTTCTGAGGTACCGACATAAACGTTTCAGCTACCAGACAGCCTTCCTGTTCCTGTGTCTGCTGTGGGCTGCCCTGCGTGCCCTCCTCTTCTCCTTCTATTTCAGAGACTGTGTGACGGCCAACACACTGGGACCTTTCACCTTTTGGCTGCTCTACTGCTTTCCAGTCTGCCTCCAGTTCTTCACGCTCAGTCTCATGAACCTCTACTGTGCACAGGTGAGAAGGAAACACCTGCACCGATGAAGTACATAGCGGTGACGCTGACATGCCAGCATCCACAGAGTCAGAACTGTGTTAGTTCACAAAAATCTGATCCAGATTTGTTTCACATTTAAGTCATTTGTGATTGATTCACTTCAAAAGCCTCATTTCCACCAACGGTTGAGGGTCAGGGTGAGTCGGGGAGGGGCGGGGCGGGGCGGGGTCATTTTTTCCAAATGCGAAAACTGGGAAGGGTACCCTCATATCCGACCAGTCTTACTTTTTTGGGACCTCTCCGTTGGGGTGCCAATCTAACTGATTCGCCCCAAAAAGGGTGGAGCTTGACATGTCGATTGGTTAAAAAAAGTCACTTCCCATTGGACCGGGCATAAAAACAAAGCAGGAATAGCTTCCTGTTTATCGCAACAGATTTGATGTTTTTCGCCGTCCTCAACCTTCCTTTCTGAGTCGGGTTTTGGTGATACTGTAAGGAAGGCTCTGCGCTGCGATGGCATCACACATCTATTGCTGCAGCCTCTCAGGTAAGGTTGTGCTTGGCTGTGGGAACACAACAAGATTACAGTTCACCCACTATATCTGCACCTTAACCGCGCTGTCCCGTACCTTTGACTTCGGTGGAAACAAGACCTAAAAAATTTGTATTTATTCAAACATGCTTCTGCTCTAATAAAACCCGTCTAACATCAAACATGTTTAACAGCAGAGTCCAAAAAACTGGGACCAGGGAAATTTAAAGCTGGATTTGTACTCGCACACGGTTGCTCACCACCGTGGGCCATGCGTGGGTCCGCAGAGGATTGGTACATGGAAGTACTCCTTTGTGATTGGTCAGTTTGGGATTACATGTTTTCAGATTTCTGGATCTTCTGGCTGAATTTTTATGGTAACCGCTATTTTTATTTGTTTGCGCTGTAAAACTTTCTTCTTTTGCTTCTGCAAGCTCGTGGAGACGCTGCACCGTAGGCACCATTGTTGTTCTTAAACAGGAAAAGCCTCCTGAAGCTGAAACAAAACCATGGAAAGAATTCCGTCTTGTGGAGTTTACCAGCCGATACCAGCCATACTGCCACTTTCAGATTCGTAGGAGAAACTGCAGCATAGGCTCAAGTGCGGGAGCATGTTTCACTAACGTGAGCTACGCCGGCCCTACGTATGTACGTATCGCGAGTATAAATCTAGCTTAACATAGAAATCTGAAAGCTGACATCAGATTAGAGACAATAAATTCATGGGTAGATACTGATTTGACTAACTTTTAAAATAAGCTTGTAAACTTCTAATTTATTTACAAATATATGAAAACAAAATGAATAGAGATTATGGACTAAAATAAAATACAACTAAATATCAAATAGATTAATAACAATAAATCAATAAAGAGGAAAAATAAATTAATAATATAAAAATAAATAAATGTGAATTAAATCAAACAGAAAAAAGATTGTTAGATAAAATAAATAAATAAAAATGAATAATAATAAAAATAAAACAAAACCAAAAACAGTTTCTTATTAATTTTGTTACTACAGGTATCGGTTGTCTAAATTGTTTGAACCTTTATATAAAAAAACAATGACAACAACAAAGAAAATTTACTCAAATGTCGGAGATGTTTTCTTGTCATGCTTTGTTTTAATAGTTTTTTATTTTTCTTGTAATAGCTTAGGAACTGAGGATACTGATTGTTTGACGCTTTCAGGGGGAACGTCCTAAAGATTTTTAATCCGTGGTTGTCGTTGTCTGACTCTCATCATGATGCTCCAGACATTTTTATTATGAACCAGATGTGGGCTGCAGGCCAGTAAAGCACCAGATGAAGTTTTCATGAAATCAGCAGCAAATGTTCCTGGTAGATTCCTGAAGTTCCGGCTAATCAGATTTTCCACTTGCTAAATTTTGTCCACGGCAAAATAAGCCAGATGTGTTTATTCAATCATGTTTTTTTGTCATTTTTTTCATGAAAATGCCAAACAACAGCAACAATATTCTCTCATCATTCTGCTCTGTACACATTTAAATGATAAGCTTTCATTTTAAGTTAAGTAGATTATTTCTTTTTGCAAGCGCATGTCATGTTTCTATTTTTTAGGCCTGTGATCAAAAATTGCATTTCCTAAATGAAATGAGTTTGTCTATATGTGAGATATATGTCTGCAAACAAAAAGTTTGAATACTTCTGTAGTCATTGTAACGGGAACGCTTGTTAGATTTGTTCAGATGTGTAAATGCCAGTTTATGTGATCCTGGTGAAGAATAAAGGAAGATGGCACAAATCACATGAAAAGGTTTCAGGCTTGCCTAAAACGAACATTAGCTCACTTTTTAGATAAATTTGAATGATGCAGCTGTAGCTCTAAACTTCTATCAGATTACAGAACAATATGTGAACATTATCTCTGCAAAGACAACTTCGAATCAAGTGAAGCAGAACAAAATGAGAGGTTTTCAGTTCAGGAGACATTTCCAAAATGGACCTTTTGACCCAGTTTGGTTGGGATTGTTCTCAATGTCCTCCAGTTGGGTGACCCCAGGTTTTAGAAGGTTAAATAAGAAGATGAATTCGGACACGAAGCTGCCTCTTTCTCCCTCACCACAGACCACGTGACAACCAGCCGTCACCACGGCAACCACAACGCCCGTCAAGATGTCATTCTAAATCAAATCCAAAATTGTTTTTAAATATTTTTATTCCTTCTGTTGCATTTTATTCTTTGTTGTATATCTATTCAATCAAAAAATATTTTTTCGCCTCCTTGCTTCTGCCCGCAATGCATTGTGGTCTATATTGACCCATCTAGTGACCTTCTATGCTCACTACTTTTTAAGATGCATTGTGGGTAATTTTAAGTAGCCTACTTTTTTCTCTCTGGACATTCAGACACCCCTACAAAATGGCGTGACCCCTATATAGGGCTCTATGTAGGGAGTAGGGGGCACATTCGGACACAGCCTGAGACACCCTGACCAACTAATGATGCAATGTTTACACAGTTCAGCAAGCGTGAATATGCACTTTTATTTTGAACATTACCGGGAGCTTTCACACTGCTCTCAGGTTTGATTTCCTGTCTGGCCCTATCTAAACTGAGTTTGACATGTTCTGGACGCGTACTGCTTAAAGGCTAAAATTTGAAATTTTTCAGTAAAATATAATTTAAAATGTTCTCATTTGTTGCGATGGGTAAAAAGAAGCTTTCCTATAAACAGTCTGTCTCTCTACATCAACAATATTTTTGTCAAGCTTTTCTCCTTTCAAGAGTTACGTGATGGAACAACTTTGTGCACTCTGTAGCTCTTTTCTACTTCCTGGTTCCTTAACCAATCATATCCGACTCCCCAAGTTGCCAAGCAACAGCAGTGTTTGGTATTTTTTGTCGACAAAAGAACCTGCAGTAATGATGTTAGGGCCAAGTGAATAGTGTGCTTGTTCTAATAAACTTATTAAATTACTATCAAATGAATTTATAAAGTGAGACTAAGGGAACAGCCACTGCGTGGCATTTGTTGATTAATGTAGCTTTTGTTTACACTCTATTTTATGCTAACGTAAATTAGCACGTGAAATTAGCGCTAGCATTGCAAAGCACAGCAACTTGCTGTGTGTGAATCATCTTCGCTCGTCATCGTGATGTTTGCTGGTGCCAATTCTCCATCCTTTATAGACTGCATATAAAAGAGCCGTCCTCTCACAAACTGGCAACCTGCGTTAAACAGTTTTTCTCTTTCGACTGCAGTTCTGATTTGAAACACAAGGTGACTGACTTCATCCTGATGATGCTTTCATGGTAGAATCTGTCTTATGTAGAATATGAAAAACTGTCTAAGATGCTAAAATCACTGTATAAGTGTGTTTTCTGCTGCAAGGAACAGCAGCGGATCCAACTGACCAGACTGAATCTATTTGTTTTGTAGGTTTACTTTAAGGCGAAATCCAAATTCACCCCTTCACTGCTGAAGTACAGGTAACTTCATCTCAGCTCTTCTTCCATAAATGTGACTAAACTTAAAAGTAAAGCCTTGTTTTTGGTTAAAAGTCATAACGATGCATTTTTAAATCCAGATCTAAACTCTCCCCTCCTGCAGACTGCCTCTGTACCTAATCTTCCTGGGGGTCAGTTTCATCTTCCTGGTGGTTAATCTGGTTTGTGCCCTACTGGTCAAGATGAGCGCTGCTGATGTTAAAACTATCGTCCTGGTGAGGGTGACCATCAACGACAGCTTGTTTGTCCTCTGTGCCGTCTCGTTGTCTGTCTGCCTCTACAAAGTTGCCAAGATGTCCCTGGCCAGCATCTACCTGGAGTCAAAGGTCCGGTTTGTTGCACTTGTAGATTAAAAAAAAAAAGAAAAAAAAAAGAGAAAAAACAGAACAGTTACAGAACAGAAAAGTAAAAACTAGTAAAATGAAATCATCTAAAAAAATGTGAACACTGTGTACAGGGGACATCAGTGTGCCAGGTGATTCTGATCGGCATCATGGTGGTGCTGCTGTACGCATCCCGAGCATGTTACAACCTGGTGGTGCTTGCCCTCACCGACATCCAGAGCATCAACTCCTTCGACTATGACTGGTACAACGTCTCAGACCAGGTGAGGGGGACTCTGGACTTTACGTGGATCCTAACCTAAAAACTGCATCTTGAATTGGGTTGACATATTTGGTTTAGTTCTTTCTTTCTTTGGTTTTAGCTCGGTTGCTCATTCTGAAGCTATTGCTTTTAGTTTTGGTTTTGGGCAGCATGAGATACTACAGCACAGAAGATGTTTGCAGAGACCAGGAAGCAGCAATGCTAACATGTAGCATAGCAACATGACAGGAGAAACTCAGCTAAAAGACTACCAAGCATCGGCATCCAAACCAAACACAGTTAAAACCCAAAGCAATTATAAGGGAATGTAAGAAAAACATGAGAACGTCTCTGTCAACTTTAGAGCTTCTGCTAATTTCTCCACAGAAACAAGGAGTCCCATGACAGCAGAGACTCTGCTGGTTACAAAGACGTCTGTCTCATCACTGTGGGACAGAGACTCTGGAGCTAGCAGCCAGAACCAGAAATCATGTCTTACTTTTGCTGTTTTGTGATGAAATGTTTGATTCCAGCTCTAAAAACTGTGCTAATGTTTCTCCTGTGACTCTGCCTTTGTTTAAATTAATCATGAAGGTGCTGCTGGTTTCCATGGAGATGAAGGAGGTTTTATAGTGAAGGATTCAGTCTTCTTATCAATAGACGCCTTCCGACAGAGATGTTCTAAGAACGCAGTACTTAGAACTGCTCTAGTTCTATGAACGATGCTTCCCCAGGGGAACTGTTTCATGTTGCATTCGCACATGAGTTGGGGGTGGTACCGGGACCGACGTGACGCGTGACGTTACCGCCACTCAACAACAAAACAAAACCCGCGAAAAATAAGATATTGATATTAAATTTTGATATTCCGCTGCGAGCCTTTAAAAGCTCTCGATGTCCCGGGTGGCGTACATGGCCAAAAGAGATTTGACCTCCTCGTCGGTCCATTTGTTGCTGGCTTTGTCCGTTGTCGTGTTGTTGTCTGTAGCTGAAACCGCAGCAGCAACAGTGAAATTTAAAAATGTCGGGGTCACAAGAAGCGGAAGTAAATAAGCAGAAGTCCGGTAAGGGGCGTAGCAACGGATGACCAAACACCTACGTTGTGTGGAACCACGAAAAGACCCTGCCTCGGAGCACGAGCTAAAATGGTTCTAGGAACAGAGGGTCTTTAGCCCTAGTTCCTGTATGTCGGAATGCGTGAAAAACGGCCTGGTTCCTGGAAAGGTTCTAGGAACTGCAAAAGGTTCCTACAGTCGGAAAGCGGCTTATCTTGGGCTTTACTACTTTCTGCATTCTCTGGTTCTAAGGTGAATGTGGGGGCTATCCCTGGATCCTCCTGACTCTGACCATTGATAGAGGTGTCCATCATCATCATCATCATGCTCAGCTTCACTTTTTATCTTCTACTGTTCACTGTGCACAGTTCCTCATCAGACATTACTTTACTCATTACTAGAACTACTTCACTCATCCCTAGGACTACATTACTCATTCCACATATGAATTAGGCTATGCTCTGGTTTTTCTTTTAGGAAGACATACCCATTCACAATTTTTTACTGTGTTACAGGTGAATTTACTTTGACTCAGGAACACATATCTTGATTCTGACATTTGTAGTAATCTCACATGTCTCAGCTTTCTGTAGAGACAAGTTTGTACATACAGCCCTTGTAGTTGTAAATACTTGGATGTCATTTTAGACATCAAGTACCATCTATTTTAACCAAGTATTTATTACATTTATAAACAATTAAGTGCAACAAATAGCAGATTTTACAAGGTAGGACTGTTTCTTACTTAAAACAAAACGAGTCTGACCTTTGATCCCTTGTGCATATCCAGGCAGACCTGCGGTCGTCACTGGGAGATGCTGGCTACATCGTGTTCGGGGTCATCCTGTTTGTCTGGGAGCTCCTGCCCACCTCGCTGGTTGTCTTCTTCTTCAGAGTTAGACGGCCGCCTCAGGACCGGGTCAGTACTCCAAGCTTTTTTATTTTTTAGTGACATCCATTTACAGTACATTTCACATATCATATTACAGCTGCAATCATATAGAAGTTGACACTGCCTCCGTCACATGTAAAGGAGATGATGGATTTTATCTTCATCCACAGAGCACCACCGGGATACCAAACCACGTTCTCTCCTCCAGAGGATACTTCTTCGACAACCCTCGTCGCTATGACAGCGATGATGACTTGGCATGGAGCATTCCTCCTCAGAATGCATCAGCAAGGTACCAACATCTGTAATTTCAGACATAACACAGCCCCTTTATTGGAGTATGTCAACACAGCAAAAATATGTATATTGTGTTCTAAGTCAATGATAACATGTTTTATAGTCTACAGTGATTTTCAACTTCCATGAATTAATATTTTAGTCACAAAAGAACACAGAAAACAGCAAAGTAAAAAGTAGTTCTAGGGTGATGTTCGGCATGGTGTAAAAAGTAGTTCCAGGGTGATGTTCAGCACGGTGTAAAAAGTAGTTCCGGGGTGATGTTCAGCACGGTGTAAAAAGTAGTTCCAGAGTGTTGTTCAGCATGGTGTAAAAAGTAGTTCCGGGGTGATGTTCAACATGGTTTAGCATCTCTTCTTCTAACATCTGTCTG
>JBAMHW010000004.1:2350551-2368124 GCA_037177495.1 Rhadinocentrus ornatus
TCCACTTTGCCTCAGACCATTTTAAATGAGCTTTGGTCCAGAGAAGACGGAAGAAGCTGGTTCTGGATCCTGTTCACTTCTGGCCTTTTAACTAACCTGACTGGAACTAACTTGGGTTTAATACATTGAATTAAATAAGCTGTAACTGATCAGTCATGAATTTAACTGTTTTACTTTTTCTGTAAAATATCCCAAGACGACTTCAGTTTATGCGTCTGGACATTTATTCACACCTTTACACCAGGTAAAACCGCCCAGACCTAAACATTCCAGTGGCTTTGAGCTTAGTCCCTTCACAGTCATAAAGAACTAATTTATTTATAGATAATACATTTTGCTCAAAAAGCTGTGAGCACACAAAGAAAATAAAAATGGTCTTTGAACCACGTGGTTCATCAGCAATGGACTTTTTTCATTTGACATTAAAATAAAAACACAATCACTAATCGCATTTATTTAGGTGCTGAACTAAAGTGGACCAATAAACACGTCCCCTTTCTAAGCTGTCAGCATTAAAACATTGAATGCTAAACTCCCTCCCGTCTCTCTGACAGACTTTCCTCCGACTGCTACGACTGGGGCAGCCGCCACAGCAGCTTCACCGTCCACACCAACGCCGACGAGCAGCGGCTGACCAGCGGAGAGCTGCACCCTTACCCATGATGCCCCTCTTCTCTGTACAGCACCACTCTGCACTTTGACGCTCATCACTTATTTTGTTTGTTAAATCATTGCTGGAGACAGTGAATATTTAGAACAAACAAGAATGATTAACAGGGTTCCTGCACATATTTAGTTTGTAAAAAATATATATTTTCAAGGATTTCCTCTGAAGTTTAGAAGAGGGTAAAACTTTGAGTTGTTGTTTCACATTTTTATAAAACTCCAGCAGTTTTGGGACTTTATATTCAACAAGCGTCATCAAAATGTCGTGTGGAATTAGAAGAATCCTGCATCCAGTTCTAGCAAAACGTAACAAATCCTTCAGAGGATTTCAATACATTTTACAGTTCATGAATTTTTTAACACAATTTAATGATCTTATTTTGCAGTTTGTTGGCATGTTGGGGTGTCACGAACAGCAAAATGTTTTTCCCTTTTATGTTTAGCTGCTGTGGAAAACCGGGGGGAAGAACCTGGAGGGTCGTGCTTCCTGAGGCTGCTTCCATCATCTTACGGTTTTTATAAATTAGCATTTTTTTTATTGAACTGCTTTATAATTGGATCGGACTGGATGTAAATGGAACTTGTTTATTTTCTTTTACTTTTATTATGAACCGTCAACATACACTCAACACCTTCTTTATCAGCACCACCTGATCAATATCGTGTCAACCAGCCAATCACACGGCAGCATGTAGTCATGTAGACGTGCTGAAGACGACTTGCTGAAGTTCAAACTGAGCATCAGGATGAGGAAGAAAGAGGATTTAAGTGACTTTGAACGCTGCATGGTTGTTGGTCTGAGTATTTACTGGGATTTTCACCCACAACCATCTCCAGGGTTTCCAGAGATGGTCTGAAGAAAAGAAACTATCCAGCGAGCAGCAGTTGTCTGGACCAGGATGTCTGGTTGATGTCAGAGGAGAATGGACAGACTGGTTGGAGATGACAGAAAGACAACAGGAAGTCCTGGTTCCTACCAAGGTCTGCAGACCAGCATCTCTGAACACACAACACATCCAGCCTGGAAGCAGATGGGCTCCAGCAGCAGAAGACCAGACCGGGTCCTCCTGTCAGCTAAGAACAGGAAACGCTGGACAATGGAAGATGGAGAAACGTTGCTGGTCTGATGAGTCTCCGTCAAGCTCCACATCCAGATGCTGGACTCAGAATCTGCTGGAGACATCATGAAGACATGGATCGCTTCAGGCTGCTGCTGGTGTGATGGATGCAGCAACTGTGTGATGCTGTCATGTCAATATGGAGCAAAACCTCTGAGGAAGGTTTCCATGGTTACCTGCTTCCATCTATCACACTAAGAATTAGTTCTGATAAAAAAAAGGGGTCCAACCCGTGTAGAGGTGTAGGTGCTTTGTCACACTGAAGCACCTACACCTGCTCAATGGCTGCAGTAACCTGTAAATATCATGGACCAGACAGCATCATGTCCGGTGTTGTGTATTCAACCACAGGCTGAATCTTCGAAATGTAAATTTGGTTTTGTTAAACTCATAAAACTTCAAACCACAGGAGCGGATGTGAATGTGTAGATTTCTGTGACTGCGCTCCAGATGAAGCTTCAACTCTATATTTCTAACAGGTTTTTGTAAGTTTAATGTGCAGCTGATGTATTTTCATGTTTGTGGTTGTGTGGTGTGTTGACACAAAATATTAAAGCAAAGAATAAAAAGGCGACTTGCAGACTGACGGTCAGCTTCTGAGTTTTCTAAGAAAGGAAGACACCAAACAGAGACCAGTCATACCTGAAGATATTTAAATATTTATTCCTCTTTGCTAATAATTATGCTCAGCAGGTGCACGTCAACACGGTGCTTCTATAAACGCATCTGAAGCAAAACTACATTTCCTACGAACATGTGCCGATCTGATCTCCACAGGAAGAATTTAATAATCAGAAGACTTCATGTAGTAATTAAACCCTGGTGAGATCTTCTGGAGGAGCAGAACTTCCATGATGGGATTTTCCCTCAGTGGAGGCTGGAAGGTGAGACTGAATGAACAAGATAGTAAATAAAAACAAAATTTCTACTTAAAATATTAGTTTTCTGCCTAACGAAATGCTGACATTAAACTATTATTAATTTTTAAACTGTATAGACTTTTACAAGTTTACTGAAACACAATTACAAAGATAGGTGTTTCACCCAAATCTGTGCTGCATCAGAATCCGTGACCACCGGGGGGCTTTGTCTTCGTGTTTCCTAAACTTGTAAAAGTGATTTTGAAGTTGGTTCAAGTATTTTGGCATTGTACGTGTGTTTTGTAAATGTACATCGTCACGATGTAAAAGCGTTTCACTTGATGTGATTTTGCACTTCCTGGCCACTATGCTCCTGATATCTATTATGTAAAAAATAATTATTTATATATTTATTTTAAAATAATGCAATAATTAAAATAATAAAGCTGGAATTTAAAAGGTCATTTTTTTAATGATTGGATGCTCAGTAGTTTCAGCAAGTCTGAAGTTGTTTAAGTGATTCGCGTAAATATTTTTGGTCACAATTTCAGGTGGTCAAAAGGGTTGAGAATTAAATTAAAATAAATCCATCCGTCATCAGCCGCTTATCCGAGGCTGGGTCACTTTTTAAGTTAAGCAGTTTAACAACCTCACCAAGAAACGTAGATTCCCAGGCCAGCCTATTCTCCTGGTGGAATGGGAAAACCACAATCAGCGGCGTTAAAGGATGATTTAAATCTTATTTACGCCCCAGCCTGCATCCACAAAGTGTTTAACGCCTGTTGTCGACCTTCCTCTCACTCCGTACTGACAGTTTCTGTTAGGGGTCTAAACAGATCCAGTCAAACATCTGCATTAAAAGTCTAAATCTGGAAAATGTCCTTTGTAAATTGTGTTAAAACTGCAGCTCTCATTATAACAGGAAAATCTGAAAGCCTCCTCATGTATTCCCTCCGCACAGACTGACAGGCTGGAACCAGTCGTGAACAAGCAGTCAGTTTTTCCTGAGTTCAACGGGGGAGACGCTGCCTTCCAGACGCTATTTTTTATCCGACATTTTATTGTTTACTTGTAAACATGAAAATGATGCCTACATCTTTTATTAGGACCAGGAAAAACAACAATAGCAAAATTTACTGTAACATGAGCAAAGCCCAGCTAAGTTGATCATATAATGAATAGAAGAGATGACCAAACACTTCTTGGTCAAACAAACAAAACTAAACTAGATATATTTAAAGGCAACTTAAAATCCTTTGGCCCACTTCGTTGCTGAGCTGGTCCATTCAGCAGGATTTAACTCTGCGGAACAAAGAAATTCAGCGTCTGGACAGGAAAACTTGCGGATCAGTTCCAGCTGGTGTTTCCTTTTCTTTTCTCTGGGATTCAACATGTTTAGTCAAATTTAAGCCTTTAAATGCAGCCGAATTAGAAATAATGAACCCATTACTATCAAAGTGAAGAAGACTTGTGATGAAGAGACGTTTCTTGTTCCCAGTAATGTCAAGTCTGACTGAATGTGGCAGGAAAAAAATAAAACAAAATGTATACAGATTTTCTTTAACAGCCCAGCTGAGGAGTGAAGCACAAATCCCACATTTTTCCTTAAATACAACCCAATCCTGTCGTGACGTTAGAAACTGGCATCTGAGCGGACACACGCAGCTTAGTTCTGGCCAAACTCGCCAACATTTAATTTGCTTTGCTTGTTTTTGCGTCGTCGTCACATTAAAAACACAATAAACTCTTTACATTGAAAAGAAACCAGATTAAAGTTGTTTGTCTTGTTGACAAATCAGAAACACGTTTCTTTGTCATGAGAACATTTTACAGTAGTCAGCATTGAGCACGAGAGGCTCATTTCAACAGAAATCTGACGGTTTTCTATTGAAATGAACCTCTAATGAAGAATTTTAACGCAGTTAAAGCAAATAAAATAGACAAACAGCACTTCAGTGGCACTTCTACAAAATCCAGAGCAGCAAGAAGGAAGAAATGTGGCTCATTCGTCCAAACACAAAAAGTTCCTGCTTTTCTATCGAGTTTATACGGATTCACTAGGAAATGACATAATTTATAGCTGCAACAGAAACACTCCGTCTCTCCACATCGTCTCACTTTCCTATGATAAACTAGATTTATAAACGCCTCCTTTCTGCCAGATTCTACTCCTTCCTTTTCCCGCCTCTGCTAGTTACACCGCTGCGGGAACCGAGCTGGGGGCTGCACAAAGACAGCAAAGTTAAATAAGGCCTTTCCTAAAACTCTCCATCAGGGACGCGAAGTTCTGGTCCTGGAGGTTTTAGATGTTCCACCAGATTACCCGGTTGGTGCAAAACTCCATGACAAGCTGCCGAGTTAAAGCGTAAAAACATGATCACATGATTTATCGGTTCAGTCCAACGATGCAATGATTGCTGATGTCCTGATACGACTGAACTGCAGGATCCAGAGACTGATACGAGACCATGTTCCTTATCAATCAGACAGTTTAATAAAAAACTCTCTTTTTAAATTATTATTATATTATTTTATATGTTCACATCCTTGAAAAGATTCCTTCATCCATGTTTGCTCCATATTTCCTGTTTAGATCGACTCTGTTGGCTCGCTAATCATTGGATCAATGTGCAGTGATCACGTGCTGAAGCAGGAAAAGTCTAAAACCTGCAGGACCTCAAGGACCCGAACCAGACTCTAAATCCTGCCGATGTGCCACCAGAATTCAGCTGTTCTGATGAGACAACTCGGGGTAATATCGGGATGTACAGCTGGGGCTGTCGGGTGGGAGGAAACCCGCGCGTCAGACTCTGGGAGGTCCTGAGTGGACGTCTTTCACACCTGCTGATTAAACTCCGACACGAGCGAAGTGGTCAGGCAACACGGCTGGAAAACCTCCCAGCGGCTCCGGCGACAGCCCGCTGACATGGCTGCCGGTAACGAGTAAAGCTGGTTCGTCTAGGTGACAAAACTCAGGCCTGAGGACAGAAACGTGGGCATGCTGGACCAGAACCTCAGGCTCTCCGCAACAAGCTTCTCTAAAAACAACAGATGAGAGAAAAGAGAGGAAAAGGAAACAAAACGAAAGCTAGGCAACTCACTGCACGAATCTGCCCAGAGTTCTTCATTAGAACCACGTTTTTCTGCATCCTTACAGCGAAGCCGCCGGGACCTGAATCAGTCTCATGAGTATAAAATCGTGATACCGTCGTGATTCAGTCTGTTCAATCAGAACAAACCTGCTGCTTCTCCAGGGTTAACGTCTCCAACAATACCAGCAACGTGGGAAAAGGCCAAAGTTTGGAAGTGCAGAGGAAGTTTTAACAGCCTCCAGGATTTTCTGTCAAAGGCAGCTGGAGGCAGAAGACTAGACACCCGATCGATCAAAGCAGGATGTTACAGAGAGGAAAAAGCAGAGATTGGTGGGATCAGAACGGGGGGAAAGATTTAGTCTGGTTCGCTGCTTCTTTGGCTGCTGCAGTTCTCTGGGACTGTGCTGCCTACGGGTCAGGTGTGGCGTCTCCTCCGGTTACCTCTGTTCCTTCAACATGAGGCGGAAATTATGGAGCTGATTGATGCTGGTGGACAACCTGCAACCGAGATGGAGACAGAACGAGACATTTAAAAAGTAACTGTTGTAGACTTTATGTCTTCCAGTCAGTCAGCACAACATACAGTGGCTAGAAAACTATTCACGCCCTCAGAGTTTCTCTGTTTTTAAAATCTTTTTAAGTTTGAAGCTGTAATTTAAACCGAGTCTCGGTCAGATTGAGGTCTGGGATGAGACTCGGTCTTTCCAACACATTTCTTCTTCAACCATTCAGTGCTTCTCCAGTCGGATGCTGAGAGTCGTCGCCCTGCTGGAAGATGAACCTCCGTGGATTTAACTCCACCTGTAATTCCCTCAGCTCTGACCAGGTTCCTACTCCCTGCTGATGAAAATCATCCCCACAGCATGATGCTGCCACCCCCATGCTTCATCGTGATGACGCTGGTCTTGGGGTGATTTGTGTTTCTTTCTTCATGTCCAGAGAGTTCAGTGTCTCAGTCTCCTCTGACCAGGGGAGCTTCTTCCAGATGTTTGAGGGGGGGTGGTAGTCCTGTGCAGGGGTTGATTTACACAGCGGCTTGTGGGGAAGCCTTGTTTTCGCACATGCACGTTAATATCCGTGCACGGCAAAAACTGCCGAAACATCCCGCTACTACTTTTTGCAGCTGATCCAACCAGAAGCATCTCATATAGGGATGAAACACAGCCAACAAACAACTGCTTACGATGTTGGCCAAGCTGCCATCAATCCTGGACAACACCTCCCACCCTCTACATGAAACTGTGGGGGCTCCCAGAAGCTTCTTCAGGTACAGGCTGCTGCACCTCAGTGTGTTGTGTTCCCATCGACATGCTGTCTGTAAACTACGACGTACATTTGTCCTTTTGACCTGCCATCTGGGACGTGTTTTATTGCGTCCTGTTCTATTATTGTCATGTTTTTACTGTAAATGTTTTCTACCATCCTCTAACTTTCTACTTGCTGTTGGAACACCTGAAATTCCCGGTCTACACAATTAATAAAGTACTATCTTGTTTATCTCCAATCATATCTTAATAAATACAGAATGCTGGCAAATTAATGCTGTTCTTTTGGTTTAAGAAACACCAGGAACCTAATGGAAAATAAAATTAAATAGAACCTGAAAGTGGACTACTTTTTAAGAGCGCCTCCGTACGTCTCAGGTGAGTGTTTTCTTCCTTCAGCTTCCCAGTAATTCGTGAGCAGATCCAGCGGTCTCTGATCTGGAACTTGCCGCTCCTTCATGGTTTCCTTTACTTACCTCCAGTCGGTGATGATTAATGAAGCTTGGTGGGATTTTAGTTTCAGATATTTCTTTCTAATAACCCACAACTTTGTCCCTGACCTGTTTAGAGAGCTCCTTGGTCTTCATGGTGCCTCAGGGTGCATTCACACCAAGGATTTGATGTGAATCCAAGTCTGTTTGCTCGGAAGGTCCACTTTGTTTGAGGAATTGTGAATCAACATAGTGGACTCGGCCCAGATCTCTCAACAAATGCAAGAAGCAAATGACAAAGCAAAGGGCATTGTGGGTAAACAACCAAAACACATGTGCATGTGGGACGATAGGTGGCCCTGAGAGGAAGAAATGGCTCGCTGTCAGATGTAGAAGATTCCGGTTAAAGTTTAGATAGAAATCTGATCCACCCAGACCTCTAGGATCTGATGCAGCTCCAAATTTAGCTGTTATGTGCTAGAAACCAAAGTTGTTCTGCATTAACCGATAGCCACTTTTCTTCTTCATGATGCCTCGCCGCCCCTGGCGGAGAGTGGAACAGGTTATTTAAAAGGTTGGATTCATTTGACAAGTTTAGCGTGACTGCAATCTCCTCCCATATTCCCCCGTTTACACTTCCGAGTTGTAATGGGAAAAAAAGGGAAAAATCCTGTGGGTTGAATAGTTTTACCAGCCATTGAATTTGATGAACAATTTATAAAAAGCTAATTATCCGTTTTATGTAACTTGTTTTCCTTCTTGGATCTTCTTCACACTTCCTTTAAACTTGCAGCCTACGTACCTGCCAAAGCCGTTAATTAAGGCCACGATCTCCTGTCGGGTGAGCTGGAAGCCTTTAGACGGACTGTGTTCGGGCAGGTTCTTAATCTCCTTCTCAGAGAAGAGGATCTTCAGAGCTGTACCCAGACCCTGGGTCTGCACACAACACAAAGCAGATTCATTCACAAAGCAGAGAAAACCTTCTCCCTCCAGCTGAGCAGAGTCTGACTTCACGTCAAGCCGCTCTGCTTCACACTGGCCGTCCAAACAAAGACACTCACCTGAAGTTTTCCCCACAGTCGACATTTACTGCAGCCGACGCAGTCCATGATCCGGGAGATGTTCTTAAAATGGAGGCGGAACTCCTCCTGAACGGGACAAAAGATCAGGACGAAACATGAACCCCAACTGGTCATTAAAGCAAAAGTAAACAAATGAAAAGGACAAAGCTCAGAAAAACTTCCTGCTGAGAATCAGTAAGTTTATTTATATTCTGTGTCAAGGCTGAAAATATATTTGCATTTTAAAGCAACATCGCTGAACTCTGGCAGATTTTCACGCAGTGATGCCTCCCAAAGACGACTATCCTGCTTCCTGCATCATCTTAACTCTCTTGTCCCTTTCTCTCTCTTTTTTGGGGGGCACCACAGTTTGAGGTTCGTCTAGGGCTCCAGCCAGGACCGGTACAGACACACGCACAGCGATCCTCTCTGAGGATGAGCTCTATCCATGTCGAAGAAAATACGTGATTCAGCCATGAGGAACGCGCGTATGCGTGATTTGAAGAAAAGATATTCAGCAGCCTGTTTACATGAATCATAAAACTATTGAGGTAAAAATGGCGAAAAGACTAAATACAGGAAAACCAAAACCGAAGACTTGAGAAATCCGACATGTTTGTTCTGTTGATCTGAAGCTAGACTCAGTCTGAGCTTTGAGGACTTTTTAGTTATTGCCAGCTAAATTTCTTGGATGAAGGTTGTGATTTCTGAGCTGAAAATAGAAAATGAAGAAAGTGAAGCAGTTAGAAGCTATCGTTAAAAGTAGCAGGTTTCACCTTTAACGTTTTGGCTTCCATCTTGTCCCCAGCGAACATGGACTTCTCATCAAAGTGCATCGGGAAAGCTCTGGAAGAGAAGCAGCCAGTCAAGTCTGATCGCTCTACCAACCACGAGAGTCAGGTTCTCAGCTGTTGCAAGAAAATAAACATTTACTTGATCTCGCTGAAGACCTGCAGCAGCAGGTCCTTCGTGTCTCCGTCCTCCGGAGCATTTCCAGTGTACAGGTTGACGAAGGCTCGTTCAAAGTACGGAGCCACCTTGTAGAGGGCCCGCAGCTCTATCAGGTACAGGAAGTAGAGATTCTTCAGCCGCCGGGTGCCCTCGCCCTTCGTCTCTGCAGTTTCGAAGCGCTGCCGGAACTCCTGGATGTTTGGACCCCACACTGTCCGGCCCCAGCCCTCTGCAGAAAACACATAACACAAACCCTCTGAAAAACCACGGAACCGGTCCAACAATAGAACGGCTTCTTCTCTTTATTTCTCAGAATAAGTCTCATCTTTGTGCAGCAATCTAAAGCCCGGATTTGGGTCGGTAAATCCTGATCTCTGTGGTCCGTACCTTCGCTCGGTAGGCGGTGCACCGGTTACAGATGCTTCCATAGACATGAATACGTAGACGCCACATCGACCGCCTCAGCCTGCTGCTGATATACGTCAGCACATCAGCCATGTTGGTCGGGGTCACAGCGAGCATTAGACGAACATAAGTTAACGGCTGTGTGTTTAAACTAGATTAAATATGAAACATTTGTAAATATTTCAGTTGACTGGGTTTTTGTATTGAAATTATTGGTGAAAAAAGAGTTTAACCGTAACTTAACCAGTAATAATCAGTGACAGACAATCACGGGACTTAAATACATGATGAATGGGAAAAATGATTGTCAGAGGGTAAAACCAGGCGTTTTTCAGGAAGGGATATAGTTGATTTCTTTCTAAAATCTGCATTATTTTGATTATAATCCTCAAGTTTAAAAGGCATCCCTACTAAAAGCCTAATTTGTAAGTTGACGCATCCAAAAGTAAATTTACTTTAAAATTTTCTATCATTTAAATAAAAAGAAAACAAACAGTTTTGGAAAACATGATTCAAAAAGTGAATCAACTGCAGTCTAATTTCTTACTTATTTGTGAAATGGTCCACAACAGACACTCATGCAGCGCCTTGTCAGCTGTGTCGGAGTTTACCAGTGTCCCACCGTCCTTTGCCGTCCCTCAGGAAGCCACTCAATTCCCGATGTGACACTGGATTGGGCCGAACAGAGCCTAGTGGGAGGACCCCTTTGCTGTGATTGGTCAGTCAGGTTTGAGGATTCATAAAGTGCAGCCAAACGCAGACAGATAACTACACCACCGCATTTAATAAAAAAAAAGGAAGAGAAAAATAAAAATGAGACTGCAAAGAGAATCCCACGCATACACAGGGAGAACAAACGCACGCCCCACAGAAGGGCCACTCCCAGCCAGGGCTCGAACCAGCGATCTTCATGCTGTTTAGGCTGCCGTTACATTAATAAGTTAATGATTGAAAATGTGCCATTTAGTCAGGTATTTTGTATTAATTTTATGGGAAATATATTAATTACACTTGATTATGATATAACAGCTCTAAAAAATGTAGAACTATAATAAATGTTATTATAGGAAACCCTGTAGTAGAAAGGTTGAAGGCTAAATGATATTACTGACAGGTTCCTGAAAGCAACAACAAAAAACTTTTTCATTCTCACCATTTCCAAGTATTTCCTGATGATCACAGTAAAAGGTTTGTTCAGCCCCGAACTGCAGAAGATCCACGTGTCTTTCCTCCGACCAGGTTAAAAATGGGTAACTTGTCAGGACCGAAATGGCGGTGCCGTTGGCGTACAAAGCGGGGAATAATGCGGCGTCTCTGTATAAATGTCTATGGATGCATCAGCTACGTGACAAAGCGACATCAAGCATCTTAGACGTAGTGCGACGCCTTCCTTGAATTACAGTACGCGACCCAGAAACAGAGCAGGAGAATGAAGACATCCAACACTTTTGCCTTTTTTCTTCCTGGAATGTGGCTTTAAAGAAAATATCCACTTTATATTCAAAGATGAAGCTGTTCTTGCTTTGTTCTTATTGCTGAGTCTTACAGGAAGCGATGACTCTTTTCCAACTGTCAATAGACTGCAGTGTCTCTAGCTCCACCCCTTAGAGTCAGGCCGATAAGACCGGGACCGGAACTGGGAACAGAAGGGTCCTAAAAAGTAGGATGAGTCGGATCAGACATTCTGACTTCTTTGCCAGTTTTTACCTGAGAAACGGAAAAAAAAGTGTACCGACTCAGACCCGTTGGTGGAAACGGAGCTAAACAGAACAGACCAATCAATCCGCTCCTTTTATTTCAGGATGTAAACAGTTTCAGGCCCAGTTTCTGCGTCGGTTAGGCTCATAATTAGACCCGTTTTCAGGGAGCTTAGCTATACGGAGCAAAACCACGGCAAAGAGCGGGGGGAGTCCTGAGCAGAACAGCTGATATGCAAGCAGGAAAAGAAACAAACCAGGAAAGAAGAGATTCAGGAAGGAAACAAAAAAGCAGAAGAAGAATGAGGCGAGAACAACTGTTGAAATTGCGCAAGCTTTTGAGGAAATGTTTAGGGTGTGTTGGGCAGTTGGAAACAACTTTTCAGCGATGCGTTACCGCTACTAAACGGTGTCTGAAGCTGACGTCGGCTTGCAGGAAGAACTCTGGGCTTAGCACTGCCCCCTAGTGGAGGAACTGATGTAACAACCATGATATGCATGGAATTATGAGGACGGCGACGCATGAAAACGGTTGAAACGGACGTTGCTATTTACGCACGTAATGAAGCATAACTGGGCCTTAAGTGGTCTCATGTTTGATATGAGCAGAACTAAATCTGCAGGTGTAACAGTTGTGACATGGAAAGTATGGCGAGGTTCATACCATCCAGTAAATACTCAGCACACAGGTGGATGTTGATGCTGCTGTGGAGGCCCGAGATGAGTCGGTAGAAAACTCTTTTCTCCAAACACAAACCTGGACAGAGAGAATTCATTTAAACAAGTTTAAATGTTGATTTTTCTACAGTTTAATCCTGAACACGGTTTAGAACCAATGAGGCTCATTAGGCTCAGGT
This sequence comes from Rhadinocentrus ornatus, assembly GCA_037177495.1. Taxonomy (NCBI): domain Eukaryota; kingdom Metazoa; phylum Chordata; class Actinopteri; order Atheriniformes; family Melanotaeniidae; genus Rhadinocentrus; species Rhadinocentrus ornatus. The sequence goes on from JBAMHW010000004.1 coordinate 2,362,955, forward strand.
CCAGAGTGATGATGATGAGGGGAAAGTCAGGTCTGAGAGGTGGGCGGACCAGCATGCTCCAGTCTAAAGTGGAAACTTTATACACTGAAGACATTTTAAAGTGAACGTGCACACCAGTCAGTTCACCTCGTGGCCTCATTCACCAACCGTAATTTCTTCTTACGCCCTACTTAAGAACTTTTTACTGAGATTGTGGCATCATGAAAATCTTCCCATCTTGGACTTCTTAGGTCAGAACGAACAGTCAAATATAAAAAACATGCTGCATCCGTTAAATCTCTGAGAGCAAAAGGTAAGCAGCAGGCATGTAAAATAATTCATAATAATATAATTTAGCTTAATTAAATCCTCATAATAAACCTGCCAGACAGTTTAGATATGTTTGTGAGTTATACTCCCATTTTTTCTTTTACACTGTATCTGGTTTCTACATCATCGTATTCTTCAGGCTTTGAAGCTACAATAAAATAAAGTTTTTTATGGTTGTTTCAGAGAAATCTGTGTGAGCAGAAAGGTAGAAGGCTAAGGAGGAACTCACCTTCCAGCCAGTTGTAGAAACCTTCTCCTGCAAAGTGACACAAAGGTGAAACAAAGCCTCAGACTTCTGGTTTAACACAACTAAAAGTTTAAATTCACATGAAGGTTTTACTTACCATCATCATCTCCTGAAAGAGGGAAAATATTCACTTTGTGTCATTAAGAGGCAACAACATAAACACAAGTCTATGAAATCGTGGCAGAAATAAGGATTCAAAAATGCAAAAAAGGGTTCCTACGGAGGCCTGAAACAGCCAAAATAAAAAATACAGAAATATAAAAATAGCACAATAAACAAAATGATGTGCCAATAAATTATACAGAAAACTAAATTATTTCTTTTATTAAGAAACCTATAAAACACAACACAAATTTATGTTTATTTGGTCATTTTCAACTTTTTAAATTTAACTTTGTGTTAATTATCCTATTTTATTTATTTGTATATTTATTCAACGTTTTGTTTGTTTGTTTGTCACATTTACTTCCTCATTATTTCCAAGCGTATTTATTTCTGTCTCTCGCTGTTACATTCTGTTCCGCCTGTTAGTTGTGCAGGTCTGCAGCTGAAACAGAGTCTTTGTTACCGCATCCACACCAAACAATACAGTCATAAGTCATTGTGTGATTTTTCTGCTAAAGAGAAGCTCCTGTACAGCCTCCTGGTAAAAGTCAGTCATTTCTGCCGGCTTAAAACCTTCATGTCCCTCCCGAAGCCTCACTCGGCAGAGCCAGGCAGCCACACAAGAAGTATCGGCTGCACAGCTCCCCGAGACCTGCTCAGTGCTAATTGACCAGTAGGCGAGGATCTGGCACAAAAATACGCCCTGAAAGGCCGCCCCCCTCATTTACATAATGAGGCAGAAGTGCATTCAGAAATGTAAAATGGAGACACAGAAATAAATACACTTGGAAAAATAAAAGAAAATGCAAGATTGGAAATAAGGACGCAAATATAACTGAATAAAATAAAGTGTCGATACACAAATACAATTTGAGATGAAAATAAAATACAGAAATAAATAATTTTGGGAATTAAAGCTGCAAGCAGCGATGAAGGCCCTCGCACCTCTGGCGCCGCTCCGGTCTATTGCGGCGTCAGGCGGCAACCTCCCTCCCGCAGCGCGCCTGCTCTCGTCTGCAGCCGAATGCCCGTTCTTCCAGAGGTTTTCGCACTGTGATGTTCCTCATTAGTAGATCAACTGGCGCCTCACAATTCGTGTCAAATTCTAACAAACGGGAGCATGATTTTATCCAGAGGGAAATGTCACGTAGCCACTAGGTGGCGCTGTAGTAATTTTTCATGTACAAACCTGTTTAGGTTGGAACTCTAATGCGATCTGAAAAATATCAACTAAGTCCAGAGTTAGAGCCACTTCCTGGTTCATAGTGAATGATTTAAACATCACAGGAAGCCATTTTATCATGATGCTGAAAGAAGTCAGTCTTATTTTCAACCATGGGATCATGGATGACATTAACGAGTTTGAATTGGTTTTACAAGTTTTAAAGGGTTAAAATTATAGGACTTCCTGTTCCCAGAGGCTGAAAACATTTGGACATGAAGACGTTTTTTTCTATGTCCTGGCTTGTTATATTATTATGCCGAATTTCATCCGTGTCAGTCAAAGCAGTGGTTGGGGCTGATAGATGAAATAATTATAGGGGGCGCTATAGAGCCATATTTCTAGCATATGTCAATTTGAATTAGTTCTAGACCTGGCCACTGTCCTCCTTGGCGAGTTTGTTGGAGATCAAGAGTACTTTGGCTCAGTTACAAGTACTTCCTGTTTCATGGCGTTGGACGCCATTCGCTATGGTTACGTTTGGCGAAGGCACTTGAGTTTTTTTCCCCTGTAGTTTCATGAAAGGGTTTGACCTGAACTGAAGCACTTTTAAGTGTGTGAGGTTCATTCCTGAGAAGAAAAACGACCTCGGCGTCTGGAAAAAGCACATCCTGTTGTAAGTGGGCGGGGCTTATCCCGAGACCAGAAGTGGTTACATGTATCTGTTCAGGGCCAAACCCTGATTAATCTCTTGGTTTGATGGTGACTGGATGAAAATTGAGAAATTAATATTTATTTTTGATGTGATGGCGTCTTATCCAAGTTCGCCATGGTGCCACGGTCCCGCCCTGAACGCCAAATGCTATGAGAAGGTTTTTAATAACTTTTCATCACACGTGCCTCTGGCCAGCACGATGAAATCTCTAGGAGGAGATAGTTTAAATGCAACGCAAAGAAACATGCGAAAGTGAGCCCAAAAATGACACTTTTTTCAAAATTGCTAACTTCCTGTTGAAGTTATTGTATAGGTCCATAGGGCTTTTTGTACGTCCTGCCATGTTCAATCAATATGCCGAATTTCAGCCAAGTCAGTCAATGTAGTGGGAAAAGCTAAGCGATTAAATGGTTGTAGGGAGCGCTATAGAGCCAAATTGCAACATTTCCAGCAAATGTATAACTTAGTTCCAGGCCTGACTGCCATCCTCTCGGCCGGGTTTGGTAGAGATCGATGGTACAATGAGTGAGTTACAAGTACTTCCTGTTTCATGGCGTCGGACCAATATTCGCCATGGTTATGCTTGGCGAAGGAACTTGAGATTTTTATTGTGGTATCATGAAAGGGTTTGAGCTGTTCTGAAGCAGTTTCAAGTATGTGAGGTACATTCCTGAGGAGAAGGACCCTGGCGTCTGAAAACCCCCCACTTCCTGTTGATAGTGGGCGGGGCTTAGAGCTAAACCGGAATTGGTCATATGGGTCTGTTCAGGGCCAGATTCTGATTAATCCCTGAGAGTTTGATGGTGATTGGGTCAGAATTGAGGGATTTATATTGATATATGATGTCATGGCGTCCTATTGAAGATCGCCATGGCGCTCGCTCTACAGCGTAGAGTAACAGCTTTTACTGGATATCATCACCAACTTGTTTTCTGCTGTATGACCCAGTTTGGACCTGATTGTGTGTCTTCGAGTAAAAACCATGACTTCCTGTGACCAGGGGGCGTGACCTATTCATAATCCAATCATTGACATGCACTAGCATCATATGTTGCCATTTTGGTTCAGATATGTTGTTTTATGTGGAAGTTTTGTCACTTTCGCTTTTCAGGTGAGACATCAAACCTTGAAGCCCCGCCCCCGCTATGCCTAACTTTTAAAGACACACGCCTTCTAAACATCCTGAGCAATTTTGGTGCGGTACGATGAAATCTCTAGGAGGAGATAGATTTCAAGCGACATGAGTAAAACTCAATGTCCGTATTACACATTCCTTTAGGCAAAATTTGGTGAGTTTTTAAACATGTTCAGGCCCCCCAAAATGCGGTTTAGTTGGGAGAAGAAGAATAATAACAAAGAAGAAGAAACATTCGAAATACAATAGGCCTTCGCACCGCCTTCGGTGCTCGGGCCTAATAAATACAGGGATAAAAATTAATTAAAAAAAAAAAGAAAAAAAAGAAACCCAAATAAATAATTAAATTGAACTGAAAATGACATGGAAACGTAAATAAGGAATATTAACATCAAGTTAAATTAAAACAGTTGAAAATGGCTAAATAAATATAAATTCGTGTTATGTTTTATAGGTTTTTTAATAAAAAAAAAACTTTTTTTTTTTTTTTACATATTTTGTATAATTTATGGGCACATCAATTTGTTTATTAGGCCACTTATATATTTCTGTATTTTTAGTCAGTTTCAGTCCTCCGTACCCAACATGTTAAACAGCAGATAAACATGCTCACGTAGATTAACGATGTGAGCTTCAACTGGCGGCTTTTTTTGTTATTAATCGCAACTATTTCTAGTGGTTGCTACGTTCACTCATTACTTCTACTGAAAGCTTATAAAACTTTTACTTTTTGTCATTTTTCAATACGCAGCTGATGAGTTTTCATCAGCTGGAAAATTAGACGCCATATTTACTTGAATATCTAAAAACTTCCTCGACCTGAATCTGTGTCTTTGCACATGGTGAAATGAGAACAAATGTAGATTTTTTTGTCTGACCCACCTCTACTGGGAGCCAGAGGGTTCAGAGGCCGGTACACCGATCTGGGCCTGCCAACACAGAAACATGTTTATAATGAGAGCATTTGTATCATCTCTGGGAAAGAATATTGAGCTCAATGTAGTTTGTTTTGATATACAGAATTTAAAGAAGTTATAACAGGCAACAGAAAACAAAAACATTTACAATTTCTGAGGATTTGAAGACTAAATCTGAAGTGATGTGATGCAAACTGACTGCCCACTTTATCAGCTCCACCTGTTCAACTTCCTGTTAGCACAAATATCTAACCAGCCAATCACATGGCAGAAACTCAACACACACAGTCATGTAGACATGGTGAAGTTGAAACTGAGCATCAGAATGAAAAAGAAAGAGGATTTAAGTGCTGCGATGGACTGGTGACCTGTCCAGGGTGTCCCCCACTTCTCACCTGTTAAAAATGCTGGGATAGGCTCAAGCTTAGCCGCGACCCGCAATGGATTAAGCAGCAGATAATGAATGAAGGATTTAAGTGACTTTGAACCTGGCATGGTTGTTGGTATTTACTGGGATTTTCACCCACAACCATCTCCAGGGTTTCCAGAGATGGTCTGAAGAAGAGAAAATATCCAGCGA
>JBAMHW010000004.1:2409722-2426585 GCA_037177495.1 Rhadinocentrus ornatus
CCCCGAGATACGTGAACTCCTCCACTTGGGGCAGGACCCTATTGCAGACCCGGAGAGAGCACTCCACCCTTTTCCTGGACCTGAAACTGGACCTGATTTACTAAAAGTTTGCATGTATAAAAATTGCTAACTTGATAGCACATTCAAAGACACGATGCAGCTGATTTACTAACCAGGCGAGAATTGCGTCTGTTAAATGGACCAAATAATGTGCGTAGTCCATTTAGCTCCTTTAAAAAATATGCAATATGGGACGAAAAGACATCTTTTCTGATCATGTAAACATATTTGGGATGACAGAGGCAACGATTGTTTAAACATATGGTTGTGTTGCTGAATGCTGCTACACAGGATGGGCTGTTACTGCTGCGCTCTGGGTCTGCTGCCAGTGACAGTCCTCACCACCGTCTGTACCCCATCTCTTAAGGGCCTTAATGACCATCGTCAGCCCAGATAGAGCACTGAGCTGCAGAGTGAACGCTGCAATGCGCCCTTATTAATAGGAATGCACATTGGTTTGACCATGTGGCCATGTTTGGCATGTGACAGCGATGCAGCACTACATTGTGGGATGTACCTGAAGCTAGAAGCAATGTCAGCTGTGTGGTTATTTTTCACAGTGTCAAAAGAAGATACTCGAAAAGCAGCATGCAATATTTGTGGAAGTGATGCAAGGAGGATCCCATGTCAAATCATTCAACCCCACAAATTCGTCTGTCATCTGAAAAACTACCATCCAGAAGCTCACAAACAATGGCGGGAAGCTAACGCCCCTAATGTTTGCATCATTTTTACTTTGTACAGAATTTGATCGTTTTAAACCTTTTGAAACAAAATATATGTATTAACATCAATATATATCGGTTATCGGCCATAACAACAATATTAATTGGTATCAGCCAGAATTTTCATATCGGTCCATCCCTACTTACACAACGCGTAACTCACGCATAATGAAAGGTGCCAAAGGAAGCACGTTAATTTGATCGATATGTCTTGGGCTGAAAGTTTTATTTCATTAATAAAAGTCAGTTCTGTAACATACCTTGCTCTGCAATCAGCTCTAGTGCTTCATATCCGGTATTCCAGCCATCTGCTTCTCCCAGTAAGTGAGCAGCACCAAGTGCTCAACACTGGTCAGAGGCGTCTCCTGTCCTGTCCTACACCTTATTTGCTAAAGTTTTATTATAAGCAGTTTGTTTTGGAACTTTGTTTCATGTCTTATCACCTCCTCTTAACCTGATCTGGTGCTCTTTTGGTTTCGCCAGCTGCATTCACTGTTTAGCAAATCTTCTTCCACACGTGATTCATCTACGTGTTATGGGATGTGTCTAACTGCTGTGTGTGATTCAGCCAGCTCAGTGTGTGTGAGTGTGAGTGAACGCGCACGTGAAGGGAAGCGCGCATCGGGAGTGAAGAGAGCGGAGGTGTGGTGTAAAAAGTGCGAACAAGGAGTCAGGTGGATACCTCCGGGTTGGAGACGGACAGTGCAGTCTTCTAATAAAGCCGTTTCTCAGCCAACCGCCGCCTTCCTTTGCTCGTGTTTCACCCCGTTAACAAGTGTAGAGAGGAGCTTTGGGTGTTCGCCTCGAAGCGAGTGCTACTTCGGCCCTGTCCCCCGTGTCTTCCGACCACGGTCAGAAGAGGAAAACGGGAAAGGTACGCTGCACGTCAGGTAGTGGGCGTGGCCAAGGTGCAGCAGCATTGCTGAGTGACAGATTGCGCTCAAAATAGGCAGAAAGGTCCTGGATTTTTAATGTCGGACAATCAGCCCTTGACCATTTTCATCTCGTCTCGTCATGTTTTCGTCATGAGAGAGCCAAGTTTAGCTCGTCACTGTCTCGTTATCGTCATGAAAAAAAGGTTCGTCAACAAAATAAATTCGTCATCGTCGACGAAAACAACACTACTGCAGCTCAGCGACATCTTTTATTTTTCTCGTCCACTAACATCAGTGTCTCCAGCAGGTGGAGGTTAATTTTGTGTTTGCGACTTTCGCGCTCTGCTTCTAAACTCTGTGTGGCAACGCCACAACACACACACATTCTCATGTACATACTGCTGTTTGCTGCCGTTATTAATTACGCCAACATTCTTAGCTGATCACCCACAAATCATAAACACGTGCATCTTTTTGCGTTTGCACCAAATTTGGGGCTCTTTATCAGGGATCTTAGTAAATCAGGTGCCCGTGGACATTACAATGTACAATTCTGACCACAAGGTGATCTAATGCAGCGATGTTCTTCCTGCCAGTCGGTAATGTGGTTAATCACCAGTCATGGATGGAAAAAAAACGAATCAACATCAAAAACAATAAAACTGGTAAATTAAGCAATACACTTAGAAAACTACAGCGATATAACAGAAATGATACAAACACACACTCTCGGCTCATGTAACTTTTGCTCTGGTAGCCATGTTCAACGCCGCCCAAAGTCTTTAGCTGCGTCTGAATGTCCACCTACTAACCCCTCCTTCTCTACATCTGTACCATATAGCACACTCAGTGTACTAGTGACTCGTTCTCTTGGCAATTCGGTCACGAAGCTGCCTATTTTTCCCTCGCCACAGACCACGTGACTACCAGTCGTCACCACGGCAACCACAACGTCATTCCAAATCCAATCCAGAATTGTGTGTAAATATTTTTATTTTTATTCCTTATGTTGTATTCTGTTCAATAAAAAATGGTTTTCTGCCTCCTTGCGCCATGTTGAGCTTCTGCCCACAATGCATTGTGGTCAATATTGGCCCGTCTAGTGACCATCGATTCTCACTATTTTTTAAGATGCATTGTGGGTAATTTGGAGTGCCCTATATAGGGCACTATGAAGGGAGTAGGGGCACAGTCGGACACAGCTTTTGAGTATTAGATAGCAGTAAATTATTATTATTAATTATTAAAGAATAATCAGTAACAGGTGCGGAGGATTAGAAATACCCCACACCTGTTTCAGATGGAGCTGCTCAACCTTGACATCTATTGCCCAAAATTTTAAACCGCTTCTGATTTTGATAAAATTGTATTTACTTTATCTAATTATTATATTTAATTTTTTTTATTTACTCTTATGTATGTATTTATGTTTACATTATTTAATTATTTAATTGTTATGACTTTTTGTTATTATTAAATATTAAATTTGTTGCTATGGAAACCTTCCACCAAGGAGAAGAACTAGAATAGCAGCTGCCGTTCATGGGCTCTATGGTGTTGGGGGGTCTGGATGGGGCTCCCTCTGCCATCTTCTGGGTTGGTCGTCCGGTGGTGGGCTGGCTTGGATTTCTGCTCTGAAGTGGCTGCTGGTCTCCCGGGTCTTTGGTCCCTTTTATTCCTTTTATTTTGCAGTAACCGGCCGATACGTCCCCATGTTGTCCCGGGGGTTTAATCGGCAACAGCTACGGTTATGTTTTTGTTTTTTGTTGCTGCTGTTGTGGTTTATGTTGTGATTCATGTCTTCTTGCTGGGGCTCCTGATGATTGTCAGCTTTGTTTTCTTGCAGAGGCTGACGGATGTTTTCTGTAGGTGTTGCAGCTGGTTGCCTGATTTTTCTGTTCTGGTTGAACAGCTGATGATTTCTATCTAGTGTATCTTTGTCTCTTTTTCCTTTCTTCACTCTGTCCTTCTTTTCTTTCCTCAGTTTCCCTTTGTTTCTCCTTTGTTAGGTTCAACATACACAAGCCACTTAGTTTTAGCTGAAATAAAGAGAAAGCCCCCTTTTAAGCATCAAGGTGGCTTTAAACCCACAAAGTTTATCTATAAAGCTCCTCTTGGAAAACAAATTGTATGGCACGGCATGGCAGAGTTCTGGAAAGTTCTGTTATTCGGTTTCTGTTTTACATTTAGAAATGATGATGAAAAAATCTTAAAGAAAAATCAGGTTTTTGTGATTAAATTAAAGGTTGGATGCTGATCTTCTGTCTTACCTTTGTGTGAGTTCAGGTGGACGAGATCTATTCAGTTCCTGATGTTGGGACTGTGGTGGGAGGAACTCTGTACAGGTGAGAAAATTCATTTGAGTAAAGAAATACTGAACTCCTCGGTAATTAAACGGATCTAGAAAGTTAAATGTTTGGTGCACTTGAACGTGGCCTGTCAGATTATTTTACAGCCACTGGAGAACCAGAACCCAGTCAGACTCCGGGTCCTGGAATTTATGCAGATGTTGTCACAAAGTACTGGAATTAATGTGTGTGTGTGTTTCAGTGGAGTGTGTAGGGAGGGCGAGCGGCTGGTGGTGGGTCCGACGGATGAGGGACGTTTCCTGCGTCTGAAGGTTGGGAGCATCCAGAGGAACCGCTCGGCCTGCAGGGTCCTGAGGGCCGGACAGGCGGCCACGCTGGCTCTGGGGAACTTTGACCGCTCGCTGCTGCGTAAGGTCAGAGTTCAACTAAAGACGTGCACGTGGGAGGTGACTGAAAGCTGGTGGAGCCACCACCAGCCTTTTAATCAGGGCTGAGGTCAAACTCGGTGTTAAGGCAGCGCTATCGTTTCCATGGGAACGAGTCACTTCGTCCTGTGATGAACTAGTTCTGCCCCTATTATGGTTCCAGACCCTTTGTACTTCTCCCAGTATTACACCATGTTCCAAATTATTATACATATACTGTTTTTGTCTATTTCTCCTAAATAATCAGTGTTAATTTATTCCTAAAAGTTATATTAGGTTCTATAATAATCTGGATTTTTTGTACTAAACTACTATTGATGAAAATATCCCTCAAAATGCAGAGTTCCAGATTTTTCTGTACAACAGTTTAAAACATTAAATATCTTGTAGAGAACTGAAGATGTTCACCTCTCAGGTTATTTCTTCAGTAGAAGATTCATTTTGTACAGAGAAATGAAACGGTGGGACGTGGTAAACGGGAATCTGTGCCGTGTCTTCGCAGGGCATGGTGATGGTCAGCCCCACGATGAACCCGACCGTCTGCTGTCAGTTTGAAGCCGCCATCGTCCTGCTCTTTCACGCCAAGACTTTCCGGCGGGGCTCGCAGGTCACCGTCCATGTGGGTAACGTCCGGCAGACGGCCGTGGTGGAGTGCCTTCACGGAAAGGTTGGCGTTTTCTCTGCGCGGTGTTCGGTGCTTGGTGTTTGGACCTGACCCGGGTTGTTCTCTTGCAGGACGAGCTGCGTACCGGCGAGCGGGCCGTCGTTCGCTTCCACTTCATCAAACACCCCGAGTACCTGCGTCTGGGTGCCAAGCTGCTCTTCAGGGAGGGCGTCACCAAAGGCATCGGCCATGTGGCTCGTCTGATGCCTCTCTCCCAGTACCACGACCACGACCAGAACCAGAACCACGATCAGAACAGAGAGTTTTAAAGACCGTCACAAGCTGAGTTCTGTGCAAACTTCAACCAGTCGATGGTGATCCATGTTTCTCTGATCGGTCTGCTCCTGCCACGCTTCGGCGTATTAATCCGCCTTTCTGGATCTATGTTTTTCTCCTCATCCATGCCTGCTGTGTTCAGTTCATCATCATCACCATCATCTTCTTCTTCCTCAGCAGGCGTTCATGTCCGAAGTGAAGGCTGGATGACCTCAGTGTACTTAAAGCTGGAGACTTAATCTGATGTTGTGCCACAGATTGATTCAGGAAGCTTCTTTTCTATGGCTGCAGCTGTCATGAGAAGACAGCTGGATTATTTTGGGGGATTTGAGGAACGATTTTAAAGCAGCAGAGGCCGACTCGTCCTCTGGCGAGGAGAGGAAGAGTAAACGGGTCGCACGCTGCAGAACTGGAAATTTGGGAAGGCAGATTATCTTCAGAGGAAGAGGTACTTACGTCTGGATTTCTTCCTTCGTTCTGCTGCTCGAGCTGTCACACATTCCTGATCCTCTAACTTCTTCTTATTAATACTTTACATGACTTCTAAACTGGAATCGTCCAGGCTGAGGTGGTTTCCCAGCAGCTTGTGTTCGCACATCAACAGGAACCAGATTCACAGCTGCTTTGTTACTCTGATCAGTTTTAGAGGCATTTTCAGGTTGTTACTGACTCCGAGACTTTAAATGCTCCTTTCATGCCCTGCTGTTTGTTTGAGGATAGATCCATCTATTTAACCTGTGCACACTAATTAAACATTTTTAATAAATCTAATTAGGCTGATTTGCATAGCACAGTTAAAAAACAACTGAAGTTGTTTTCTGAAGTCGAGGCAATAAGACAATTTTAAAAAGTTCACCAAGTTTCTCAGACTGGAGGTGAAGGTGGCAGGATGAGAGCGATTTCTTTGTAATTTCTTTTTCATTCACACAGACATGAGAGTTAATATTAGATGAAGGGACATTATAAAATCAGGATTTTAGCAGATAATTCTCGCTGATACTTTATGATAGCACCGCGTTCCACTCCCAATCAAAGGTTTTAAAAACACTCACATTTTTACCTTTTTTAAATTTATTATTATTATTATTTTAAATTCGAGCAGTTCAAGCCCAGCACATATTAAACTGTAGAGGTTAAAAAAAAGGTGAGATTTACTAAAACCTAAAAGCAACGTTTTCTGAATTTTCAGGGAACAAGAAGTTAACAATGAAGCCTTGAAAGTGTTGCCGGTTCGTAAATGTGTCCGAGTGTTTGTGGTGACTTCCAGTCCTTCTGTCTGCATGAAGCCGAGTTAAAGACACTGTCCTATCAGAACCTTTCAATAAAACTACAGAAAGTAGTGTGTTAATATAAAATCTATAAGAGGAAGAGAGATAGTTTGGTTTCATCATTATTTGTTTTTTCAGAGCACGAGACTTTGAGCCGCTTGAATTTGCTAAAAAACTGTAAAAATGGAGCTTTTCTAAAACTTGTGACTGGTCGCGTCGCAGCCATGTGGCTGCATTATAAAATCTGTACAGCTAGCAGGGGTTAACCTGTCATTGAGTCGCTAACCTAGCATGCTAACGCACCACGTAGCACAGTGAGATGTGGTCAAGCTTCCGCGCATGAAGCCGGTTATCTCTTCTTGTCACCATCAGACTGCACACCCCCCACCATCTGGGTTTCATGCCCCAGTCTGACCACCAGCTCCCAGTTTCACCCCGTTCCTGCTTGTTTTCGCACTTTATAAAGATCTTCTGTCCAGATATGACGCAGCAGATCCAGCAGAGGTCCAGATTCAGACTTCTTGAACCCCAGCTGGATCTAAGGTTCAGATGAAAAGATCACCAAGTCCAGAAGGGACAGAAGTTTTCTGTTCTTCAGATTGTTTGCTGTTGATGCCTGAACATTCATTCAGAGTAACCAAGGCTGAAATCTGGTTTCTGTTTTTTCCGTGTGGATTCAGAGGTCCGATGCACCAGGCAGCTTTATGCAGCTTAACACAACCTGCATGATACTCTTAACCTCTCATTTATGATGTAACGCGTATCTGGTGAAACGTTGATGCAGTTTTCTTTTCTTTCTTTGTTTTGAGGTTCTGTGCAATTAAATGTTGAATGTACTCTCCATGGATTTTGTGTTGGTAACTGTTGACTTTGCACTTTGTCTGCATGTGTGTCGGAGAGCTGTAATCACTGACCCTGCAGCACAGAGAAGGCTAGTACCAGACCACCTCATGCAAAAGCTGCAGCTGAACTCTTACACATGAACTTTTCCTGACCGTCCCTCTTGCTCCTAAATAAACAGTTAAAGGAACAACGAGCACGTCTGAAATATCTTGATTCCGCCGATGATCGTAGAGAAAGACATCAGCAACAAGACAGACGATTACGTTTTAAAGTGAATCTTAACGCGGTTTCTGCTTTTATTGATCTTTTAGGAAGATGAAAACATGAGTTCTTGTGATCTACAGATGAATTCAGATCAGTTTAAAGACATTTTTCCTCCACACAGCATTAACTCCAGTCTGAGCTCAACTCTGCACATCAAAAAGTGGGAAATCTTTCACATCATTAAAATAAAAATAGAAGCGCTGCAGAGCTGCTAAAGGAAAACAAATGTAAGCTGCTTATTTTACCGCCTTCTCTCCTCCTCAAAGTTCACGTTTTTATCTAAATCTGGAACACGTCAAAAAAAATGACAACGAGAAACAGAAGAAGTCTAAAGATGGTTTCTCGTTCTGTTGATGAGCTTTTCCTGTTCTCTCCAACAGGATACATTCTTTGTGCCGAGGCAAGAAGGCCAGCGGCGTTTTTCCTCCTTTCCAACACTGAAGGTTTATCCTGCTGGTTGGAAGCACGTCGAGCCTTTGGAGGAGACATCGGCCGCCGGGTTAGGCCAGACTCCTCTGCCGTGGCTTGATCCGCAGATACAGCTGCGAGCAGAAGGAAGAGTTTCTCATTAAAACATCATTAAGATAACTTTTAAACACTGAACCGTCTTACATAAGACTTGAGTAGCAGAATTCTCAGAGCTGCAGTTTAAGCCTCATTATAGCAAATGAGATTTAGAGAAAACCGACTAGTTCAAACGTCCTCTGCAGCTCACAGCAGGGCAAGCTATTCCGTTTGACCTGAAGAACCAAAAACATCCAACAGAGATGGTCTACCAACTTATTTCCAGAGGAGGCGAGGCGCTTTGCGAGGCATAATTTAAAACATCCCATTTGTCTCCATGGTAACTTATCAAAGGTTAAAGATGGGAAAAAACCAAGGGAATAAAAAGAAAAATATGGTGGACGTCCTGAGTTGTTGAAGTCTTGTATCGAGAAGTGTTTCCCCGTCAGGATCAGTTACCTCTAACCCCGCCCACAAGAGAAAGGGGCGGGGTTAGTCGCACTTTCAGGGAAAGGCACGTCCACGCAATGTTGCCTCTGTTGGCTCTATTTCTAGCTCCGTGCCTCTACCACACTCGCGCCACTAAGGTTCAACGGTTAGCAGCAGAAAGCAAAATAGACTTATCGTTTTTGTTTTTCTAGTCTACCGCTTGAATCAGGGCTGGAGAAAGTGAAAGTCACGAACATTTTTTGCTGTGTTTTTATCATTGTTAACACAACCAACGACTAGTGTTCATAATTATATCATTTGCAACATGTGCTTTGTGAGAAACAGGCCTGTAGGAACAACTTTGTTTACAACCCAAAAACATTTTTTAGATAAAAAAAAACAACATTATTTTGCCCTTTGCTGCTATCCGTAGAACCTTAGTGGCGCAGGTTGCACAGGTGCAGATAAAAAGGGTTCTTATGAGAGTCACCAAGTCTGCAGAAAAAATCATTGGCTACCTTCTCTGGAAAACCTCGCCACCTCACGCTACCTCAGCAGAGCCCTGAATATTGTTAAGGACCCCTATCATCCTGGCCACCATCAGGCGCTAGAGAGCTGCCAGAGTACCGACATCTCGGTTCAGAGATAGTTTTTATCCCTTTGCCATCAGCCTTTTAAACAAAATCTGACCATTTTATGACCATTTTACCCTTCTAGTCTATGTTACTAGATTTTAATTTTTACGTGTTTATGTTCTTATGTCTTTATGTATTTGGAGCGCCGAGCGATCTCGTTAAACTCCCATGTGTAATGACAATAAAGGCTTGATTGACTGAGTGTGGCAGAGGCACGGAGCTAGAAATAGAGCCAACAGAGAGACGGGGACGTGCCTTTCCCTGAAAGCGTGACTAACTCCGCCCCTTTTCCTGCAGGCGGGGGTAGAGGTAACAGATCCTGACGGGGAAACACTTCTCGATACAAGACCGGCTTCGTCTGACCGTGGGGAGCATCACGAAAACTTCAAACTGTTTCAGTCATCAATAATTTGTCTTTCTTTTTAACCCGACGTGCATGATCTGGGAATTTTTCCACCCGCTTTCATGGAAACATTTGTCTCATTCAGTTTTTAACAGAAACACTAACAGGGATATTCCCGATGGTGTCCAACAAGGACAAAAGTCTTATTTTAGCGACGTCACCCATGTCTGAACTAAAAAAATAATAAATCTGAAGCATTTAGAAAACGGACCCCAGTACTGCTTTTCATTGTGTATTAAATGAAACATATAGTCAGGGCAGCGTGTTTCTCTGCATCTCCGTAAAGCCTGACTGCTGCAAGAAATACCACCGACGCGGAAATAACAGGTTCATACTCAATGTTCAATATTGTAAAAAAAAATAAAAAATGTTTTTATATGATTTTTGGGGGATAATTTATGTATTAAATAAATATTTAGTATTTGAAAACTAGGAAAAGTCACATTTTCCACTACAGTGGACATCTTGTACAATTTAAACAAAATAATTTAAAAAATAATCAATTCTTTACAATTTTTAAAATGTTTCTTTTTTACAACACAAATTCTTTTAAGGAAAAACCGGCCATTGAAAGGTTTTTGCTGGGAGGCTACGATCTGAAGGCGGTTAGGAGCTACAGCTGTGGAGTGTTTGTTTTTATGCGAGCCTGAAACTCCAACGGTATTCTAACACACCTTGTGGTTGAAGAGATGAACTCTTTTCATTGTGGGGATGCGGTTTTGAGCAGCGGCGTTAGCCTGTGTGGCAGGTAAGGATTTCATACAAATACCGGCAATAAAAACAGCTGAACCGCATCATCCACATCCAAGATGTCGGGCTGGTTGCAACCATGGAACTGTTGCAGCCCACCTCCACAATAACGCTGATTGACCCGGAGTGTGGGTAAAGTACGGTGATTAAAAATAAAATGTTACTCTGATGTTTTATGCAACACGGTCCTGCACTGTTAGGTTTAAATATCGATCATTTCCACTTCCAAAAGGTGGAAACTGTTGCTGAGGACCCGGACTGAGAAACACTGGCGTAGTTTCAGTGCTTGGCCACTGCAGCATCTAATGCTAGCTTGGCTGTTTATAATGTGCTCCAGGAATGAGTGTTTTTAATTAAACGGGAGGAACCGGAAACAGACGTGAAGAAACTGGACAGGAGGCCACCTGGCAGCGAGCATTACGACTTTACAAGATGAGCACACGTTCCTTCATAGATCCAAACCTTTATGTTTAATTTGCATAAAAATGATTTATTACGTAATATGGGATGATAATCGGGGATGTATGTTTTATATTTTTTTAAAAATCTTTGAGGGAACAGCTGATGGAGGAAGAACGTGACTTGGTCAGCTCACCCCGAGCAGGTTGCGGGGGATGTATCCCTCGTGATCCCCACACCGTGCCCACCACCACTCGGTCTCAGCCTCATCCTCCCGTCTCAGCACCGTCATGCAGTCGCCCTCGATGAAGCCGAGCTCATCCTCGTTCTGAGGGGTGCAGTCCCACAGGGCGTACACCACTCCGCGGTTCATCACGCCCATCTTCTCCTGAACACCTACAGAGAGGAGAGAAAAAGAGAAATGGATCAAGTAGATGCTTTGCTCAAAGGCATTTCCACTGTTAGTACTACAGAACTACAGCTGGGGTCCTCCTGTAACCTCAACATGACCAATCGTAGCTCATCTGTGGCTTTCTTTATGTTCTTCCCACAAGTTCACGCAGACTTACTCAGAAATCAAACTGAGTACCTTTTTCTTTTCCCACTGAACAACCAACCCCACCATTAACACACTGGTCCAACATAACTAAACTAATCCATCCAACCTCCATGGAACCTGCTCTTATTGTCCAGATTTTCTTTGAAAATATTTAGAGATCAATTTCTTATTAAACACATTCATTTGACTTGTAACCTGGATTATTTTCCACAATCGCTCCTCTCTGTAGCGTGGTTGGTAACTGTAGCTCGAGATGAAAACCATGGGTTTAGAGTCGATTGTTTCCAGTTTACCAGGCTGCTGGTCGTGAGGACGGACCAGAACAGTTTGCCTCTGCTCGGCTCTGTGGAGCTGAGATTAAATGCTAATACAGCAGAAACAAAAGAGACAACCAACAACTAACAAACGGTTCTGTGTGGAAAACAAAGAAAAGTGAGCTTCAGCCCAACCTCTGCAGCCACTGTGTGGCTGTGTTGTTAGATGTGAAGAACAAACAGTGAACCTCCTGGGCGGCGTGGGTAGAGTGGTAGCCTTGTAGCCTGAGGGTTGCTGGTTCAATCCTTGGCCAGTCGAGTTCATGCCGAGGTGTCCCTGAGCAAGACACCTAACCCCGATTTGCTCCTGATGGGTCGTGGTTGAGCGCCTTGGAAGGCAGCTTCCTCCATCAGTGCGTGAATGTGGGGTATAATAGTAACTTCCAGGTACAGTAAAGCCTGGTATAAATACAAACCATTTAGCTTTTCTCCTCTCAAAAATGATGGCGAAAGACATATTTCATCAGTTTCTTAAGTTTAATGGAAGTAGCTGTCGTCTACCAAGGTCACTGAATCGATTCCTGGCTTCCCCACTTTATGCTGAAGTGTCCTTGGGCAAGACAATGAACCCCACGTTCCATTAGGGTATGAATGTGTGACGCAAACCTCATGAATTTGTCCTCTGAACTCTGGGGTCTCATTCGGATTCTATATCCTCCTTTAATGTCTATAAACAGACAAACTGTAATTTAAAGCAACACAACGTAACTTTCCAACCTTAAAACTCTGTTTCTCTGAATAGTTTTTATTATGTTCATTCCTGGAGCCATCGATGCCTTGCAGTCCTGAGGCTGAGAAACCACTTCCCTACTTCTTTTTCCAGCCGGGAGGACACAACATTTTGCGAACGGAAGGTCTTGTAAAGAAACATCCTCAGAGCTCTGAACCTAAAGAGGTGTGTAGTAAACTAAAAGTAAACCTTATTTTCTTCTTCTTTTATTGACAACATATCTAATAAATTTAGCTGTAGACTGGTGGAGCCCAGACCTGGCTGTGGACAGAAGAATGAGTCGCTTTCTGGCTGAAGTCTCACCATAGAGGAACTGAGAGCACTGGGCGTAGCCGTCCTCCATCTCCTCACACTTGTCAGCAGCCGTCTGCATGTCGCTGTACGTGGTGGCGAACACAGCCGCCCCCGACTCCACCAGGAACTTACAGACCTGAACGTTGTTACAGGAGGCAGCGCAGTGCAGAGGGGTCCTGGAGACGGATGAGACGGTCATACGTGGACCTGAAGACACACTTTAACTCCAGCTGCACGGTGCTGGACAGCGCTCTGCTTCAGACTCACCAGCCGTCGCTGTCTGCAGCGTTCACGTTGACGCCAAACTGAACCAGAAACTTTACGATCTCCGTGTGTCCGGCACAGACGGCGTTGTGCAGCGCCGTGATGCCCTCGTCGTTCGGCATACTGGGGTCATCTACCTGGAAAGCACACGAGGGATCTGACTTATTGATCCGAAATCCAGAATTTCACACGAAGTTTAATATAAGAATTTGGGCTCAAATTTTAGAAATACACATTTCATTTCACCTTCATCATCAATGTGAATGAGAGCGAATGTGATTTTATTAATCAAAAATTATATTAAGTTGATTAACAATGTGTATTTTATTCAACAAAACTAGCAATGATGAAAACAGAGTTCCGGATTATTCTGCAGAAAAGGTCGTAAAAAAGTGAAAATGTTCATTTCATTAAGCGGTAGCTCATTTTCCTAAAAACACATTAAACACATGTGTTTCCAGATCCAGTCCATGTAACACAGAGTCCTTCTCTGGTATCACCTTAACAAGTCTCATCCTGGCCCATGGATGGCTTTGGTTTGGATCATGAGGAGACCAGAAGTTGCTGTTTGGAGCTCCACAATGACAACAGCAGTTAATTTTAATGATAATGATTAATAAACCGCACATATTGTTGCAGTTTTCATGAACAAACTCACCGTAACAACTTCATTATGGATACCAACTCACTGCTGTTTACACTAGAAACTTATGGCCACAAACATTTTATAAAAGGATTTTTAAAAGGCAGTAATGGACTCCAAGTGCTGCTGGGCGCAGCCATCTTTAAATCCGAAATCTCCGTCGGAAACTTACGAGTTAGCCAGTCGGAAAACCCCCCCAAAAAGTTCCTCGGAACGAGTACAACTGGAATTCACTATAAGTGTGCTGGTTAAATGGAGGGGAAGCGTTTGACGGTGGGATGAGATGTCACCAGAAAGTCCTAATTTTGCCCTCATTTGTTACAGGAAGCTAGAGTCTGTCTGGCAGACGTCTAACCCACAGAATCAGCAGGAGCTGTTTCTGGAATCATCTTGATGTCGGTGATCTACGGAACTAAAATAAAGGTCACACATCAACATTATTGATCAAGTTAGAACATTTTTACCAGCAAACATACTCTGATTGGTTTGTTCCAGCCCGGTGGTGTAACGCGGAGTTCTCCGATCCGAGCAGTTAATCAGTTTGGAGTCAAAACTCTGCCCACCAACCGCTTGGTTGCCCAGGCAGTAAATGGAGCGGACCCGGTGATGTCATTTCCAGTTTCCTTTACTGAAAGTATGGCTGCAGGTATGTCTCTTTTTACTGTATAGCTGGGCTAAGTTAGTAACTAGGTTTAGTTCAACAGTTTAATACAGGATGTTGGTTAGGCAACTTCAACTAACTTCAGCTAATGTGTGATCTGCTAGCATGACCGTGGTATGGGTTTGTGGATCCGGCTGCCCATGAATATTTAACCTCACATTACAGCAGAATCCAGTTTTCATGTTTGAGACCTTGTGCAGTAGCAATTACGCTAGGGGGCAATATAGCAAGTTAGCAAGCTAACACAGGGGACTCACGTCGTAGATGACTCTCTGGACGAGGTCGTACTCGCCCTCCAAAGACGAGTCGAGCAACAGAGCCAGAGCGTTGAACTTGACTCGCATGCCGTGGTCAATTCGCCCCGAGCCGACTTTACGGAGGATGGATCTCTTTCCCTAAAGAGACAGAAGACCAATGCTGTGATGATCCAAATGAACTGGAAATGTAGGAAGAGAAGGAAATCTTTCGGTTGTTACTAACAGGGGGCAGTGTGTCCTGTCCTGTGACTTCTGGTGGCTGCAGGTTGGTGGGGTCTTCCCCCTGCTCAGCCTCCACAAAGCTGGGATAAGGTGGGGGCGGATACGGTGGGAACTCGTCTGGGAAGTTGTCTTGGCGAGCTAAAGTGGATGAACATTCTTCCTCCTCTTCCTTGTCCTCTAGTGGGGGGGGCAGGGAGCAGCCGGAGCTGGGATCAGAGATGGGTGAGCGAGGGGGTAGAGGGGGTGGGGTCACGCTGTCCTCCAGAGTTTTAGCTGATTGCTGGTTGAACTCCGGTACACTGTTGTCTTCAGCTCTGGAAGTTACACCAGTCCCGTCTTTAGGAATTGTGGACTCAGCATGTGTGCCTGCTGGACTGACAGTCTCCATGAGGATGGTTTCCATAGCAGCCAAAGTGGTCTTCTGGTAGAGCAGCTTCTGGATGTTGGGACCAGCCGGGCCCTCGGGCTCTGTGATAGAGCTGCGCTTTTTCAGGGGCCGGGGGGCGTGGTGCAGCCGCCGGCGGAGGGCTTCCAGGTCGGCATCGCTGGGGTTCCTGTGGGGATTTGACAGGAAGGGGAGGAGCTTGGTGGGACTTAATGGTCGAGGGGTGACACGCTCTGTTGTGTCTCCTCCTACACTGTCGCCCATACTTTGAAAGTTGTTGTCGCTCTCGCTCCCCAAGTTTGACGGAGTGTTTTCTGAACCAACACACTGCTGCCCACCACTGGCTTGGAGGACCGGTTTTCCATAAACTGAAAAGGAAGAGAGAGTGAGTGGAGTTACCAGGTGGAGTTTTACCGTTATAGGTTGTGACATTTCAGACTTCTTCTTAACCAGACCCCCCCTGTACAGGAAGCAGCAAGAGATGCTACAGTCCAGAAGATGTTTGCAGACACCAGGAAGCAGCAATGCTAACATGTAGCATAGCAACATGACGGGGAGAAACTCAGATAAAAGACTCTACCAAGCGTTGGCATCCAAACCAAACACAGTTCAAACCCCAAGCAGATAAACATTCACATTTTCTATTGAGTTCCAGATTAATTTACTCTGACACAGTAACACATATCTTGACTCTAATACTTATGTAGTAATCTCACGTCTCAGCTTTCTGTAGAGACCAAGATTATACAAGATTTACTTAAATCATTTTGTGAATGTCATTTCAGACATGAGGCAGAAATAAATAGGTGCGAACAACAGTGTCAACATCTGTATCAGTGCATCACCTCGGGTCTGGCTCCGAGGCAGCGTCCCCTGCCCACCCGGCTGGTAACCCTTTCCAGGTGTAGCCTGCTGTGTGTACATGGAGTAGATTGATGAAGCAGCCAGAGTTTGAGGCTTTTGCAGCATAGGAGTAGGGCCATCCAAGAGGTCGGGGGTGTAGGGTCGTACAGCAGCTGCTGGAGGACTCTCCTGTTTGTTGGGCAGAGGTAAGGTGTTGCTGTGGCTGGTGAGAAGTCCTGGAGCTCGAGGGTGACCTCCGACTGGCCTGACCTTACCAGGGAAGGTCCCAGTGCTGTAGAGGGGCTTAGAGAAGGTTGGTGGGCCAAAAGAGTTGAATGGTTTAGTCTTGCTGGGAAGTGGAGGCGGCACCAACAAATTGGACAGACCTTTACCCGAGGCCTGTAAACCATGGAGCAGACACAGCAACAAAAATCATTAAACTCTATAGGAACAGATGTGGAGATGAAACAGGCCTCTTTCAGCAATTCTTATCAATATATTTTATTTAATCCTATTTAATCCTACTTACAAACTTCTTATTGTTGCATTAACCAACATTTTTACATCCTGAATTTGTTCCTAGCTAAGCAAAATCCTATGTACATCCATGAGTGCTGAACATTAGAGGCGAAAGGGTTTTCTGTTGTTTAGTTCAATAAAATTAAAATAAAAAAAATTACTTGGGTAACTTAGTATTTTCACATTTTAAAATAAATGGCAAGATATTTTGGATTGTGTCCTGACATTATCGTTTCTCTCAGAGGAAAATTTAACTACTTTTTATTAAGGTGATCTGGAGGAGGGGCAAGGTAGCAGACCAGTGGAGACAGGCAGAAGGTGTGTGGATCCCAAAGGAGGAAAA
>JBAMHW010000004.1:2510575-2524324 GCA_037177495.1 Rhadinocentrus ornatus
TTTATTTTATTTTATTTTATTTTATTTTATTTTATTTTATTTTATTTTATTATTTTTGCTGTTTTAAACATTTCTAGGTTGTCTTTTCGTCAATTTTCGCCCCTCAAATGATGTCGCTCTCCACAACAGCCTCCATTACAACTACATGTACCAGGTTGATTATGCAAATTAGATGATGACGTCATTTAGCGACTTTTAGGTCAGCCAGTAGCTGCTTTTCTTACTGAGGAGTTGACAAAAGTGCATCCAAATCCTTCCTCAGTGTACTCTGTGCATACTGCAGTCTGTAACACTTTCTTTCTCTTTTTTTCTGGCTTGAAAATGACCTCTAGTAAAGGATTTACTGTCAGTGGTCGCGTTTTGTCAGGATTGCTGCCCTGCTGTACCCGCTTCTCCCCTAATCAAGCTCATCCGCTCCAAATGGATCTGCCCTGATTCCCACATCGTCATCACCTGTCCTCCGCCTTACTAAAACCCTCTCCTGTTCTGTCCTCATGCCAGATGGTCAACCTTGTGTTCCCCTCTCTAGAGCCTTGTTGCCGAACCAGATACAAACCTTGGACCTCTTCTAGCCTGCTCCTTGTAGGATTTTCTTGCCTGTTGCTTCCCCGGATTACGAACCCCTGACACCTGAGATCTGCCTTGCCCATTTGGTACCGACACTTGCCCTCTTGTTGTGACCACTGCCGGCCTGACCACCCCTTCTTCCTGGATTACGGACCCTTCCCATAGCTACTACTTCCACGTACTTGGTGCATAAATAAAAACATCCCCTTGGATCATTCCTTCCTGCGTGTGTGTTTGGCTGAATTCCCGGGTCCTCCTGGCTGAACCATTACACGTTTTCATGGGAGTTTTAACTGACAACCATGTATACGTTCATCCCACTTTAGATGAATTCCGCTCTCCTGTGCATGCTCCTTCCCTTGTCCTGTCACGATGACAGTACGGTACTCTATCTCCCTTCTCCTCCTCAGCTCACCAAATTAAAGTAGCATGCTAATGTTTAGCTGCTGCTTTAAGACTATAATCCAAATCAAAGCAAAAATGGTTCTTTATTTATTTAAAACGTGGTCTTCCATGTTGTAACGGGAACGAAAAGAAGCAGGAACTGAAGTTTGTTTACGTCCAGTAGATGTAAATATGTCACGTCCTCCCCCTGTCCAATCAGAACCCTTCCCAGCCCCCAGATCTAAATCGGAATTGAATAAAAGTGAATATACGTGTTTTCCATGTAAACTTCAATTTGGAATTGCTTCTTCCGTGTAAACACGAAGGTAAATACTTTAATTCCGATTTATTTAATTCTGAACAATTAAATCCGAATTAAAAACATCATGTCAAAGATGTTTTGGAACAACTCTTTGAGAGTGGAGGTGACATAGGGGAGAATGTGTCTTAGCCAGAGGACTGTGTTGAGGAGGACCCTAATTTCCAGGCATTCTCATCTGATGGGAAAACGCGTGTTGACCCTCCTGTCGTCACTCAACCACCAGCAGACAGCATCCCTGCTAAAATGGAAAGATATGGTCCCTTTCCCCTCTTCCATAGCAGTGTAGACTTAGTGCTTCTCTTATTATCAAAATGGTTCCAGGCCGCACCAGATATGCAGTCAGCCATGTCGAAGAGATCACGTTTGACCTGATGGTGGCGCTGCAGGAGCGATCATATCATCACCAGAACCAAAAGGGTTCGCATGCTTCTTTGGATGAAAACTTCCCTAGACAAATTCATTCTAATTTAAAAGTTTAGCCTGATGGTGGCGCTAGAGGACAGGTCAAGGCTTCAATATCAAGAGGTTATTTATGTTTTATCAAATAAACAAAGTGCCTGACACAAAAACCTGGTCAACAGTTTTCTGTAAATCTTTTTCTGGAGGCAAATATCTCTGGGGTCAGACTGACCCGAGGGTGACATGAGTTAGTAATATTTAAGGATAATAGGAGGTTTGTTTCAGATTAATATGCATATTTCCACATGGAAGAGTTTTTATTAATGTGACTTTGTGTCAGCGCTGTGATTGGCTGGTGATCTGTCCAGGTGATCTGTCCAGGTGTACCTGCCTCTCACCTGAAACACTGCTGGGATGGACTCCAGCTCACCCGCGACCCGTCATGGAATAAGCGGTACAGATAATGACTGACTGACTTCATGTCTTGTCAGACTCAAAACCTGAAGTCCAATGACCTTAAATGCCCTCATGCGTTCTGGATCTGCCTGATGATTTAAAGCACATCAACGAGAAGTGAAACAAAACTGCACCTTAGTGAAATTTACTGGTTTAAATGTGAACATGTTCACCTAAATATTACCGGGACCGATTTACGTGACTTAAACTGGATGTCGACCAGGAATATCTGTCTGTCAGACGTGGTCTAGATCAGGTGCCCTGGATTTCATACGGCCTGGAATCTGTCTCGTTACCGGAGCAGCAGCGGGGGGTGGGGCACTTCTGCTGGTTAGGATGGGTGGAGGGTTGAGGAGGGAGGTGGGGTCTGTGTTTGGGAGTGTTTTGTCTCTCTTTCAATGATAGCAGTCCAATAATCTATTCATTGGCCTCCTCGAGGGAAAAGATCCCAGCTGCTCTAATTTGAGAATAAAGAGGAGGCGACCTTTGTTCTGTGGCTCAGGCTCGGTTTCATGAAGGAACATCAGCCACCTCCCCCTCCCCCCGCCAGCCTCTCCTCTGCCTCCTTTCATTCCTCCACTCCTCATCTTCAGTAAATTCACGTGTTTCGCTGTAAACTTAGAACAGTTTTAGTGTCATGTTTTAAATTTTCTCCACCTTTCACTTGTTCTTTTCTTTTGCATCAACTCCTTTTTTTACTGTAAATATAAATGTGAGGACAAGTTTAATGTGAAATTACATTTAGACAAATACAAAAATCCTAGATATTCTATAAGAAGAAATATAAAGCCCAGTTCAGGAAAAACAAATCTAGAGCAACAACTCAAAGTCTCCAGGCTAAAGTTCATGACAGTCCGTTTGGAGAAAGCCTGAGAAGTATGGCTTGTTTGTAGCTCGTCCTTTCGCTACATAGCTACATGAATGTGCTGCCTGTCCGTACGGCGCTGAAACGTTTGGGAAGATGAAACCAAAGCAGAGATGCTGATGCCCAGCAAGATGCTTGGAGAAAACCAATCAGCATATCAGCACAGACACCTGACGGCAGCTGTCAGCATGGTGGTGGAGGGATGATGATCTGGCTTGTTGTGAGTCCATCTGTCCAACAGCTAAAGGCTCAGTTATACTCGTGTGGCATCTGAGGTCAGTTACGCTGTCAGCACGTAGGTCTGCAGAGGCGTCCCTCTCCCAACCAGACGCGCAATCCGGCTACACAAAGCGGCGTAAAAGAAATCCTTTGGGATTTGTTAGTTTGTGAAATTATTTTTCCTCATTTTTGGATCTTCTTGCTGAACGACTACAAAACGACGTCTCTTTCTTCTTCTCATTTGTTCGCCTTGTAAAGCTGAACAGATGGATCCCCTCTGTCTGCTCCAGCGATCTGTTGAAGACGCTGCACCATGTCGGCCGCCATTGCTGATCTAAAACAGGAAATACCTGCAGGAACTAAAGCAAACCATCGAAGACACTCCACCCTGTGGATTTACCAACAGATGCCAGACAAAGAAACAGCAGCATGACGCTGTTGCCCTACGCTTCAATATAAACCCCCATTTAGTCTGCGTCAGCTACGCGGACCAGACCTGACCTGGACCTGGAGAACTCCAGCTTAAGGCTTGACTAAAACTGGCTCATGCAACAGGACAATGATGCCGTGGTGTCAGGCTGAAGGGAATCTTTCCAAGCTGCCTCTGAGTACATTTCATCTTCAGTCCTGATTTCTGAATCTTCCCACCTGTGCTGCTCTCTTTCTAAGCATCACTTTCTCCTCTTCCCTCTGTCAGATCATCGGTTTCCAGTCTTGCTTGGTGTGCTCGGAAATTTTTGTGTATGACCTGTTTTTTCTCCCTGGATTCCTGAGCCTGCCGGGCCCAGGTACGAGTACCCTTTGTTGGATTTAAGAACTGTCTTCTGATTGGATCCAGGATTCTGGACCAAACTCGTTCCTCTGGAGTGATTTTCTGGTAACAAATGGAAAGGCTTGATGAGAAATCTGGAGAGAAGTTACTCATCAGAACCCTCAATGCAGCATTTTTAATCATATGGAGACTTTCTGGAACATTTCTGGGACAGAACAATAATCAGGAATTACAGTCGTCCAATCAGGAAGTAACAAATCCATGGACTCGGTTTTTCTGCATCACTCTGAGACAGGATGTTCCTCAGTCTGGGGATATTTCGCAGGTGGAAGGTGGTCAGAGAAATCTGTTTTATATCCAAATTAGAGGACAAATCCTGCTTAACAAAACAATCTCCAAGGTTCGTCACTGTAGTACTGAAACCAAGGTAATCCCATCCAGAGTAATTCCATAGCTACAGTGTCTTTCTGAGGTTCCCAGGTCCAAAGAAAACAATCCTTCAGCCTTTTTTTAATTTATCAATCTCTTTCAGCTCGGTTCAAGGACTCCATACATTATAGATTTTGTTCCCAAATATAGTTAAAAATTAAACGTGTTGTTGTGATCATTGAGAAAGTTGGGTGAAATTCTGATATTTATTTCCAAATTTTCCTCTAACAGGAGCTCAAGTGTCGCTTCAGACTGTAAAATTATCATTAAGACGTTAAACTCCTTTCATGTGAGTTTTCTCCGTATGTGAAAGCACTTCTTCACCTCTGTGGGATTTCACTGCAAACAAACCGCTACTCATTAATATTGAGTGTTGGGCGTGCTTTAGAGACAAGCCCCGCCCCTTGTGGGTTTTAGGCAGCCTCCTCCGGGATGAGGCAAAGTGCTGGCCGGGTTTCTCCAGCTGCAGACAGCCGAGCTGCAGGCAGTGAACTGTGAGGGCTAATAAAGGAGGAGAAGGACAATAGCAGACACAAACTGTCCCGTGTAGGAAGGAGGCTGGCCGCTTTTTACTGTCGGGACTTTGTGGAGATTTATTTTGGGGAGAAAATCTGCAGCTCTGCCTCCGCCTGTGCATGTTCCACACGGAGAGGTGGACTTAAACCCCGAGCAGAGGGTCGCACCGAGAGCCGCTGGGCAACAATCCGCCGCTGCGATGAGCCTCACGCGAAGCTGCGCGCTCCTCAGCGCTGCCTTCAGGCTGCTGCTGCTCTCTGTCCGCTTCCAGGTACAGCAGCCTCGCGCTGGTTTTCCGCTCATTGTAACAGCTCTGATAGGAAGGCACCTGGAAACACGGGACACGTGCTGTGTTCAGGGACGTCTTCATCATCTCCAAACTCTGGGAAAGACTCAACCCAGAACCAGACCTCTGAACCCAGAACCAGACCTAGAGACTCAACCCAAAACCAGACCTAGACCTAAAGACTCAACCCAGAACCAGACCTAAAGACTCAACCCAGAACCAGACCTCTGAACCCAGAACCAGACCTAAAGACTCAACCCAAAACCAGACCTAGACCTAAAGACTCAACCCAGAACCAGACCTAGGCCTAAAGACTGAACCCAGAACCAGACCTAAAAACTCAACCCAGAACTAGACCTAGACCTAAAGACTCAACCCAGAACCAGACCTAAAGACTCAACCCAGAACCAGACCTAGGTCTAAAGACTCAACCCAGAACCAGACCTAGACCTAAAGACTGAACCCAGAACCAGACCTAAAGACTCAACCCAGAACCAGACCTAAGCCTAAAGACTGAACTCAGAACCAGACCTCTGAACCCAGAACCAGACCTAAAGAGTCAACCCAGAACCAGACCTAGACCTAAAGACTCAACCCAAAACCAGACCTAGTTCTAAAGACTGAACCCAGAACCAGACCTAAAGGCTAAACCCAAAACCAGACCTAGACCTAAAGACTGAACCCAAAACCAGACCTCTAAACCCAGAAGCCGACCTAGAGACTCAACCCAGAACCAGACCTCTGAACCCAGAACCAGACCTGAAAGACTGAACCCAGACTCAAAGTTTTTCTAATGACGTGTTTAAGTGGTTTTAACTCTAAACTGAGACCTAACGGGAAACATAAAGGACCATTAGTCCCAATTAGATTATGGGGGCTCTGGTTCCTTTGGGACATAAATTTGATCTGGGTAAGCTTTGGATCACGTGTCTGAAACCTTTTCATGGCAACTTGTTTGTGATGAACAATTAAAGGGAAATCCACGTTTTTCTTGCTTTGATCTGGATTTGATCAGGATTCCCGTCTTCTGCGTGAGTGAGTTAGAAACTAACGAAGTTCATGTCAGGCGATTCAGCTTGTTTCCTGCTGGGACTGCAGCGCTCTGATCCCACCTCTGCGCTCACTTTCCTACAGTTTTAGATTCTCTTCATTTTATATTTAGACATTTTTAGGCCAAACAGGCAGTTTTACATTGCGGTTTCAACTGGAACCAGGAAACCAGTATTTGCTGCTACTGATTAAAACTTCATAGCTGCTACTAATTCATTTAGGATCTTAAATGATGAGTCATACAACCTTTCTTCTCTCTTACAGAAACATTAGAACTGATTCTTTTTTAAAAACCGGGACATTTCTGAAGAGTTCAGACAGATTTCTGCTCTGAGAGCAACATGAAAACTTGCTGCCGGCAGTTTGAAGGGAAGGTAAAAAGCAGCGGGAATCGGATCAAAGAGCTGGAGTGTTTTTTTATCTCATCATGGGGAAGTTGGCTACTGGTATCTGCTGACTCATTCTGGGGGAGTGAGGTAGGGAAATCCCGTCCTCTGCTGCCTCGCTTCAGAGGATCAGTTAAAACCTGTTTCCTGTTCTCCAGAACAATTAATTGATTTTATTCAATGGAAAACTCATAAACTGTCAAAGTTTTCACTTGCTCTCATTAGATCTAAACCATGTGTACTTCAATTAAATTTCAACCCAAGTCCTTGGCTGATTGGGCCCAGAAGACAGATCTGACCCCCAGTGTTAGACCAGGTCCCAGCAGGACCCAAACCAACTTCCTCACGTCTTTAAGTTAAAAGTTCTGCGTTTCTTCTGAGCTGAGGGAACATTCTGTTTGTTCCACGGCATGATGTTTACTCCATCATCCTCTTCCTCCGTTGCAGATTTCTCCAGCTTCGGGACACTTTGAGCTCCAGATTCTGTGGATGCAGAACATTAACGGGCAGCTGCAAAGCGGCGGCTGCTGCGACGGATCTGGCCATGTGGAGGAGGGTCGGTGCTTTGTGGGCCAATGTGACACCTACTTCCGGGTCTGTCTGAAGGAGTACCAGCTGAAGGTCTCCCCAGCTGGACCCTGCAGCTTCGGCTCCGCCTCCACACCTGTGCTCGGTGGGAATACATTTTCCTTTAGAAGTTCCAAGAACAGCAAAGCCAGGGTCATGTTGCCGTTCAGCTTCGCGTGGCCGGTGAGTTCCAAAGTTCTGATGTGCTTTGAAATGAGATTTTTTTATGCTCGCACTTCCAAACCCATGTGGCAGTAAAGCTGGGCTTTCTGGGGGACTCTTGGGGTTTTGAGGTATTTACCAACTTTTTCCCCCTGAAGAGTTTTTATGATGCTGAAAAGTTCACGTGTTTGAAGCTGCACATTTCCTGTAAATCTGCAGCAATTGGCCCCAAATCTGCACCCGTAGTGGTTCCATTCTTATTTTGATGCGAGGCTCCACGAACTCCAGTTTTCACTGTCCGAAGTGCTGAATCAGCTGTCCTGGACTGACATTAGAAGTTCCTGTTTCTTTTTATGTTCCTGGTGGGATCCAGTAGTCTGATCTGTGAGCTCCGACCGGCCTCAGGCTTCGCCAGCATCAGTAGCAGTTTCCTGCCATCAGATTGTTTCTGCTTCTTTTCGGGTGCGCTTCTTTTTTTTTCTTCCATTGTTTCCTCCCCTGACCTTCCAGTGTGGTGGGATAAAGGACCGTTGTTGGTGGCGCTGCTCTGCCGGCTGAAGGACATTCTTGCCGTTGACCCTGGTTACTGGCATGTTAAATGAAGCCATGGCAGGATAAGGTTTCTGTTGTTGCGCTCTCTTTTTTGACTCCTAAGTCTAAAGTGGCAGGACTGGTCCGAATGGCCTCTCTCTGTGTGCGTCAGATGTGTTTTATGGGAGCTCAGCATGTGTAACCTTATGCTGCATCTCTTTCTTTTACTAAGTGACTCATTTGTGACACTTGTGCTTTTCATTCTCGCTGTCTTGCATTTATTCATTCAACGCCTGCATTAGATCTTCTTCTCTTTTTAACCCTTTCTTCTCCCCCTCCCACCTCCTGCAGCCAGTGCTGGTTTATAAAAGCAGGTTTCTGCAGGAACAATAGTCAGGGCCCTGGCTGGGCTGCAGCTGGGGCTTATGGGACAATACTGTGGGTGAAGGGCTGGGAAGGGGGGTGCATAGTTTAGATACAATATATCCACCAAGAATCACCAAGGCACAGTAATAGAAGTTGCTCAACAAAGGGAAACGCCAACTAGAGCGAAGTTGCTAATGCAACTTCCTAAACAGACCGACAACGAGGTGAACTCGGACATCTTGGAAAGTGAGATGGAGCAGAAAAGGATGTGGCTCTGCTGCTTGGCTGTCAATCAATCCCCCGATGGCTGATGCTGGAGACATCCAGGCACTTTGATTATCTCCCATCCTTGAACTCTCCTCATCCTTACTCTGTGCCTGTACACTGAATGAAGACTGTACGAAAGTCAGCGGAAGGTGAGGAAACAACAGAGTGTGTTCAGTCAGAGGCTTCTTCAGGTCCAGTGCAACAAAGAGATACAGGAGATCATTCCTGCCAGCAGCCATCACCCTTCAAATGAAGGCTTCATCTCTTATCAGTACAATTTCCTTTAATAAAAAAAACTATTACAACATTGCAATTTTCCTCTGGGATTTATAAAATATATGTATTTTTAATTTAATTTAGTTCATTTAATTTCATGTAGACGACAAAAATGAGCTTTAAAACAGGTGAGGTTACCTGGGAAATTGACCAATGAGAACACACTTAGGCGAGGCAGGTTTATTTCGTGTAGAAGACAATTCAAAGTGCTTTATATAAGACAAAAGCATTACGACGGGATGCAGAGGAAGCATTACAACGTAAATTAAAACTAATTTAAAAAGAAATAAAAGCAACTAAGTAAAACTAAGCTAAAATAAAAGGAGATAAAATGTAGAAATTAGTTCCAGTTGAGGAATTTAAACGTTAAAAGTTTTAAACGTTGATTTAAAGAGAGTTTTATTAGTTTCCTGAGAGATTGTTGCAGAAACTGAAGATTTCCTCACGCAGACCTGAGAGATCTGGCTGGTTCATAGCAAACCAGAAGATCCTGAATGGATGTAGGCTAACGGCAGAACGTCAGTTCTCTACGTCAATGTGTGCTGCGAGGCAGCAGTTGTGTGTTTTTACTTGTCTTTGAATGCGAGGAATCCTTCGTCTGCACGTAACATTTGGGCGTGCATTATCACAGATACGTGTTGGATCATTTCTGATTCTCCGGCCCGTTAAATGCAACAGAGCCAGCACCATCATGCAGAGTGATGGTCTGTCACCAGGTGCAGGAATAGATGTCTCGCCCAAAGACACATCAGCACGAGGTTTATGATCTCATGGGCCATTTTTGATACTTTCTGACAAAGAGAATTTAACTAGCGCCACACCAGAGTTCTTGTTGGCTGTGGATCTCTTCAGGGAGTTCTGAATGTTCCCAGTTTCCCTCTAGAGAGCCAGTGATGCCTGACATCCATCTCACTCCCATCATGCTGTCAGTCAGGCTGGTGGAGACATCTGATAAACCAGAGGAAGTTCACAGCTCTTAAATTTCTTCTCCTCCCTGCCTCGACCTGCCTCCACATGTCGCCTGGCTCTGGCTTCTCACAAACTCTGTTCCCACGTCCAGCTCATAACCAGAGAAAGCCGTTCCACCTCTTCAACCAAACAATGTCAGGCACTGGGAGTGATGGGAAATCTGCGGCAGCCTGCAGATGAATGCTGCTGGATGTTTTGGCGAGAAGTGAGTGGAAACTGTTGGCAGGTAACCGCTGCTGACTTCTCATTCCAGCTGTCGTCTTAAACTCTTAATTAGCCGCTAAAATGTTTGGAGGTTCCACCCAGAGTGTTTGGTGGACAGCACACTTATTTCCCCCTCAGGTCAGGAAGAATCAATCCGACGCCTACATCCAGTTTCGGTTGAAGAAATGATGCAAAGGTGTTGCGAGAGTTGTCACATTATGTGTTTCATTCTGCTTTAGTGACCGTTATGACAGCTCTGTGAGAACAAAAGGAGCGTTTCTACAGTTCTTTCAGCCCTGAAGCTATGTTATACTGCTTTTAGGCTCTGATGCTTCCTGATTCTTTGCATTCACTGGTGAATCCTCAGTACCAAACGCTGCAGGGATCGAGATCATAGAGCCTATCCCAGCAGCTGCCTTGAACGGGTTCAGTATTTATTTGTTCTAAAAAAAAAGTTCTCACTGATACCAACATAGTCCTGCTTTTCTCCCACAGCATCCTCACTTGTTAGGAGCTAGTAGTTAGCCATGATACTCGGATGAGCTGTGGCCTGCAAGCTTTCAGGATCGGGGCTCAGAGTTAACCAAAATAGAGAAGTGAACGGGGGAAGTTTTCTTTAACGACCTGTTTGGCCGACACAAGGTGAATCTGTGTTGAAGAGACCACAATGGTAAAAATTCCAGGAAATTAGCAGGTTTACGGCCAATCAAATCAGCGCAGGGAAGTCTGATTGGCTGAAAGTTAACCAGGAAGGCCTGACTGCACCCAACCACAACCGATTTCATAACAAACAGGATGAAGTGCAGAATGACCCGTAATCATCATCATCTGTGATGCTTACTATAAATACTATGTTTTACAATCTGGCTTTCTCCACCAACGCCAGTGAACTCTTACTTACGTCAGAGCAAAAGCTAACAGGAAAAAACCAAGGGACCTGCAGTTCTAGCTTCCCCCATGTGGCTTTAGGAAGCTAAACCAGGTAGCCTTTGCAGAAGTATCTACAGCTCTTATTCTAAACTTAACCAACCCAGACTGAAACCTGCTTGTATTTCTGACTCAAAAACTAAGTCCTAAAGCCGCACTTCAGGCACGTTTTTGTACTGTGACGCCTTCTCTGAGATCTCTCCAGAGAGTAAAACGTTCGTCCTTTCTCTGTTTCTTTTCCTCTGAATCCACCACGGCGGTTTTAAAATGTGTTGATGTCCAGTTTCTGGCGTGTAACATGGTCACGTGATGCTCCAGGCGAGAGAAACAGTTGGGAAGCGGTTGGTCAGCCTCAGGATGCTGCAGAGCGACGGCGGCTTGATGAATGTGCATAATAAATGTCACTGCGCCATGAAAACAAGGCAGTTTTAGACCCGCACATGGACGCACATCCCAACACACGGGAGACGCACACAAAGACGCTTCAGTGATTATTTACTTTTAAAAGTCTCATCTTTAGAAAGCAGAAATAAACTGAAACTAAATCAATGACACTTCAAATATTCAGTTAATTGGTCAGATTTTCATTGATTGTTTGGTTTTTGTCTCTTTGTGTTCAGAGGTCGTACTCATTGATCTTGGAAGCCTTGGACTTTAACAACGACTCTTCTACGAGCAGTGAGTATCATCTTTCTCTTTTCTTTTCTTTTTGTAAAATACAGTAAAGGTTCAAATGTTCCCTTCAAAAACCTGGTGGAAGTGGAATAAAATTGCTTGTAATAATAAAAGAAATTTTTATAGTTAGCAAAAAGTCATGCAAATGAATTCTCTAGAATTATTCAGTCCAGAAGAAGCAGATGAAAGATGTCAGCATGCATGACTGAAAAGAACGCATTAAATATTTTTACAGAGCTTTAAACTTCTTTTTTTTAAAGCTGCTCAGGAGAAATATATTATTTCTTATTTTTGGTAATAATAAATATGTATTTTGCACCATCTTGAGCATGTGTGAGATCATTTTGATGCAGAAAACTGATTGTAAAGTGTGTGTGCGGATAAAGCCAAGCTCCCCAGTTTTATTTAAACTCCTGTTAACACCCGGCGGTCAGCGAGGCGGTCGGAGCGGGAGTGTTGGCTCGGTGCTGTATTTTACATCCCTCAGGGAACCATTCTAGGCCCGGTGTGAAGTCAGCTGACCTCAGGACAGGTGGCTGGAGTCAGGCAGATGGGTTATTTTGAATTTAGTCCAAGCATTAGAAACTAAAATCTGTTTGCCTGCCTGCTGAATCTTTGTGTGAGATTTCGAGAGTTTGTTCAGAAACCATCAACTCACAAACGGAGCTGAAATGTTGCTGATGAGCCGAATGAGGACGGAGCAAATATTGACCGACTCAGTTTAGCACCAACAAGCTAAGTGTGCCCAGCTCGCGGTCTGAGGTGACCTCCTGTGTTTTTAATTTTTTCCCTTGAATGGGTCGGCTCAGCTCTTTACCTGCTATTCGATGCAGATGATATCCTCTGAACGCCGGACACACACCCTCCCTGTGTGTGTTTGCAATCAGCTCTGAGTACAGGGGGGTTAGACAGATCCTCAGAGTTCTTCTCCAGCCAGTCATTTCCTGTCCTGTCAGATTTAGTTTCAGTCTCAGATTTGGGTTCAATGATCATGTTTTGCAGGAATTTACTGCTGATAAAACTGACCTTGTGCTTATTTAACATAAAAGGTGCAAAATCAGAGGTCAATGTAAGACAAATGTAATTAATCATTAAAAACTGTGTTTTTATTGGTGTCTAATCACTAAAATAACCTGTTTGTTATCTTAGAAAGAACCGTTTCTATCTCCCTGCTGTGGGTCCACATACATGCCAGCTGCCATTTGTGTAACCACCTTTACTACGGTGTCTCTGAATGGACAAACAACTATGTGTGAGAAGCTTTAAAACTGCATAAGGGCTTTGTTTGATAGAAGCTAGAGTGCTGTCTGGGATGAGTAGCGCCTTAAAAACACCGTAGAAGACAGTAGAGTAGACATGTACACGTGTTGAAGATGTCGCCTACAGGGAAGTCGTCTACTGGATCCACTCAGAATTTTGACTACTGACGGCCATCATTCATGACTGTGCTATACCCATCTTTGCCACTAGATGGCAGGGATTCTACACACTGGACCTTTAAGATGGCTAAGAAAGAAAACCAGTGATGAAATATGACTAGCTTCTCCTTTCTTTTGTTTTGGATTTATGATACATTTCCAGCTTTGGTTCTGCGGCCAGCTGTTTTCTAATAAACGTTTAGGATTACACCTGATTGTATAATGTATAAAATATACAAAGAAGGTGAATATTTACTCCACTGATGCTCTGTGTGTGCGCTGTAGTAGGAGTTGCAGGGAGGCAGCGTGCATCTGGACAGGTCGCCAGTGGGAAGATCCCACAGGAGTACCTGGAAAGAACCCATGCATGCATGAGGAGAACATGCAAACTCACAGAAGGCCACTGTTCAACCCTCGGTCCCCTCCCCACCCCAAGCCGAGGCTCAGACCAGTGACATTCTTGCTGTTGATGATACTGTCACTAAATTGGCACATAAAGTGAACAAAAATTCACTTGTCCATGGTGTGAAACTATTTCTCTCCCGCGTGGCACTCTGAATTTTGTTCCTGTCTACTGGATCAGGTCCAGGTGTCATGTGTGGCGGGTGGTGGTGAGGACCCAAATGCAGGCAGTAACAGGCAGGAGGCAAAATGGTGCACGTGACAAGGTTTATTCTTAACTCAGGACAAGGATCCACACACAACAGGGAGTAAACCAAACACCAACAAGGATCTG
>JBAMHW010000004.1:2530465-2543743 GCA_037177495.1 Rhadinocentrus ornatus
CTTCTTTCTGTTTTCTTCTTCTGTCTACAAGCGTAATGATTTGCTTCTGAAATAAAGTGAAGCAGTAGACTGAGGAACGAGCTGTGCAATGAACCGTCGTGTGAAGCATCCAACAGCTTCGCTTTGTGTTTCTGACCGAAAGCTTTTTAATGAGCTCATTCGTCCATTTCCTCCTGCAGACGTCAACGACTGTGGCGGCCAGTGTCAGAACGGAGCTGCATGCAAGGTGAGCTTCGGTTCCCGGTGGGATGGGACTTTGTTTTCAGGTCTTTCTGCAGCTCGTATCATTTTCCTTTTACACCTGCAGCTCTAAACAATCGATGTCTCCATGACGATAGCGGATCAGATTACATCAAACTTTCTCAGTCTGTCCTCATTCTTTTCAGAGAGCTAAATGCCACTTATCTCTGCTATTATTTCCCTAACAATTGTTTACTGATGTGGGCCAGATTACACACCAGTAGCGTATAAGTGTATGTGCTCAGGCTGAGCCACAGAACGCATGCAAATTACCCCGAAAATCGACCTCTAGCGCTATCACGTAAAATGATGAGAAAATAAAGATTTGGTTTGTATGGATAGATGAAGCGTCTCAGACTATCAAAGAGAAGAATCAGTCTTTTTCTTTTCTTCGTGCCATCCTGAGTTTATCTGAGTGGGTTTATAAGAACTTCTCAAATTAATGATTAAAAAAAGAGACAAACTACAGAAGAATGAAAAAGTTTAATTATTTTGTCTTGATCACGTTTCTTCTCCAGGACCTGCCGAACGGTTATAAGTGTGTGTGCTCCCCGGGGTTCGGGGGGGATCACTGTGAGAAAGACCTGGACGAATGCGCCAGCGAGCCATGTCTGAACGGTGGACGTTGCCATGACGAAGTGAATGGTTTCCACTGCCTGTGTCCTCCTGGTTTCTCTGGAAGCAACTGTCAGGTGAGGAGCGATGCCCTTCCACAAACCTCCATGCATGATGTGAATATTTGTTGCACCTGACCTTTTATAGCCACCGTGTGGGCGGGGCCTGCACCAACTTTACAACTGGTTCTGATTTCTAAGCAGAAACAGGCGTTTTAGAAATCTGGAAGTTTTTGTGCGTATATGTGTATACATTTCTTCCCTGCGGACGCCACCTGTAGTCCTCTATGCTACACACACTTTTACTACTGAGGCCCCGCGGACGTCCTACTTGGACCACAGTGAAATATGTTCTGCTGACGGCCTTTTCTGAAATGTTTGGAAAATGATTGATTCCTGTTGGTGCAACATGTGTGCGTCTCCCTCCTGCTGCTTTCTGAAGCTTCACTTGTTTTTCTATCTCTCGTTGTTAACGAAGATAATCTTTGGAACTAAACACCGGGTCTTTTTCAGCTGATAGCGGATCAACATCGTCTCCACCTCAACTGCATTTTAGTGTTTAAAGACATTCATGTTTATTCTGATGTGTAAATTTAATTCATTTAAGATCTTTATTTGCATTTTGTTGCCATGGATACATGAAAGAGGAAAGCTACGGATGTTATTTTCCCCGTTTGAAGATGAATTGTTCTGCCGGTCTTTTCTCTGCAGCTGGATCTGGATTACTGCCTCAACGGTCCGTGTCAGAACGGGGGTCAGTGTTTCAACCTGGCGGCAGACTATGTGTGCAAATGTCCTGAAGTCTACGAGGGCAAGAACTGCTCGCATCTGAAGGACCACTGCCGCACCACACCCTGCAAAGGTTTGATTTCCCTCCATCACCTCATCATCCTGCCTCATAATTATGTTGATCTGCTGGTAAATGTCCAATTTAATGTACATGAATTTGAAAAAACGAAACACTTTTTTTTTAGTGTCAATTATCTTTATTTATACAGCTCCAGTTTACAAAACATCCCCTCAGAGCACTTTACAGACAACATGGTGGTTTAGTTTATTAGAAGTTTTTAGAAAACTTTACATAAATAAAGGACAGAGACAAAAACAGGACAGAATATTTTCTGTGGCTCTCAGTGCTCAGCCCCAGCTCTGCCCACGGCACTGCAGAGAAGGGTGGTGGTGGGGGGTAGATGGCGCTACATTGTGTGAGACAGCAGACAGCCGCGAGGAGAGTACATGAGTGAGTGCGTCATGTCATCAAACCCTACTCACACAGAGGAGAAACCGGATCCGCCATCCAAGACGAGGCGTCTTATTGTTCTGAATGCCAACCTGCACTGAGACATTAATGCTGCTTTCTTCAGTTCGGTTCTCTTTCGGTTTTGTGGATTTGTTTGCTGTTTTTGTCCATGTGCAATTTAAGATTTTTGTTAAAATAGTAAACAAAAGTAAGTGGTTTTGTATCAGAATAAATGCTTAAGAGGAGGCAAATATAAGGCTTCTCATAAAAATGCTGAACACAAACGGGTTTTCAAAAGATGCTAAATGAAGAGCCGAGCATCCCATCACTAGTGTCGCCACCGTAATTCTCTCGTCACATTTTAATGCTCTTCCATAATGATGAGGTGCTTCAACAAGCTGGTAAAGGACCACATCACCTCCATGTGACCCCCCGTTTGACTCAGACCAGTTCACTACGTAAAGGATGCCATTTGCTCTACGCTTCACCTGAACCTGTCCCACCTGGAGAATAAAAGACACATGCATGATGCTGCTGGCTGACCTCAGCTCAGCCTTTAATACGATCATCCCCCATGCGCAACTGGCCGCTGGACTTTCTCCCCGACAGACCAGTCAGTGAGGGTGGGGGACGCCATCTCCAGCTCCAACAGAGTCCACTGCTGTTTACTCCTGGCTGCTGCGCTGCATCCTCCTCATAAAGTTTTCAGATGGTACTTCAGTGGTGGGTCTTATCTGAGACGAGAAGGGGAAACAGCTAGTGGACCGGTGAACCTGACCCTGGCGTTGGACTGTGCAGCTAAACACTCCAGGATGGGGGTCCTTAAAAAACCTGGAAAGAATTTTTTTTTTTTTTTTTTTTGTGATCCATTTTTAATTTATAAATAATTGTCATAATAAAAGTAAGTCTGGTGTAATGAAGAGGTTCAACAACTGAATGCTGCATTAACAATAACTATGAATGTTCTTTAGGGGCCTATCACCCCTCTAAAATCATACAAAATGGTTTACTCCACAGGTCATTTCAACCATTACCTTACGTACACCGAGCTCAGCCAGACAGTCGGAGGATAAAGTCATGGCTTTCCCTAAGAAAGTACCAGGAAAGGAAAGAGAGAAAAAAAGAGGGGGGGAAATTTAGTAAGAAACAGCAGCTTCCTGCTCTTTAATCTGAGAAGACGAGAGCAGCACCTGAGCTGAAATCAGCTGCAGGTGTCTCACAGTGAAGGAGGCATGTTAGGAATCTTTTAGGGACAACACATTGATTACTATCAGACATTAATCAAAGTTATTACTGCCAATCATTTGACTTTCACGGACCTCGCGTAAAAAAAATCAGCGTGGTATCGATATTTTAGTCCTTCCCCAGTGATCAATAGGGACATATTTGGTATCAATGGATTCTTTTAATTTCAGAATTTCTGAAAATTAATGCACAATAAACACATCACTAAAATGTTGCTCTTTATTTATCTATTTAACCGTATAAATATGCAGGTCTGTCATCAGATGATCAGATAATCATAGAAAGTTATAGACTAGTTAAGGAAAACCAACAGACAGAATCTTGACTTCGATTCAATACCCCATCCTGAGCTGCACGGTGTGGCAGTGGTCAAATCTCTCTTTTACTAGGAAGGAAAACCTCAGGGAGGGCGGCCATCTGCCTGGACCGGCTGGGATGGAGAGGATTGCAAAGAGAGACCAACAGGCACCAGGCTCAGTGCATCGTAAGATGTCGCTCAGCAGCCTATAAGCCTGATTTTAAAGGCAGGGAGAGAGTCTACCTCTTAACCTCAAACTGGAAGCTGGTTCCATGAGTAAAGAGATGGGAGGTGAAGGTTTCTCTGGAGGTAGTGTGGAGTTTGAGGAGAGGAAAGAAGAGGAACAGGAAGATGGTAAGAGGCTGAACAATGCATCAGAGTGCCAGAGGACCCAGGACTGTGGCCAGAGAAGCTGCTGGTCAACCAAGAAACACAAAGTTTCTTTTTTTCTGCAAATATAGATGAAGATGAGTGAAATCTGGCCATTTAACTTTTATCATGCTAGTTTATTTTTCTCCATATAGAGAACAAAAATCATATTTATTATCTTTGTCTAATACCATGAAAAAGATATGCAAGAACTATTGTACAAGGGGCCCACCAAGATGGTTTGTACATAGACCCCAAAATTCTGTCTACGCCCCTGGTCGAGAAATCCAAGGAATAGATCTTCATCTTCAGGAGGAACCAGCCCAGCTACTCATCACTCATGTGTCGGTGGTGAACAGCACCAAGTTTCTGGAGGTACATATAACTGGTCTGGACTGGTCACGACACACATCGTCACTGGTCTCCCCCACTCTGACCACTAGCCGTCGAGGCCCCGTAGAGGGTGTGCTGACCAGCTGCATCTCCATCTGCTTTGGCAGCTCTAGAGCCATCTCTTCCACCACTCTTCCTTCCATCCATCCAGAACGCTGTACAGAAACGATGTGAACTCAGAACATTATTAGAGACTCGCTCTGCTCTGCCTGCTGCCCCCCGGGAAGACATTCTGCAGCTCCAAAGCAAGGACAGATGGGCTCTGCAATAGCGTCATTCCCCCAGAAATCAGACCCCCCCACAATGCACATGGCATCTACAGACGGTTGTTGGACTGATTTGAAGGTTACTGGACTGTTAAATGTTTCCTGCTTCAGAACGTTATGAGACACTTCTGTCCAATTAGTCTTTTATGCTAGTTTTATATTCATTTTATTTTAAAATTCCTTCCCAATGTTTCCAAGTAGTATATATACTAAATAAAAGCAAAGATTCTATTCTATTCTGTCCAAATCTCAAATGTGTTTGAAGCTAATGATCATGGGAAATATTTAAAATGTGGATCAGATTTAGATAATCACTCACTCCAGTTTCTGTGAACTTTCTTCCTCAGTGATTGACAGCTGCACGGTTGCCATGGCGTCCAACAGCACAGCAGCTGGGGTGCGTTTGATCGTGTCCAGTGTGTGCGGCGCCCACGGTCGCTGTCGGAGTCACGCTGGAGGACAGTTCAGCTGCGAGTGTGAGGAGGGCTTCACCGGAGTGTACTGCCATGAGAGTGAGAGTTTGTCTTCTCTACCTTCTGCTTAAAGGTCCCACAGTATGCTACATTCACTTTCTACAGGTCATTTGTGTCCTCATAGGCTGTGTATGAGGCCCAAAAATGAGAAAATTCTCTCTCCTCTCTCACGTGCTTGCTCCACTTTTTAGTGAATGTGTATGCAAATGGGTGAGTCGGAGAGTGTGTCTCAAACCGCGCACTTACGCGAGTGCACTGGAAGGTAGTGCGTCCTGCAGTGCTTAATCTGGAGGTTCAACAATCATGAATAGACATACGGAACCTACAGCATTAATCCTTTCTAACACTTCCGCCGATCTACGGCCGCGAAACCGGCTAAAACATTTACCTGTGCTAACTCTACTGAGTCGGTAAAACCGCAGCCGCCGACATGATCAGATCATAACCGTTGTCAGGGATGGAAGAAATGTTGCTAGAATTATGATCGAATAACTTCATACTTGCATCTATACAAAACAGCCTCCGCCTGCATCGGCACCACTTTTTTGCTGAAATTTCTGTCAGCGCACTATGCACTTAAATGTAGTGTTCCAAGTATAGAAGTGCACGGATTGGGACACAGCCTGAGGTCTTTCCCTTTGTGACCTCACGAAAGGAAAATACTACTCCTCTTGGTAGTGGATACTGCCATTGACCCACACCCTTCGACTAGCTGAGCCTGCCCTTTAAAATCACCCCGCAGGCTCCAGTAAAAGCCGCATCCTCTCCCAGATATGGGTGTGGTGTGGGCGTGGACAGGCACCACTCATGAACATTTAAAGGTTGAGATACAGAAACAGCTCGTTCGTGGCTGAAATTAAGGACCAAGGTTGTTGTTGGACCCTGACACCCATATTAAATTCTTGAAAACTGTATAATATGGAACCTTTGAATCTTTACCTCTGGCCTCAGTCTAAATACTCACCATCCTTCCTTCTGTATCTCAGATATAAACGACTGTGAGAGCGCCCCCTGTCTGAACGGAGGAACCTGCATCGATAACGTCAGTCGGTATCAGTGTATCTGTGCAGATGGCTGGGAGGGACCCAGCTGTGAAAAGAGTGAGTGCTATTCGTCCCTCCTCCTCCTCCAGCAGACAGTGGACCTGCTCTGACATTTTGTCTTATCGTCATTCAGACACAGACGACTGCAGCTCCTGTCCCTGTCAGAACCGTGGCGTCTGCAATGACCTCATCGGCGACTTCTTCTGTGAATGTAGCGACGGCTGGAAGGGAAAAACCTGCAGCTCGAGTCAGTTTTATCACTGTCTGCTTATGTTAAAACTTTCCAACTTGACGTGACTGTTTTTCTACCTTCGTCCTCTGCAGATTTGTTGTTTTATTGCAGAAAGTTTTACCCTCTAATGTCTCCAAGTAACAAAAGGAGTGTCTGAGGGGTCAGATTTAGGGCCACTCCTTTTTTATCCTTCATATTAATGATACTAAGATGTGTCCAATGCTAAATTTCATTTATATGCTGATGACGCTGGGATTTATTACACAGTTCAGCAAAACTTTAATGTGTTAAAACTTTTGCGAAATACAGATAACCAGTTACGCTTTTCTTTAATGTCAAGGCCACATCACACAACCCGTCCCCAATCATCACCTCATGGGTTCACATAACGAGTTTGTAGCAGGTTACAGATATCTCACTAATTTTACTGAGAAATCTCTTCTTTTATTCCACATATTCTTCAGCTGGTGAAAAGGTTAAAACTACAGCTGGTTTTTATTCCAGGAAAAAAATCCTGTCTTTCTGGTTGCTGCTACCTTGATGTCACTTTCAGATTAAAGTGATGTTTTGTCCATGCTCAGAGTCTACTTCCTCTGGACGCTGTGAGTCATGGAGCTCTGAGGTTCATCCACTAATCATGTTAACAGATCAGGATGTTATAGTCCTCATTCATAGCAGGATTTTTTATTAAGGATGCAAACTGAAAAGGAACAATGTTTTTCATGCCAGATGCTGTCTGGAACAAACTGGAGAAGACTTGAAACTTCATGACCTGGTTTCATGGGATGTGCTAAAGAAAAAGCTGGATGATTTGATGCAGATACATCTGTTTGGAGATGTTTTGCTTGATTTGGGATTTTGATTAGATTTTAATACCTTAAGCTGGGCATACACAAAGATGAACGAGCCGTTTTTGGCCCTTTTTTTCCCCCTGATCAAGGACGGCAAACACCCGATAATCTAAAGTCTTAAGATTTTCCTATGAGATTATCCTGTGGTCTGAGGTGTGGCAAGAGGAAATTTGTCTGGGCAATCGGCCCTGAAACTGTTACGGACGGACCCCTCGGAGACAGGAGACGGTTAACAGATTTTATTAAACACATGGATTTCAGGAGGCATAATCTTAACTGCACTGTGGAGAAGACGGCGTATCCTGGAACCATGGCGCTACAAAGGGCGCACGCGCAAGTCCTTGAAGGTGATAACGGCCGTGAAGGTGGATCTGGAGTATATAAGGACTGGGAAGTTAATGGGAGACAGGTGTGACTAATTGGGCTTGACTGGAGTGAGGATCAGGGACAGGTGTGGAGGATCAGGGGAGTGATGGCTGTGGTGTAGTAGGACAGGATGTAACAAAAACGAGTCATGGCAACAATCTCAAGTATTAAACAGGTTCAATATTTACGACCAAAAGTCTTCACGTGTGGGGAAAGCCGACGACTCCCAGATTGTGACGTGGAACGTAGCCAATCAGAGAGCGAGTGACTAGGGAGCAAGGAAGGATATAAAGACCATGTTCACGCTGTCTCTAGTTCTGGATTTTTCTGTTAACAATAGTTGCAAGACCACCATCATTACTTCATCATGTATGTCCTCTGCTATGCTTGGGTTGTGTTTTCTGGTTGTTGCTATGTTTCTTC
Source organism: Rhadinocentrus ornatus (assembly GCA_037177495.1). NCBI lineage: Eukaryota > Metazoa > Chordata > Actinopteri > Atheriniformes > Melanotaeniidae > Rhadinocentrus > Rhadinocentrus ornatus. Next base: position 2,538,519 of record JBAMHW010000004.1, read on the forward strand.
TTTTTTAATAGATAACACTTGATCACGCAAGATTTCTGGCTCGGGGGACAAGATTCTAGACCGGCTGCGGGACAGAATTGTGTGTGTGTTGTTCTGTGCTGGGATTATCGGAGCACACCACACACAGTTCGATCAAAATGCCGGATTTTTGTATATTTGGGTGTGGGGTCTAATAGAAAAAATCTCTGTGCGGCATCCTTTGGTCAGTCTGCAAACGTTTGACTGTGTTGCTGCTGTCTCGGCCAGGACGATCTTGGAAAAGAGATTTTTAATGAGGCTTTTCCTGGTTAAATAAATATTTAATATTCACATGAGGATGTTTCTTAATTTCAGGAGAGAGTCAGTGTGAGGACGGGACATGCAACAACGGAGGAACCTGCTCTGATGAAGGAGATGCCTTCAGGTGTCTGTGCACAGCAGGTTGGGAGGGGTCTACCTGCAGTGTTGGTGAGTGTGACAGCGCGGTCTTTTTTAGAAACATTTCTCGATGAGAATCTGTCAGCTGATAGTTTACTTTGGTTTCCAGCAAAGAACGGCAGCTGTCTCCTGAATCCGTGCGAGAATGGAGGAACCTGTGTGGTGGATGGAGAGTCCTTCAGCTGCATCTGTAAGGAGGGCTGGGAAGCCGCCACCTGCAGCCACAGTGAGTCACTGAGCCCTCAGAGAGGAGACATAGTGATGAATGGCTGCTGCTGCTGCTTCGCACTCGTCACTGGAGTCTCTGGACATCTTAGAGTTCAACAAAACACAGAAGAAATATAGAAAAATCTATGCAGATTGTTTGCTAAGAAATGCTGTTTATGACTCCTGAGAAACCCTGAAGAACACGCTGACATTAAATTATGTTTGCAAAGTAGAAATGCTTGTTTAAAAATGGCAGAATAATTGACTGTTTAATACTGCATCGTGGCATAGGCTCATCAAAGTAAACATTTCACATCAATGGGCACTGGGATTAAACCTCCATCAGTACCAGAACCAGGAAGGAAATCCTTGATCAGGAGCAGAACCAGGAAGGGCGGCTATCTGTGTGAACCGGTTGGAGGTGAAGAGGACGGGAAAGAGGGGTCAGCATGCAGCATAACTCTAAGCCAGGGATTCCTGCTGAGAAAGAAGAAGAGAAACACAAACAAATGAAAACAACAATGTCAGATATTGCTACATGAAGAGTAAAGAGAGCAGAGAGGAACCCAGTGCATCATGGGACATCTCCCAGCAGCCTCGGCCTATAGCAGCGGAACTGTAGGGATGGATAAGGGTTACCAAGCCAGAGAAAGGAAAGTTTGAAGCCTGATCTTGAAAGATGCACTACAGAACAATTTTCCCAGTGATGCGCCCCCTACATTCGGCTGATCCAACACCCATCTTGCATCCCACCTGCACTGTGAGTCTCCAGCCAGCAAAAGACAATCATATCTTGACCTGCGTGCAAAACGTTTGTTTTTATCCGCAAGCGTGTGAGGTAAACCTCGACTGCAACGTCCTGCCGCGTCCCGGATGAAGAAGTTGTATAGTTTGGTTTCTCAGCCTTGGGAGGCTACTGGGCAGCAGCGCTTCAAGAGGTCCGACTCCGGAACGCGAAGTTTTAAGGTCAGAAAGTTACGTAGCGTGTCTCTAAAGGTAGAGAGGACGTCTGCTACCTGAAGCCAAACTGGGAGCTGGTTCTACAAAAAGGGGCTGATAAAAGTTTTGAATGGATGGGATTTATTTGACAGTCACATCGGCCGAGTCCCGGTTTCAGTGGGCGGGAAACGAGGGTAGGTACCGGAAACGCGGGAACCGGGTCTGGTTCTGATATGAGCCAAATAAACACATAAGAATCCACATCTGGTCCAGGACCGGTGTTTTGCACCAGATTTGGAAGAAAAGCTCTGTACCAGTTTTGGCCCGTTGTGCCAACCAGCCTGGATCTGCTATGTGGATCTGGGCCTAATGGTCAGATTTGTAGACTAAAAAAATAGCCTGACTCATCCCATACGTTAGTCATTTAGCTGAAGCTTTTATTTAAAGCGACTGACGATGGTTAAGCTGTAACGTTAAGGGTCTGCCGTAAGGACCCAACTGGATGGTGTAAATGTTCGTCCCCTGGGGGATTTGAACCCCTGGTCTCCCACATGGGGGACTGAGGGTCTACCAATCGAGCTAACCAGCTGCGTTTGTCTGTTTGTTTTTCCCCAGATACAGACAACTGCAGTCCTGATCCCTGGTGAGTCGGAGTGAATCCTTCCTGCAGTCCCAGCGGGGGTCTGGATTTTAGAGACCTAAAACCAGGGAGGAGCAGAGACAATCTATTAGGGTTTCTCTTGTTATGGTTGCAGCTGTTAAATGAAGACATAAAAGAAAGATTCCTCCTTACATCCAGATTCCTTCAGAGCTGCTTCTTCCTCATATTTCCACCTAATCAAATGAGGATGTGATTTCAGGACGAGGTTGGAGGTTTCCACACTGCGTCCTAATGACCTCTGTCCTCCTACAGTTACAACAGCGGCACCTGCATTGACGGGGACAACTGGTATCGATGTGAATGTGCTCCTGGATTTGCTGGACCGGACTGCAGAATCAGTGAGTGTCGACACCATCCTCCATCCCTTCTGAACTGTCTCCCCACTCAGTGGCCTCACTTTCACCAAACACCATCAGACCCACTGAAAATGAGCTGAAACCTGAAGCTGACGTTTGTGTGAAAATGCTGCTAACAGATGGACTGACAGGTTTAAAGAAGGGTTAAATATCCAAAAGATGTACAGAAATAATCATTCACCTCCTGTATCTGTATCAGACATCAATGAGTGCCATTCTTCACCCTGCGCCTTTGGCTCCACCTGCATCGATGAAATCAACGGCTATCGCTGCACCTGTCCTCCAGGAAGAACCGGCCCGCACTGCCAAGAGGGTAAGACCTCCTTGCTGATTTTTACAGTTACCTCGCAGAGCAGATGCGTCTGCAGCTCTGTAGCTAAACAAATTCTTATCTGTACACCCACAACTCTTAGTATTAAAGCCTATTAGCACAGCCGGGAACGGGTGACCTCTACATGTAAACCTCAGTTATTCCCTTCTTAACTTTACAGCTAAGATAAAAATAGCTAAATAAATAACAACACAAAAGTGAAGGCAGGAATATTTCTCTTCTACTTGCAGCATTTACTATGAGGCTTTACAGCTTTTTAGGAGTTGCAGCCGATGCAGATCACCTCTTGCACGCAGCTTTGCAGCGTCTGCTGCAGGTGTCGTGCACGTGCTTCAGCTCTGAATCAGGACACACATATTCCTATAAAGAATTATCAAAGTACAATTTTCATACAGTCTCGTTCTCTTATGCAATCCCTAAAGGATTTCCTCAGCTACAGAAAACAATCAGGTTTGCTTTACCAGCAGGATGCTGACAGTGTTCTATAACTCGGGATGGAACCGACTCCAGACGCTACAATCGTTGCACCCTCAGAATGTGTGGATCTGCACGTAGTGGAAGATAGATTACATGAAACTTACCCTGGCAAAACAAATTTACTGAAGTTTATGTTCTGTGTAAATTTAGTAAACAACATTCTGAGGCAATCTCGGAATGGTACTTGCGTCCCTATTTGAAGAAAAGTGCTCTACTGAACTTTGTTGCTGGGCAACACACTCAGTTCGGGCCTGGTACATCTAAACGCATCACTTTAGCTATGCAATACTTTTAAAAAGGAGGGAAGACCGTAGGGAACCGATAATATATGGAGGACCAGGAAGGTCTTTGAAATAACAATACAGCATTTTATGATGAGTAAAAAATTAATTACATAAAAATATAGATTGCTAAAAAAAAAAAATAATTAACAATTAATTCAAATAAAAAGAATTAAAGTGTTTTGAAGATGCAAGACTGAGACACAATGACCAATGTCTGACCAATGAGAGAGCTGCTTACATCGAAGGAGCAGCTGTGATTGGTTTAACTTGGTTTTCACCTCAAGGCCCCCAAGTGCCACGTCAAAGCTAAACGGAGCCGGTAAACCATGAAGGAACTCCAATTGCAAACAGGGTGGGATGGAAAATGAAATTAAATGTTTGAAATGGAAACTGTTTATAACCACATTTATGAATTGTGTTTTTTATTTCTCCTAGAATATTAGAAAATATGTTTACAAATCACAGTGTTTAATAATGAACATTAATTTATTAAGCAATTCCTCTTTCATGTTTCAATTTAAAATCTGTAATTACACAACACTTTTCAATTTGATTTATTTTTGTATTAAATAATTGTTGAATTTTAAATTATATTTAGAAATCTATATTTTTATTTCACAATTAATTACTGAGAAAAATAAAACAGCACAAACTCCTGTGCAGTAAAAATGACCTGAATAGGTAGAAACGATCATATTTCCTGTAAATACTAAATATAAAAACCAAGCTCAGGAAAAAATAGATTCTGTTTTAGGAAAACTTTGTTTACTTATGACTTTTTTTTGATAAAGTTGTTCGACATACAGATATATATAAAAATGACCACATTGGCCGTCTATTTCACGGTTTTTGAAGGGTGAACTGATTTGGATTTGGGTCGACGGCACTAAAACCCACAGTTAGCCCACAGACCTAAAGGTTGCCCGTTTTTTAACTGCACGTTCGAGGCTGTGGAGAGGCCCTGTGGGTTCATGTCACACAGACCTGAGGCAGTGGAGGTACCATAAACTGCCACCGTTGCTCGGATCTGTCTGAGCTCAGCTGACTGAGCTGTGTGGTTCTGTCCAGTGGCAGGACGGCCGTGTGTCCACAGAGGGGTGGTGGCTCAGGAGGGAAGCAGGTGGGACGATGACTGCAACAGCTGCCGATGTCACAGCGGGAGAGTCGCCTGCACAAAGGTACGATGAGATTCCCTCCAGTTTAATACGTTAAAATAATTAGGATTTTAATGATTTTAGCAAAATAGGAAAAAAGAAAACAAAAAGCCGTCACCATCGTTCTATTAAGCTGAAAAAAATACGATTATTCATATAATTACATCTTTTAACTTCATCTTGACTAACAGAACTTTACTAATTCCCAGGACAACTTTACTCATTCCTAGGATTACTTAACTCATTCCTAGGATTACTTACTCATTCCTAGGATTACTTACTCATTCCTAGGATTACTTTACTCATTCCTAAGATTACTTTACTCATTCCTAGGATTACTTTACTCCTTCATAGAACTAATTTACTCATTCGTGGGATTACTTTACTGTATCCTAAAAC
>JBAMHW010000004.1:2600332-2610841 GCA_037177495.1 Rhadinocentrus ornatus
GGACACGCTGGATGGACTACATCTCTCGGCTGGCCTGGGAACGCCTCTGGATCCCTCCGGATGAGCTGGTGAATGTGACCGGGGAGAAGGAAGTCTGGGTTTCCCTGCTTAGGCAGCTGCCCCCGCGACCCGACTCCGATAAGCGGCAGAAAACGAGTGGATTGGTGGGTGGATAATAAAAACCTTCATTTAAAAACTGCATATATGTGTTTACTTGTGTTGTCTTTGACTAATATTTAGATTTGTTTGATGATCTGGAACAGTGGTTTCCAACCTGGGGTCCGGGACCCCCCAAAGAGCATAGGGGGTCCCTAAAGTTTTGAATGTTAGAGCCATTGTGATTAATGTCCACAAACTCTCCCTATATTTCAAGGGAAAAAAGTACCTCTCATTTAACTTTGGCTTTATCAAAGGACAGGACTCAACCAGAATACATTATTCATGGTGAGAATGGAGCAGGGGGTCCATGGCATTTTAGTAAAGAAAAAAGGTTGGGAACCGCTGATCTGAAACATTTAAGTGTGACAAACATGCAAAAACAAAAGAAAATCAGGAAGGGGGGAAATACTTTTTCACACCACAGTATATCCACACAAAAACACAAGTTAATCCTTGATCTAATGAAACTCCACCTAACCTCCACCTTACCACCAGGTGACGATGGCAACAACGCAGGGTGCGGTCACTGCCAGCATCAGGTGCCTCCAATCTCTAATGAAGTAGGCAAGCAGGGCGAGAAGCATGTTTCCCACGCTCCACGACAAGCTCATAACAGTCCCAGTAAACGTCCGGTGCTTTACATCCGTCCACTCAATGCCTGAGCAGAAGTTCAGAGTCAGCCGGTAACAATGACAACCTCAGATATGGAGCTTAAGAGAGGAAACGGTAATAAAAAGCATGCTGTGAGCTGCAGGAATGATGAAAACAACACAAAACTGATTATATTTAAGAAGCATGCAGATGTGGGCACTTTTTCTGTTGTTGTTTTTTTCTCTCTCTCTTTCTGCTGTAAGTGAAACAGGAGTTATTACCAAGAACCACGCCGATGATGGAGAGCCCGCTGAGGGCCACTCCGCTGAGAGCTCTGGAGACAGCAAACATGACGTAGGAGGTGGAGAAGGCCGAGGTGGCTCCCAGCAGGCTGCTGGCAATTAACGCTACCAGAAGCATGGATTTACGGCCAAACCTGCATCACACAGTAACACATGTTTTTTTCTGTTTTTTCTGAACTCTTTGACATTTTTTTCTGACTCAATCAGCTGAATCCTGTACTTAAAAAATAATTTCATCACTTCACAGCTGTGGGACAAGTTACCATTAGTTACAAAATATTCAGTCAAGGTAACTCACACAGCATCTCCCACTAGCTTGGATCATGAAAACCAAATGTCACAAAATTATGCTGAAGACTCTCAACTCTTTATTAATGTCTCACCAGGAGGCTCTGGTCCCAGACAAAGCTTCAGTTCATGTCTCGGTCTGATCAATACGTGGATGTTCCAGATTTTTCGTCAGCTAAATAAAGATAAATTTAAATTATTGTGTTTGGAACCAAAGATGAGCATCTAAAGATTAACGTCCAGCTTCAGTGAGCCATGTTAAAACCAACTAATTAATTCTCGAATCATGGTGTCATTTTGGGCTCTGAGCTAAATGTTAACGGCCAGATTAGTCTTTTACCAGCTGGAGAATATTTCTAGAATTACTGATGACTCAGCATAATTTAGAAAAACTACTTAATCATGTTTTTAGTAGTCTTGACTACAAAATTGACTATTAACAGATCTCTCTAGGAAATCACTAAGACAACTTCAACTGATCCAGAATGTTGGTGTCCTCACAATGGTTCTGGTCCAGCATATAGATTTGATCTGCTGATGTTATATGAGCTACCAAGACTTCTAAGATCTTCTGAGTCTAGTTTACTTTCCATCCCGAGAGTTAAAACAAAACATTTAGGTTTTCTGCTTCTGATATCCAGAACAAACAACCAGAAAATCTGGAGCCTGATCCACACCTGAAGAGTCTGTGGCATCTGATCTAAACCTGATTTCTGAAATCTCACCACTTTTAATTAAGAGCTTTAAGGGAGTTTTTCTTTTTGAATACATTTTCTTGCAGATGTACATTGACGGTGATGAAGATGTGTCAAGCTTAAGCTCGTGGTTCACGTTGGCTGTCTGTAAAATCTCAGCTCAGGATGTGTTATTAACTGACAGGTAGATGTTAAGATCAAAATAGGCTGGACAGTGAATGGGACAGAGAGAAAGACTTCATGTGAAATGGTAAAACATCAACATTGCGTGGATGCTACGTCAACTCCCACTTAACATTTTTAATAACATTTAATATAATAAAATAAGTAGGAGTTTGTTCAAATGTAAGATACAAAAAAAAAGGCCAAAATCACAGAAAAAAAATCACACTTTATTCAAGATGGCTGACTTCTTGTTTGATTTAACCTGGAGGCTCTGGAGGCTTTTCTGTAGGTCTTGACATGGTGCATCTCTTTACCATATTTCATCCATGTTGGAGAAAGTAGTGGGCAGAGCTGACTGAGATAAATATTGCAGAGGGTGCTAGAAAGCCACTTTGGAACCTACCTGGTATATTTGAATAAGACTTACTTTAGGGCATGGGTCTGTTCAACCATGCCAAGTTCGGTGAAAATCAAAGGCTCTGTGTGTAGGTCACAGGGACTTCCTGTTTCTTGGCGATGTTTGAGTTTTTTCTGTGGTATCATGAAAAGTCACCACAGTGAGAAAAAAAGTGGTCAGGGTTTAGGTCTAGACAGGAAGGCATATGGATCTATTTAGGGTCACATGCTAATTAGCTCTGTAGCATGATTAAATATTGCTACAGCTGCATAAGCAACTTCTTTTCTGCTGCCTGATCATATTTAGATTTTGCCGTGCCATGAAGGTCAGACAAATGAGTTTGTGAGCCACCATATGACTTTGTGTCAGTATTGCGTAATCCAAATTGAGATGTAGATGCGTTCAGGATCAGAACTGAAGAACCTCCCCCTTCAGTGTAGGCTCTGGTGATTGGCCGCCAGGGAGAGAACCAACCTCCGTGCGAATATACTTTTTATTGAACAGATTAAACACAAAGAATAAAATGGAACATAAGGAATAAAAATAAAAATATTTAAAAACAACTTTGGATTGGATGTGGAACGACATCTTGATGCGCGTTGTGGTTGCCGTGGTGACGACTGGTAGTCACCAGGTCTGCAGAGAGGGAAAATAGGCAGCTTCGTGTCCGAATCGCCAAGAGAATGAGTCACTATGTAGTGTGCTATATAGTGCAGCCCTGTGTAGTGAACGAGGAGGTCGGGAGTAGGTGGACATTCGGACACAGCCTCAGTTTGCCACATCTGGGATTGAGAAGTAGGCGCTGGTTGGTTTCGTGTAGAATACCCTTTTGAGGTTTGAGCTATTTAGCATCGTTCCTTGTTTTATCTACGCGATTGTGTTTTGATTTAAGATATTGAGAAGAGACGCTGTCACCGTTTGTGATTAGCTTTAAGTTTTAGTTTTTATTGATTTAAGTAAACTCGTTTTGTGGACATTTTGTTCGATTAGTTACAGATAATTCTAAGTTGTATTGTTAAGAGATTTATGTTTATAGTTTATTTGATGGTTAAGTTTCCTTTACTTTTGTAGATAATTGTTAATGTTAATTGTTTGATAGTAGTTTGTTTGATCGTTAAAACCTTAAGTTAAGGACACCTTTTCTTTGTTAATTATTATAGAGATTTTGACAAACTAACATAGGACACTTTTTGTTATAATAGAATTGTATATTATTTGTTAGACCTGGGTTTTTGTAAATAAATAATTGTAATATATAATTGACTTGTGTCCGGGTTTAGTTTGTTAGCGACCCTAATCACCCTAGGCTCAATAGGGGTCATAACAGCTCCCGTCTGGTGCTCGGCCTAATATGCCGCCATGTGTATGTTTTCTGGTTGCAAATGGATATGTTGACTTTCCAGTTATGTCTGAAGCATGAGACAGGATTTTAAAATGTGAGTAAACGTGTAATGAGATAATATGATGTTATTGTGTGACCATGAAACCAAACCTTGACCACATCACGAGAAAGTCAGCAGGTTTAATCTGAGAAAAGCTGCTGGATAAATGTGTGAGATCACATGTCCCTACTACCACAAGGAGAGAGAGAGAGAGAGAGAGAGAGAGAGAGAGAGAGAGAGAAATGGGTCTCTCTGGTTGTTTTGTTGTAGTAGAGCAGCAGCACCTGACTAAATAAAAGCTGATGAGGAACCAATCACATGACAGTGGTGCAGTGGCGTCTCACTTGAAGTGTGTAAAAATGTTTCTTTTCAATGACTGTTAAGTCCTTTAGATATTTATAATTTCAGCCCATTTTTTTTTATTTGAATTTAAACTGAATATAAACTCAGTGTTTAACAGAGAGGATTTTTAGGACAAAATATTAATTTTTGAAACAGAAATTTTAGTGTTTGATAAGGAGTGTCCGCTCATTTTTATCACTGTGGGCCTTTGAGCAAGGCCTTTAACCTCCCTACAACTGCTCCCCAGGTGCTGAAACATGGCTGCCCACAGAACATTTGGCAATGGGTCAAATTCAGAGCTGAATTTTCCAATCAGGATCAGTAAAGTAATCAACAAAGCCAACAAAGGAAAGGTTATGTTTTTGGCAACGCTTGTCCGCCTGTCTGTCCATCTACTAGCAACATAACTCAAAATGTTATGGACGGATTGAATAGATTTTCAGGTAAACTCTGAAATGAAAGAAGGAACAACTGATTAGATTTTGGGGTTGGTCTGGATAACAGCTTGGGTTCATGAATGTTTTTAACAAAGAACCGTCAACATTCCAGTAACCCCTAAGGCCGCCAGAGGGGGTCATTTTGACACCCTGCCAAAGCAGTAAAAAAATTACTTTAAACCCTGTTTGGATGTGTGCATGTGGATGCAACATATCAGGCCCAAGAAAGGAACACAGAGGAGGCACAGAGAAATTATGTGATGAAAAAAAAAAAGATGCCGGCAAAGCTCCTAAATTAATTGAAAGTTCGCACACAGCAGGACCTTCATCAGCTGCTGTAGGTGATGATGATGATGAAGAAGCTGTGGTAAGCTGCTCTGCTTTCACATCAGTGATATTCTGTTCTGAGTAAAGACACCCAGTAAAACCAGTAAGTCTGATGCATATGATCTAACTAGCTGTAAGCACGCTAACAGTTAGCAGGAAACGCGCTTGCTAACAGTTTGCGGTAAACATGCTAGCTGTCATCCATGCAATAAGGCAAGGCCCCCGGTCCTGATGGGATACCGTCAGACTTTTATAAGAAATTTTCCACTGACTTGTCCCCCTTTCTACAAATGGTGTTCAGGACTCATTTGACTCCGGTGCTCTCCCTCCCACATTTAACCAAGCCTGTATTTCCTTGTTGCTGAAGAAGGATAAGGACCCCACGGAGTGCTCTTCCTACAGGCCCATATCGTTATTGAACACAGACGTTGAAATTTTGGCCAAGGTTCTGGCCCATAGGCTAAAAGACATCCTCCCCTCTGTTATTTCCCCCAAATCAAACTGGTTTTATTAAGGCCCGGCACTCTTTTTAAAACATCTGTAAACTATTTAAAATCCTGTATTCTGGTAAGCGGGCCAAGCAGGAATGCCTCCTCTCTGTGGATGCCCAAAAGACATTCGACAGAGTCGAATGGGATTTTCTATTTCAGGCGCTGGACAGAATCATGTCGTACCCTCATTCTTGTCCTGGATCAAACTGCTCTATCTCTCCCCCTCAGCTTCCGTCTTTACCAATGGCCTTTACTCACAACCGTTTGCTCTTTAGCAGGGCTGTTCAATTCAGTCCTACTAGGGCCTCAATCCAGCAGGTTTTCTATGTATCCCTGCTTCAACACACCTGCATCAAATTAAATGGATCAAACAGCCAATCAAGTTCTACACAATGACTAATTAATTTGAGTCAGGTCTGTTGAAGCAGGGATACATAGAAAACCTGCTGGACTGCGGCCCTTGGAGGACACAATTGAATAGCCCTGCTCTACAGAGAGGGACCTGACAGAGATGCCTGCTGAGCCCGCTCCTGTTTGCCATTGCCATAGAGCCACTGGCCATAGCTATCCGTAGCAACGAGAGGATCCAATCTTTTTATCTCAGACCCTAAAGATTCCCTCCCTGAAATCCTTTCGCTTTTTAGAACCTTCAGCTGCCACTCAGGTTACAGGATCAACTTGGGTTAAAGCGAACTATTCCAATTGGCAAGGAGGCACTCAGTTTCCTTGACAGGACCTCCCCACTCAGAGTGGTGACTGCACGCTTCACTTACCTAGGCGTTTGCGTCACGAGAGACCATGGGCAACTTTACAAGTACAACCTTCTCAGCTTGCTCCCCCAAGCCAAAGCCACTTTATTGAAGTGGTCCCCCCCTCTCACTCTAATCGACAGGATTAACTCAATGAAAAAAAAAAATTCCCCAAATTCCTATACCTCTTTCAATGCCTCCCTATTATTTTTCCTAAATCATTCTTTGAAGTTCGTGTCTCTTTGATTGAATCTTATATCTGGAACAGCAAACCCCCCAGGCTGAGTAGAGTGTTTCTGCAAAGACCGAAGCATGAGGGTGGTATGGCCCTCCCTAACGTCCAATATTACTATTGGGCTTCAAATATTCGCTGTATACTACATTGGGTTCACTTCCACCTCGACCCTTTCCCCCCTGTTTCGGTGGCAAGGGAGGTCAGCCCAAGTGCCCCAGTTCCTTTACCTGCCCTTGTGTGTGCTGCGCTTCCACTATCTTCAACATGCCCTGGTAGCAATATAGTGGTCAGGCACTCCCTGCACATCTGGGTTCAGTTTCGTAAGCACTTTGGACTGCAGGGCCTGTCACTAAAGTTCCCCATCGCTTTAACCACTTCTTCGCCCCTTCGACTATGGATAATGCCTTTAATATCTAGCACAACAAAAACCTCAAGTGTTTGGCTGCCCGTATTGCTGACCAAAACTTTGCCTCTTTTCCCTAGTTAAGCCACACCTAAGCCAAACAAGTCCAAGGTTTACACAAGCTGTGCATGCTTTGAAAGAAATTCTCCCTGAAGTCTGTTTGATCAAAAATATCTTATTGGGCCAGGTGTTGAAACGTAATGCGATCAGATTTCGGTTAAAGGATAGAATCAAATCTTAAAAATGGGTTGTTCAAAAGGGAAATCCAGATTCCAAAATTGGTTTGGATCAGGTATTCCAATCCTAGTTGTTATCCTGATTAAACCCTCAGTTTGGGTTGTAGAATCCACATAACTTTGATCCAAAAAAGCCAGGATTATTCTGATCCCAACAGAGGGCAGGATCATGAAGTAGATTTCAGGAAGAAACTGCAGTACAACCTAACAGCTGATCATATAATAGAACTTTTTATTCGGTGCATATGCTGATATTTGTCAAGTAGTTAAGGCATGCACACTGTCTCTTCTACCTGTTGCCGGCAGCACACACTGATCTACATGCGGGAAATCCGGATTTGGTGATCCTGACAAATGGGATTTTCAATTAGGGTGATCCAATCCTATTTTTCTTTGAACAACCGGGAAAAAAGTAAGCCGGATTTCGTGATCCAGAAAAATGGGATTCCTAATTCTGGGTAGCTTTTATCCGGATTAAACTTTTTGAACAACCGGCCCATGGAGTTTAAATCATTTGCTGACAGCTTCGTCCCCCCCCAGTTAAAAAATCCCATCTGCGCCCCTGTACCACAGTACAACTGGTAATAACTGTTACGTTGATGGATTTCTTCATAGTTAATCTCTGTTGTCCCTTGGAAGCCTTACCTGTTACCTTTACTCTGAGACACCTGCTTCTAATATCGGCAGGCTAATGCTAATGCTAAAGCTAACCCTGCATTAGGTGTGCTCCTGCTTAGGGGTGTAGCACACAATTCTGGGCCCTATGTACAAACAATCTTGGTGGGCCCCTATGTGGACTTGATCAGAACGTTTTTACACATACTTTGTCCATTGGGTTAAGACAAAGGTAATAAATATGATCTTAGTTTTCTAAATGGCAAAATGGCTTCTCTGGTCATATTCCTGGTTCATCTGGCAGACACTGCATTGCTCAGCCTCTCACAGTCTTCCTGTTTCTCTTCCTTCCTCCCCTCAACCTCCTCACTGCCTTTATAGGAACCGTCACTTCCCATTTGCATCTTCTTTTATCTCTCTCTGCTACAAGGAAAGACCCCATACAAGCGAGATAGTTGCAAGATTATCTTAACCTGTTAGTAACATGACATTCAATAGAATAAAACTGGACGTTACGAAGATTAATTCATTTGAATAAGCTGCAGATGATTGATTGTTAACTGAATAACTTTACTGTCTCCATAAGTTCATCTTGTCTCACATTGTCAGAGATCGTCTGGACATGATGATGGACCTGCTGCTTGGTCTAAAACTGAGGACCATGTGGTTCAGGATGTTGAGCTTTGCTAATTCTCGCCACGTCCTTGGAGCCGAGGTGCGGCAGATATCTGGCTGTGGAACCGGAGAGGAACGGTGACGGGTAGAACCGGTGAAGGTGGAAAGAAGACAGGACATCCGACTGGATAAGTGGAGAGGTGAAGCAGTCCTCTCTCTCTTACCTTTATCATCAGGCTTTAATTCCACGACTATTTGTCTTTGCTGCTCTAGCTGGATTTTGTGCAGTTTTATTTTTCCAGCTTGGGCTTGTTGCTATTTTTAGTTTTGCTTGTAGTGGATTTTATCCGGGGCAACAGGAGCCACTACTAACTTCACCCCAGATGTATTCCGCTTCTCACTGATCTGGAGGACTAATTGAAGTAGACACTCCAGGCAGAAAGACTTTTTACTGGTTTTAGCTAGATCTTTCTCTTGTGGCTTTGTAAATTTTTTATGTTTTACTGAACCTGGCTTGTTGATTGGCCGCTGCTCTTCAGGAAAGACTAATTCTTCACCGCCCACGTGGGCAGACGGTTGATCAACCAGCCTTCTCCCCTCTGACATTTTTTTCTAAAAGTAGTTATTTTTTTCTCTGGTGTCCAGACTTGACTTTCTTTTGCAAATACATGACTTCCTCCTCTGGCTGTTAGATGTGACATTCATGAATGAATCGATTCTTTTGAACAGCTCTCTTACATTAACAATAAGAACCGAGTTGCTGCTGTGAGATGTTCTATTTTTATCTACAAATTGTTCACGCTGCCTTCATGTGACAAGTTTGTACCATCATGGGAGTCTGATGTCCAACACATGGCATCCATGTGAATGCAGCTATGGGCTATGAGTTCCATCTAAAACATAATATTTGCACTAATGTCACTCATTCTGTTTTTTATTTATATTTTTCCTGTATTTTATTTCTTTTATTAATTTTTTGCATGACTAAAATTCCTTGTGTGGAAAAATTTGAATGAAATTGTTTTGCATGGAAGTTAATTGCGGCCTGTTCAGTTTTTGTTTTGCCATGAAGTTTTTTGATGAGGTAAGAGCCAAAATAGTTATCATTGTCAAAGCATGGGAATTACGGAGCCAGCTTATTGAAGGATTATAATACCACAAGCCAAATTAATTCATTCCTATTTTTTTAATAAAAAATTAGTTACCCCATATTGAATTCTAAATAATAAATATAATATAATTATAAAATATATAATAATAGTAATTATAATTATAGTAATATTATATATAATACAAATAAAATTATTATTATAAAGATGATCCAAGCCATTCTTTTGATGGCTCTTTGAAACTCCCGAGGACCTGGCTCCCGACAAAGAGCCTTAACCCTGCTCTAGTAGCTGGCAGGCTGCACTCTGTGTGTAACTCAGGCTGTGTCTGGATGTCCACCTACTCTCGAACCCCTCGCTCTCTACATAGGGCTGCACCATATAGCACACTGCATAGTGACTCATTCTCTTGGCAATTCGGACGGGAAGCTGCCTATTTCTCCCTCGCCACAGACCACGTGACTACCAGCTGTCACCACGGCAACCACAACGCAAGTCAAGATGTCGTTCCAAATCCAATCCAAAGTTGTGGGTAAATATTTTTATTTTTAATCCTCATGTTGTATTTTATTCTTAGTTGCATATCTATTCAATAAAAAATGTTTTTCCGTCTTCTTTCACCATGTTGAGCTTCTGCCCGCAATGCATTGTGGTCTATATTGGCCCGTCTAATGACCATCGAAGCTCACTACTTTTCAAGATGCATTGTGGGTAATTTCGAGTGCCCTACTTTTTTCTCTCTGGACATCCGGACACCCCTACAAAATGGCGTGACCCCTAAATAGGGCACTATGTAGGGAGGAGGGGGGCATTCAGACACAGCCTCTGTTTAACAGACCGTGCAGATTTGGACTAAACCATTATTTTCTATCTAATAGAATACCTAATACGTCTCCCACCTCCCTGGATAAATCAGCTGAAATACATGTTATTAAACACAGAGTAACGTTACAGCAGCGCCGACAGTCCAC
>JBAMHW010000004.1:2613498-2630898 GCA_037177495.1 Rhadinocentrus ornatus
GCTCTTCACTGGCTTCCAGTTGCAGCACGCATCAAATTCAAAGCTCTGCTTTTGGCTTGCAAAACAATAACCCAAACGGCTCCTGTCTACCTTCACTCCTTAATCCCGAGCTACACTCCAACTCGGCATTTACGCTCTGCCACTGAAAGACGCCTAATGCTCCCACCACAATGCGGTGCAAAATCTGTAGCTAGACTCTTTTCCTCTGTTGTTCCCTGGTGGTGGAACGATCTACCACACTCCGTCCAATCCGCAGAATCTTTATCCACTTTTAAGAGCAAACTAAAGACTCACTTGTTTAAGGAGCATTTCCGCACTTAGCCTAACGCTTCTACTCGTCGGAATGAGTTAGAAAGATTGGTCCAGCTCTTTCGCTCAACTCAGTATTGAATACCGATTTAGCTGGTTAGCGGCTGGTTAGCTCAATTGGTAGGGCATCAGTCTCCCATGTGGGACACCAGGGTTCAAATCCCCCAGGGGACGAACATTAAAAAAACCTTCCAGTTGGGTCCTTAGGCAAGACTCTTAATGCCACTGCCTAACCATTGTAATTCGCTTTGGATAGAAGCGACAGCTAAATGATTGTAATGTAATAAATATTGTAAATATATATAAATATTGTGCATGCAATTATGCCCAAGATATTGTGTGATGAAATCACAATCTTGTATTTTTTTCAAAAAAAAACAAAAAAAAACAAAACTGCGTCTAGCACTACATGACACCACCTGGGTCCAACTCGACTCACAGCTGTCTGACTACTACTTAATTATGATGTCGCACCCTGTTAGAATTCTTGCTTGTGTTGTTCTTATTCTCATTTGCAAGTCGCTTTGGATAAAAGCGTCTGCCAAATGACTGTAGAATAGAACAGAATACTAGCGTTATTATAGCACAAGCTATAAAGTTCAGCAGACGTATGTGCTTGAGAGTTTTGCAGTGCAGCTCCATGTGAGGAAACATCCAAGCAGCAGCTTTATTTATTTTATTTATTTATTGCAGGTCATATCGTCATCGCAAGTTCCAACATTGTTATCGCATATTGCATCTTTTACGGATATCGTGCAGCCCTATTGCCAGGTGGCGTGATGTCTTGAGGACGGGACTAGCAACCAACGTGGCCATTTTGGTTCAGATATGTTGTTTTATGTGGAAGTTACATCGATTTCGTTTTTCATGGCGAGACATCAAACCTTGAGGCCATGCCCCATCTATGCCCTTACTCCTTTGAGAAAGTTTTTTTTAACTTTTGATCACACATGCCTTCTGAAAATCCTGAGCAATTTTTGTGTCAGTACGATGAAATCTCTAGGAAGAGTTCGTTCAAATACGAGGTCAATAAAATGCCAAAATTTGACAAAATGGCCAACTTCCTGTTTGTTTTCGGCTATCACTCCAGGGGGATTTTTTGTTCACCTGAGCATTTTGAACATGTGTAGCAAATGTTATCAAGATTGATGACATGCAGTGGCGGGGCATCATGAATAGGGGGCGCGCTCATTCAATTTTGCCCGAACACCCCAAAACACGTAATTACGCATTCCTTTGGTGGGGGTAGGAAAAATTTGGTGAGTCTTCGAGCATGTTCAGGCCCCCAAAAATGCAAGTCATTCGTTGGGAGAATAATAATAATAAACCCTTGCATTCCAAAAGGCCATTGTACCGCCTTCGGTGCTCGGGCCTAATAATAAAAATATTCCAAACATCAAAGATAGCCATTTATAACACGTCTCCTTTGGTAGAGCAAATCTGCCCGACAAAATATGGCACACAGACTGACGTTCTGTACATTAGGATGCTGGACAGGACAGGGTAAAAAATAAATAAATAATTTGACAACTATTTGACTTCACACAATGTGATTCAGTTCGATACAATTCATGATGCAACCAAAATGATTCAACAGAATAAAAATTTACAAACCCACATCTGGTACAACATGATGATAGCCCACACTGGTGCCCAGATGCACAAATTATTACATTGTCTGTGCTGGAATACCTGTAAACACCAAGTCTTCAACAGATAAATCCAGGAGTCTGGATTTGAATACAAGAGCGAGTGAAGGCTGAGGGCACAGTGGATGTAGGAGGATTTTGGGGAATGGACTCAGGTGGCAACGCAGTGGAGGTTATAGATGGTTTTGAAAGTAGAGGAGAGATTTTAATTTAATTCTTTGCTTCACCATCAGCCAGTGAAGTTGTAGTAGATGGTAGTAAAATGATATGAGAGGGTTTTACTTACCAACTACAAGTTTAATCTAGAACTAGTTTCTATGTTATCAATATAGTAAAAATTAACAGTCTGATGTTATCAATCTGATTTACACTACAGCCCCCCCATCTCTCGGTACACCATTTCTGTATTGCACACAGCAATTTTTTTTTCCAAGCTGATAATCAGTATGAATTCAGATCCAATTCTACTTCTGTTGTCTAAACTTTATCATACTCAGGATTAGGGTTGGGCATCGTTTGAATTTGAACAATTGCGGTTCCGTGTTTTAAGTCTGATTCCTAACGATTCTTGAATCCGATTCTTCTAAGAGTCAGGGTAAAAAAACTTAACCTCATCTTTCCCATCTTGTCGCTAGCGACCCGGTCGACATTTTGTTCAACAAAGTAAAACTTCTCCAATAACACTTTTGTCAATATAGGCATGCTATACCTTGTCAGAAAGCTTAGATTCTCTGTAATCAAGACTCAAAATATTTATTTTACAGTCCTCCTAAACACCAAAACACAGTTAGTAAAAGAAACACTATGGCTAGCACACAGCTAACGGACTTCCTACTTGTTTCGTGGTAATGTGTATATATACTTTTATTATTATTAGTAGTAGTAGTAGTATTATTATAATCTTTACTATTACTATTATTACTTTTGCTATTATTATTAGCATATATCGTTGCTGCTACAATCATATACTGTTATCACTTTTACTATTATATTATCATCACACAAGTGCCCCTAAGTGTGTCTATTGTATTTTTCTGTATTTCATCCATCTGTCCATCCATCCATTGTATTACTTTTCCACAGAAGGGTCCAGTGTTAAATACAAAATAGTTTGCCACAAAAATATTCCGAGTTATACCTTGACAGAAAGCTTAGATTGTCTGTATTCGAGCCAGTACTTCTAAACACCAAAACCCAGTTGGTAATAAAACCCCACTATGGCTAGCAACACAGCTAACAGCTGCCTACCTGTTTCGTGGTAATGTCACATCATCATCTAGTCCATGATCAACTGTATGACTTTTCCACAGAAGGGTCCAGTGTTAAAAAATATCAAAAATAAGTTTTCCACTAAAGTATTTAAAGTTATGTATTTTCCCAGTATAGTCCTTATGAATGTCTGTTTGCAAACTCCTTCATATATAAAATCAAATTTGCGTTTGACAGCTATTTTACATTTCTGTGAACCCAGTGTTGTTGGGTAAGTTTGTTTTCCCACCTTTCGGGCCCAAAATAGAAACGCGTCCCTACTGTTATGTGCCATTTTCATCCGAGGACACCTGGAGGTCCATAACAAGCGCTCCCTACTTGACTAGCCATGTGACCTGAAAAAGTCTGTGATGATAGGCTGTCATTCATGTCAATCACAAGTGCAGCCAATCACTGGGCGGTAAGGCAAACACTTCCGGCGGATTCTTCTTTGTTGGTGGCTTTGTCTCTCAAAAATAGGAATAGAAAATAGGAATAAAGGAATAGGAATAGAAATTTAAAAATTTGAACGATTCCGGGAGAATAGGAACAGTTCCAATCGATGCCCAACACTACTCAGGATATAGTGAAAAGCAGACAATACAAACACTGGAAAGAACACAAACAACATGACTTAATTTTATTTAACCATTTCAACTGGAAGCCACATACCTCTCCAATGTCACCATCAAGTCGGGTCTGCATGCCTTGTGATCCACAGTGGGATATTCTCATAGCTTCAGAACTTAGCGCACCATCAGACGAATCTTCCTTCAGTTCATCAAGTCCACCTGGCTGAGATTCAGGATAGATCTGGGGCAGTGACTTGATCTTCTCTGCGGGCTGCAGAGAGCATGCAGGTATCACTGATGCAGCCTCTTCATTTTTTGTGGTAATTTCAGAAAGGTTTGCTAATGCTGCACCACAGCCATCTGGGAATGCATTTTTATTACTGTACTCTTTTACATTTGGATTGAAAACCAAACAGTCATTTGGGTCTGCATCTATATTTTCAAGTGCCTTATCTTGTACAAAACTTAATAGTTTAGTTGAATAAGGTTGAAGGATTTCCTTCATGTCAAACGAAAGATTGGTTTTTTCACCTGGATCAAAGGCTTCTTCATCTGGCCTCAATTTAGAGTTTAAAGAAACTGTTTGACTGCTTGCATTTGGTTGGATTCCCACCTCAGACAGTTCCTGCAGATCTGAAGTACTGTTTAAGATGTTTGTTTCACATGAAGAGTTTTTATCTTTACAAGTATCTTGGCTTTGGGAAAGTGGGAGTTCCTCTTCTGCAACATCCAAACCCAAAAATGTTTGAAATGTTTCAGACTGGCAGACTGGATAGTTATTCTGGACCAACAATGAAGAGTTCTTGTTCTCATTTGTTAAAAGTTTATCACACGGTAAGGGGTTTTTCCAAGTCCCCACTTGAAATTTCTCTAGTGAGAGACACTCTGTGGCTCGGTCCTTGCTCTTGTGCACATGCTCTACGTCCAAACCCTTCTCTAGTTTCGCCACCTGTCGTTGTTCCTTTTCCAGCTGTAACCGGAAAGCCTCTTTATCTTTGTTTATAGTTAAAGGACGCTGTGTAACCAGAGGTGAGCTCTCAGAGGGTTCAGTCGCAGGGCTGGCTGAGGACCACCTGAGCTTCTGGATCTTGAACTTTTCTTCCACAATGACCTCATCCAAGATGTGGATCTTCCTCAGCTCTCTCAGCAGATCCGGCCTGATGTGAAACAATCCCTCACCCGTCCTCACTTCAGCCTCATCGTCGAGCGGGTCATCCACACAGTCAGCTAATTCAAGTTCACAGTGACTGTTGGATTCTCCAGGAGAAAGGCATTCATCCAGCCCAAGAACACCAGCTTCAGCTAGCTCACTGGATGACATCTTCTAAGAGACAAATACACAGATAATACACAGAACATGGGAATAAGTATATATGTAATACATGTTGCATATCTTAACCACTAAGAAGGAGTGTCAAATTAAAGCTGGAGAAGGCAAAGCTGCCATGAGCAGTCAAAAATAAATACATAATAAATAATATACTGCTCAAAAAAATAAGGGGAACACCAAAATAACACATCCTACACTGAATGAGCTCACAGAAAGCTCCGCCCAGCCTCTAGTTCTGCATGCTGGGTTGAGGATAATCAAAGTAAGTTTCCATTTTTTTTCCCCCACTTCCGCTGGTTTCAGCAGCTCATATAGAGCTTCAAGTGTGCTCATGCATGCATCCATTTTCTCTGAATTCAAACTGTAGGTGACAGCGTGTATTACGGATCTTAGAATAGTAACAATTTTTTTTTTTTTTAACTATTTTTGTTGTCCTTGGTTTTTATGTAAATTTGAGGTCATTGTTTGAGGGACTGCCACCTTATTGTGGTCAGGGGTTTAATGTTCGTTTGTGATTGGCCTAACTTTTTCAGTTTTAGTTTAATATTTCAGTTTATTGTTATTAGGTTAAAATGTCTAATGGCTGTCCATAAGACACTTTTTATGTTGTTGGTTGTTAAAACCTTGATGAAGGATATTTTTTCTTATTTTTATTTATTTATTATTTATATTTTCTGTTTTCCCCCCGAGGGATTGCCACCTTATTGTGGTCAGGGGGTGTGCGCACCTCAGTGACCATAAGAGCTAAACCAGCAGGAACTTTGGTTTCAGGTGGGACACCTAAGCTGGACAGGTCTTAGGTTAGAGGATGACAAAGTACAATCCATTTCTTGGGAGTTGGACTCTGCTTACAGTCCAATTAAGAAAACACAAACAAAAGAAATGGGCTGAAGCATGATGTGTACGCATGATTCCCCCTTCACATTTCTGCTTGCCCCCTCATGTATACATTCCTAGAACCGGCCTGGTCTTTGTCTCTGTTCAATATTCTTCCTATTTTCCCTTTCTGTCCATCTGGCCAGGCCCAGCAAGATTACACAAATTCCATAAATCAAAATAACTAAGAACAAAAAATCACATAATTAAGAGTTATACTTTGATCTTTGTAATCAGAGTCTGCTCTCATATGACACCTCATGTGGGTTGCTAGAAGTGAAGAAATTAGCAGAAGCTCTAAAACAGAAGTCATGTTTTTCTTACATTCCCTTATAACTGCTTGGGGTTTCACGCCAATGCTTGGTAGTGTCTTATAGCTGAATTTCTCCTTGTCATTTTAGTATGCTACATGTTAGGATTACTACTTCCTAGAGTGGACAAACATTTCCTATTTTGTAGTATCTCATCCTGGCCCCCGTATAAAGGGGTCTCATCAAGAACAGTTTAAAACATTTATAAAGACATTATAGTATTTTTGGTTAAAAAAATTTTTTTTAAATTGGGCTGCATAGTGGTGTGATAGTTAGCACTGCAGCCTAACAGCATAAAGGTCGCTTGTTCGAGCTTTGGCTGTGTGGAGTTTGCATGTTCTCCCTGTGTATGCTTGGGTTCTCTCTAGGTTCTCTGGCTTCCTCCCACCATCCAAAGACATGTCAGGTTAATTGATCACTCTAAAATTCTTCCTAGGAGTGAGCGTGTGTCTGAATGGTTGTTTTTCCCCATCTGTGTTACCCCTGCAATGGCGTGGTGACCTGTCCAGGGTATACCCTGCCATTCACCTGCTAAAATGCTGTGATAGGCTCTATTACCCGCGACCTGGAGGCATCCTGACAAGATGCCCAAGCCACCTCACCTGGCTCCTCACCATGCGACTCTATTCTGAGTCCATCTCTAATGACTGAGCTTCTCACCCTATCTCTAAAGGAGAGTCTGGCCACCCTGTGGAGGAAACCCATTTTGGCCATTCATTTGGCTCAGCTCCTTCACCACAACAGCTCACCATAGCATCTGCATCACTGCCAATGCCACACCAATCTACCTGTCAATCTTCTGCTCCACCCCTTCTACCTACCATCTCATCCACTTAGGTAAACTGTTACACAACCGTTGCACCAAGCCTGTATGTAAGGGTTTACGCCCAACTCATATTACAGCCAATCCCCACGTCCCCTCCCATGGGTGGTGGGCCCATGTCAGGCTGAGGCCCTATTGGCAAAGGCCACCAAGCGCTCTCATCCATGCACTACCTCCAGGCTTGACTCCAGCGGGTTTGCTCCAGTGACCACATCCAGGCAAGAGAAACTTGGCTCCATTAATGTTTTTCTTCAAGGGGGTTTGCTGAGCCGTACTTTCTCTTAACACTAGAACTCCCAGCCTATGAAAGTTTTCGTCGGGGCGTGGTCTCGAGAGGGGGCTATTAACGCCTCATTGTCTGCCTGTTCTTATGTAAAGTTGCTGACATAAAGACACAATTTGCATTTGGCTTACTCAGCCACCCAGATGAACCTCCTCACCCCCGTTTAGAAGGTTTTTTACTTTCAGATCAGTTGTTTGTTGATCCACTGAGTGCACTGAAGGAATTATATGTGTGATAAAATATAATTTTGAACATATGCACTGTCAGATCTATAGACCGGCATATGACGTCACTGCCAGCAATCAGCTGATCGACAGCAGTGAAAGATGATGATACTGATCTGTAAAATCAAATCAAATAATTTTTATCTGATAAACTGAATGCACCCCGTAGTCTGTAATGTTGATAACATGATCAACTGTAATACCAAAATAAAACAGAAGAATTTTCCAACTTTAAGCCACAATGGCTGATCAATAAGTTCTGATTATTATATCTCTTACTGCTGATGCTTTTGAGTCAGACGTAATACCTTGTAAAATATCTAACCTGGAAAAAGGGGGAGAGAACTGTTTTATAATTACTGAATGAATTCATTCAGTGTATTAAAAATAAGGGAGTGACTAGGGCTGGGCGATTAATCGATAAATCGAATTTTCTACTTCTGGCGATTTATTTTCATGAAAATCGGGATTTTTTTCATTAGTTAGTTAGCAGCGGACTTCGCCCTCCCTTCACACCAGAATGGTGTTTGTCTGACAGATTTACAGTGAAGTGAGCCATCACTTACAACTGGGATTTAGTTGTACGTATAACTGCAGTGAGAAATGCTGCTCTCTATGAGATGCAAAAGTCAACTTCAGCCCACAAACTCTCCTTAAAAGAGCACCAACATCAGAGGAATTATTACCGCAGTGCATCCTGTATGATAAGGATCCAGATGGAAAGAGATCACAGATGCAGTTGTGTTGCATATTTCCATGCATGACATGAAGTCATTTATATGGTGGAAAAGTTATGACATTTATTTTCTTTTAGCTGGCATTCATTGATAAAATTTATATGAATGAATGAATGCCAGCTAAAAGAAAGTAAATGTCAGTGATCTAGAAAGCAGAACCGGAATTGCAGTACAAAATAAATCAATGTTTTGAATAAGTTTAATTAAATTTTTTGAAAAGAAAAAAAATCAATTAAAATCGGAAATCGGATTTGGTTAGAAAAAAATCGGGAGATTTAATTTTTAGGTCATATCGCCCAGCCCTAGGAGTGGCATGAATCAGAAAGTGAACCTGTAATGAACTGGCAACCTGCCCAGGTGTACCTGCCTTTCACCTGCTAACTGCTGGGATAGGCTCCAGCTTCCCCTCAACCATGAAACCATGTAAGGTGTATAGAAAATGGACTGGGGCGGCGCGGCTCGGCAAGGTAGAGTGGAGGTACAATACTAAACATGACTCGTGTTTGTTGGTGTATTCTAGCAACTGGCTTATTGCATAACAATCATATATACTGAACCTTTCAGCACCATTTTAACATGGTAACATCAGTGTTGGCAAAGATTAACATAATGAAGTACATGGTCCTCAATCTCACACCCAGCAGCAAGTCAATCAATCATAGGCAGCTAATTCAAACAATATGATCTCAGTAACACTGACATTAACTTTTATTCTATTGTATGTTCTGCTATAAGCAGGTTCAGATAATGTTATCTTATTTTCCACATGTATTCATTTTCATACTTTCTCACCACCTTGATGAACTAATAATTAAGGCCCCCAAAAGCCAGTCCGACAAGGCACACAGATCTAGATAAATTATGTGAATTTTGTGAAATTCCAGGTATCACTTCCATTGTGTCATTACATTTAAGTATACACACATGATTACATGCTAAATTCCCTGGCTTGTATGTTTCACTTCTTCCTGGTTTGTATGTATCAGCTCTGAACTGAAGTGAAAGTTAAATGCATCTTGCATTTGTAATCTGGGTGGGGGAGATTGCAGTCTGCCTCATTTGAAAAACAATGGGTTAGTAAGTGGGGTGATTAACTATGGTGGAGGGAGGGGGGACTGCAGGAGAAAATTAAAATCCTGGGATTTCGAGTGTTAATCTCTAACCAAGTTATAAAAAGGTTACTGCCGTTTCTCCTGAAGGAGAAATAGACTACACAATCCAACCAATGTCACTGCTGAAAGGAAGTTTGATTTCTAATTTGAGTTATGTTTAACTTACTACACCGTAATGGTCCTCACGGTCCCACAGAGGCCACACATCCCTCCCATCCTCTTTCCTCAGCAATGCATCTAGCATAGCTTCCTGAGCCAAAACATTTTCCTCCTCCTGAAACCATAACATTCAACCACTCAGAAGATCTACAGATGAATCAATAAACAACCTCATGAGTCTAATTATTTCCAAGATGTAAATTTTCAGAGAAAAGGAGCAGTGGATCGCTTGCCTCCAGGATTTCATCAGTCCTATCCAGGATTTTTTCCACCTCCATGTGACCCTCCTCCTCCTTCACATCCCAGTCCTTCAGGGAGATGGTCATTTCACTGAAAAGAGAGAAAGAAAACCTAAAACTTAGCCAAGTTATTTCTCCAGTCCATGAAATCAGAAAAAAATTTCTACAAACCCATTCTACAGAGATCACAATTTGATTGTGTCAGGAGTCACTATAGACAGTTCATGGTTAATGATTTTAAAGAGAGAATAAGAGAATCTGTGGGCGCTTAAAATTTTCTATTTTCACATTTTATCTAAATAGTCTTTCTTGCTCAGTTAAGACTTTAAGGTTATAATGACGTTAGCGATCATTTAATAATTAGCAGTCAACAGTTGTTCAACAACTCCAAAGTCTCCAAACTGAACAAGGTTTACGACAAGCATTGCGGGGCAATTTTACCTTTGGAAAGGAGCTAATTCATACGAAAACAAGGCCTGTTTTCATATTTTCAGGCTGTTTTTGTCCTGATTTTGCCTCTTCCTGACCAAGGATAGCAGACGATTATCTTGAGTCTTATAAGATTTCCCTGTACAATTATCATTTGGTCTGAGATGTGTTACAAGCAGATTTAGATCATCGGAGCGCACCACACACAGTATGATCAAAACTGTTTAATGTCTGATTCTTTATCTTTACATGTGAGGTCTCGACCAGAAAAAAAAATTCTCATATGCTTAAATAAAATCTTTGTGTCTACCAGGCTTAAGGCTTTCTAGACACTTTCTGCATCTCACAGGATCTGTGTTCCAACAAATAAATACATATTTTCATTCTGGGTTGATTATATTGGCTTATTGAGCTTTAAAATGATGGGTTTTAAACTCCCACGTTATTTGGGGTCCTTATAGGCAGTGTTGTTTTTGGCAGGCATCTCAATTTTAGTCTTAGTTTTAGTCTTCAGGACAAAAATGCAAATTAGTTGTAGTCACATATTAGTCATTTCTAAGTTTAGTAGTTTTGGTCTAGTTTTAGTCGACGAAAACTCAAAAAAGGTTTTATTCTAGTTTTAGTCAAATAAAAAAAAAAAGTATTAGTCTTAAATTAATTTTGGTCAATAACACGTATTAAAAAGTGGAATCAAGGTTGAAAGGTTATAAAAAGTATTGCAATTCATAAAACAAGTTTACCTTAATGTATTTGCATAATAACCAGATCCTATACCAGACTGATAGCTTTAGCCAAGACTTTCCAATCAACAGGGATGCAATGCTGCCGTGCTATACATATATATGTATAGCGTCTAGCATATACATGCTATATATATTTATATATATTGCTGTTGGGCAGAAACCTTTTATTTCTATATTTCAACGTTTTTCATGAATTGATGGCCTACTTCATCATACAAAAATCTAAAACAATAAATTAGATCTATGATTTCAACATATAGCAACACATTGTGAGCTTGTTGTTTGGTTATTTTAATCAATAATTAGAAAAAAAACAGGATTGTTTTAGACTTAGAAGGTTTCCCAACCAACAGCAAATACTTTCTGATCTACTTAGGGTTATGCATTGCACAGAAAAAATGCCAATTGTGGAATCAATTACTCCAAAAAAGCAAAGAGCAAAAACATCCTTTCTTTGGTAACTGTGGCTTTTTTTTCTGACAATTTTGTGACATGCAATATTACACCTGAATAATAATAAGGTACGTAACATAATGGGGGCTCGTCCGGGAGTTTAATTAATGCAGACGGGATTTTTTTGTGCATGTTGTATTACTTTTTGTATTGTAGACCACCACTCAGGGACGGTGGACTGTCTTGGTATACAGACATAGATTGCATTGTGTGAGTAAGGCTGTAGGAATGCCTCGCTTTGACTTAGAGTGGTTTATAGAGGAACCTACTCTGGACCAAGCATGATTTGGCATCGATTGCAGACCACTTCAACATACCGTGGCCGAAACAAAGTAGGAAACAGGACCTACGGGCATTAATAGTAGCATGCTTGGTGGACAGACACATCCTGTGTGTGACTGCTAATGATACAGCTGTGCCACCTGTGGTGGCTGGACCGTCTGGTACAGCGGAGCCAGGGAGTGCTGAACAGAAACCTCAGCACGGTTTGACAGAACCCGAGGAGATCATTGAAGAAGGTGAGCGGCCCATGACTCCGGTCACGCTTCCCCGCTTTGATTCTTTCCTCTTTGACAGTGGTTCTGGCGCTTCCCGAGTGAATGCTTAGTTGAAGTTACGTATGGCCAGGTTGCAGCTGGAGGCTCAAGAGAGAGCGCAGCAGCGGCAGTTTCAGCTTGAGATTAAGAAGCTGGAGATTGAAGCCGACAAGCAGTGCGTTTACGCCAGCTGGAGCTGGATGCACAAGCGAAAGCTACTGCACAGCACACATCTGGTACTCAATTAGAGTCTCAGAACGCTGCTTCGCCTGCCCGGTCTTTTGATATGTCTAAATCCATCCCATTTGTTCCGGTATTCGGTGAGTCGGATGTGGACTGTTATTTTGCAGAGTTTGAGCGTATTGCGCATGCGCTGCAGTGGCCAAGGGACTGTTGGTCCCTGCTCATACAATGTTGGTTAACTGGTAAAGCACAAGAGGTGGTACCAGCACTCCCTCTTGTGGATAGCCCAAACTATAACATTGTAAAAGCTACAGTGCTGAAAGCATATGAGCTGGTATCAGAAGCTTATAGACAGAAGTGCAGGGCTTACAGGAAGGAATCCACCCAAACTTTTGTTGAGTTTGCCCCTGAAAAGAGTAACTTGTTTGAAAGATGGTGTGCATCTTGTGGCGTTACTTCTCTCGAGGCATTAAAAGAATTGATTATGTTAGAAGAATTTAAGAATTGCCTTCCAGATAAGCTGGTTTTGTACTTAAATGAGCACAGGGTAGACAAATTGTCCTTTGCTGCTATAATGGCAGATGAATACGTTTCAATCTGCTATGAAGCAGAGGGGGGCACCATAGTCCACTTTTCAAATTTTTTCAAATTCCTGGAAACCGAAAGAACAATGATCATGTTGTTTAATCTCATCCACATTTAGAAGTTGAGCCAAGAGAAGCACATATTGGGTTTTTTTGCATTCAAACTGCACTGATTATTATTATTGTATAGCACTTTCTGTATTTTCAGATTTTTATTTATTTTTTGCTGTAAAATGTCCCCAAATCTAACATGCCAAAGCCGTTTAATCATTTTACAAAATGTCATTCTTTTGATAACTTATAATATTCCTTTACTTACTTACACACACACACACACACACAGTGTGAAAAAAAGATGCCAAAACATTACCCATCAACAGCATCTGGATTTTGGTCATGTAGGTCATACGAATCCCAGAGAAGAGTGGGAATACCCTCCATGGTGCAGACAGACTGGTCTCTTTCATCATGAATTGTGCTGGACAGAATGTTGTGAATGGGGCTCAGTTCACGATCAAAAGGATTCAGAATCCAGTCCATGCTCCGTGACCCTGGAGCATGGACCTCCGTCTGAGTAGGCTGATCTTGAGACCTGTTGGACTGGTTGACATCTGCATCATGGAGGAATTGCTCTCTCTTTTGTGGTGTTGGATTCTGTGTAATGGTGACAGTGTAGTAGTCTTCCAAATCCTCCACCGGCAAGCTGAGCCAGGGATTGTTGGGTAACACAGCCGAACATTTCACTTTGATCTCAAAATTCAGGAAGTCCACTTCTACTTTGGGCTTAATCTGGATGCTAGCCATGGAGGAGACTCCCACAGAACCGAGATCCAACTCTTCTTTTTGACCGTCACAATCTGAAATACTGGAGATGCTCTCATGGATTTGAGACTGCCTCAGGGTGGGCTTAACAGAGTTCCTGTTCCCAGCTAATTTACACAGACCCGCTGCTACTTCCGTCCCCACACAGGCCTTCAGCTGGCTACTCGCAGCTCCCTCAAAACCAGAGTCAAAGGAGCTGAAGGAAGGGGGTATGCACTCAGGTAAGGCCATTCCAGGAGTTACAGGTAAAGGAGATGTTTCAGGAAGATGGGCTGCTTCATGTTTTGTGACGTTGGGCTCTGAAGGGCCAAGGGCAGCATCATTAGTCTGATCATCTGCTGCGCCCCCCAAGGAATGAGTCAGATGGTTGTTACACAACAGCTCATATTGCCACTGCAATGCCAGCTGAAGCTGCTCAAAAGACACAGGTCCAGAAGAGATCAGGAGTTTCCTCAGGGTCAAGCACCTGTGAAAGCAAAAAATTCATTGCATTGTTACATGCAAAATATCCTTTTCCTTTCTAAATTCCTAATAAGTTTGGTTTAAAAAAAAAAAAAAGCAAAAAAAAAAAAGCTATGTTTCTCATTGTCTTTTAGGAGCAATTTCCTGCCCATCTAAATGGGCTTTGACGGACAAAAAAAACAACAACCTGTGTTAACACGTGTTAAAAATTTAAGGCGTTAATGCGTTAATGTGTTAACATGCCCATCCCTTACATATAAAATTTAAAAAAATACAATTTAGTGAAATTTAGAATCAAACATAATTTATAATTAAACGTTACACCAGGTTTCAAATTTTAATAAAGTAAAACCAAACTTAGAACTTTGAGGAATCTTGTGTGTGTAGTCCATGATATATTGTGTGTGTCAGCAAATTTCAAATTGTGTGTACTGTTACAGAAATTATTGTTCTGTGTAAAAATCTTGCTGTTGTTACCAAACAAATTTCAGACGTGTCTGAAAGTAAAAAGTGCATGTTGTGGTTGAAATATGAACAATAACCCAAGTACTGAACCCCGTGACATCCCACTTGTTACATTCAACAACTAGGACTCCGTATTAATATGCACAAATTTATACCAGTTACCCAATTAGTTTCTCAGCCAATTATGGGCAAGTTCAGTGACACCATACTTATATAATTTACTTAGAAAAATTTATGATCAACAGTTTGCAATACTTTGTTAATCCAATAAAATTGCATTGGTAAATTCCCTTTTCTCAGCATCAGTAATTTGTTCGATAAAATCTGTGTGGCAGTTTAGTGATACGGTATTTCCTGACGGCATACTGTTGGTTAGAAAGAATATTGTCCTTATCAATAGTTATTCAGCCGATAAAGAAATCAATTCTAATATTTTTGCGAACTGGGGTCAAAGTGAAATTGGTCTTGGTTGGATAGTAGAAGTTAATCATGAGATTTATGCGAGGAATTGCGCAAGTCCATCCAGATTTTTTTTGACAGTGCAAAGTGCAAACATGTTTAGTTTTTTGCAATTTCTAAAATAATGAAAAACAATCCAATAATTTATATTTTGATTATGCATTGGATATTAAATGAACTAATGACACACAGACAGTTATCAATTTGTTCAAATGTCACGTGTTTTGGGAGGAGCTGGGGAGAGCCATAGAGCATACACAGACCAGACCATTCTAGTCAGTCACTTTTACCTAGGCCAAGATGGAGGTGTCTCTGTCCAATCACCAGCAACATAACTCAAAGTAATGGACAGATTGATACATTTTTTTGGAATAAGGAACAACTGATTACATTTAAGGAGGTGATGTGGATCACCGTCTGGATCCAGACATCCAGCCCTTCTCTAGGACACTGGTTCCAGGACCCGAGCCATGTGTCGAGGTTAGTCCAACTCTATCTAGCCAAAACAACTCGCACACCAGCTTCCCTACCAACGTCCCAAGACCTAGCTTCTGCAGCTAAGAATCAGACCGTCGGGGTATCCGCCTTTGGCCATCGCCCATCTCAAATTGCACCCAACCCTCATGGCCCCTCCCATGGGTGGTGGGCCCATAGGAGGTACAAATATATTAAATCTATGTTCATGCTGGTTTTCATTCTTTTGTGTTCTACTCTTTGTAAAAAATACATTTTATTTTATAACTAAATAAAATGTATATACAGGACTGTAGAACACAACAGATTTAAAACCAGTTTGAACCAGGTTATCGATCAAACTGACCAATCTTGATGAATATCCTACTCGCTGCTTTAATTCAATTATACTGATTTTCCTTTTCTCTTCTTTTTCCCCGTGTTTTTGCAGATGGCAAATTTCAATACTGCCATAGTACTAGATACAGGACAGTTATGGTTTTCTTATTACAAGGCGTAGGTTATAGTTTTAGCATCTGTCTGCCTAACTGCCCGTCTGCAAACAAATCAAAAAGTAATGGACAGATTATATCTTTAGGAAATCTCTGTAATGGAGTAAGGAACAACTGATTACATTCTGAGGGGGATTCTGATCACATGCCGACAGCGTAAAAATGATAGATACATTTTTGTCTTTTGTCCCCTAGCCTACTCATGTGTAAACACCACCACCTCTTCCATATTCATGAAAAGAAAAAAAATCTCCATTCAATCTTTAGTTAAACCTGGTAGAGATAACCAAAGAGCAGCAGCAGACAGACACTGGCCATCATTTATCAAACGAACGTACAACGGAAATCTGTGCGCACGACCATTTCCACGCAAGGTTTGAAATTTACCAAAGTTGGATCATTTTGCCATTACAGTTTCTAACTCATTAGATAATGCCCAGAATTGTTGGCAAAAAAAAGAGAGTAACATTACAAGATATCATTGTGGATGCTATGCTCCGACATTGTTTGACCCGGATCATGTTCATATTCTGGATCTGGTCATCAGAACGCTCAAAATTTAAAAAAATAAATAAATAAATTTAATAAAGTCTATTACAATAGCTAAAAAGAAATGTCTTTGTTTGACTGTCTAGATTTCTATAGAGCTGACAAAAAAACAAATGTGGATATTATATTACTCAAAGATTTTATTATTGTTTTTCCATTATTCAATTTGTGGAACAACAGGAAAACTAAATGTCAAAATGCATCTTACCTCTGAGTAATCTGGTTGCCTGCCTGTTGGAGACCATCATCTGGAATAGCATTAGACAGATTGGAGAGATGAAGGAGCTCGTCTAGGTCCGGTGGAGGATTTTTCTTCTGAAATGTGAAAAGCCTCCATTTCCAAGCAGGAATTGTCCCCCAGTTCTTCCTCTGCCACTGAGCGTCTCCTTGAACACAAGTCAGGAGCTCTTGAAGAAAGTTTTCATGGAGCACCAGATTATACCAGCTGGTGGCCTAAATGGGTAAGCAGTTGTTATTTAAGACGTACTTATCACTCAATTTGACTAAAAGCAGTTTCTCAAATTGATTTCAGCTTACATTTTAGTCCTTAAAATAAGTAAAAATGAAGCTCAGTAGTCTGTGTGTGGCCTTCACGTGCCTGTATGACCTCCCTACAATGCCTGGACATGCTCCTGATGACGTGGCGGATAGTCATGTTTATATACATACAGTGAGGAAAGTAAGTATTTAAACACCTGCCATTTTGCAAGTTCTCCCACTTAGAAATCTTTGAGGGGTCTGAAATTTTCATCGTAGGTGCATGTCCACTGCAAAATCCTGAAATCACAATGTATGGTTTTTTAACAATTTATTTGTATGATACAGCTGCAAATAAGTATTTGAACACCTGTCTATCAGCTAGAATTCTGACCTTCAAA
>JBAMHW010000004.1:2634413-2646325 GCA_037177495.1 Rhadinocentrus ornatus
GTACCTTGGTTCAGTAAGGTTCTGGTCTATGTACCGTGGTTCAGTGAGATTCTGGTCCATATACTAGGGTTCATTTATGTTTTGGTCGATGTACAGTGATTCAGAAAGGTTCTGGTCCATGTACTTTGATTCAGTGAGCCCAGCGAGCAGTTTGTGAGACTGAAAGATTGCGTGTCTGAGATTTTTAGTCAGCAACACTGGACCACCAGACTGTACTCTCACCATTTCAATTCACACTGTACACCTAAAGGCCCATTTATGCTTGAAGAAGACGGATACGCAGACGGACATACAGTTTCATCCGTCTTCTGTGTCTTATGTGCATAATTTGGTCCGTTTTTAAGGAGGTTGGCTATCTATCGCTTGACGCAGAAGATGAAACAATACCACCGGAAATCACGGGGGCAGTGCGGAGCAGAATAGCTGACATGTCGACCAGCAAAAGAAACAAACCAGAGAAGAAGTGAAACAGGAAGGAAAGAATTTAGCAGAAGAAGGATGAAGACGAGGACAACAACTGTAGAAACTGCGTGACTCTTTGAAGAAAAGAAGTGTGTTAGGGTGGTTGGAAACAACTTCATACTGGCGCATTACCGCCACCAAACCGTGTCAGAAATTAATGTCGGCTCACGGGAGTGAACTCCTAACTAAGCACTACCCAATAGTGGATGAATTAACTTAACCATGGCAACACAAAAGACTCACAGATGAATGAGGACAGCAGCGTATGATAAGGTTTTAAATGGATGTCCCTATTTATGTACGTAAGGGAGAATAAATGGACCTTCAACTTACTCTGCAGTTGTGGGTGTGTATTAGTGATGGACAAGAAGCTGAGCACTGGTCAATCAGTTTATGAGATGGAACAGAAACAATCACTCAGCTTGAATACAAACAAAACAAAAGAGATGATTGTTGACTGCAGGAGTCAACAACTTTTTGGTAGTTCTATTCTATTTTATTCTATTCTACAGTCATTTAGCAGATGCTTTTCTCCAAAAGCTACTTACATCTGAAAGTAAGAACAACACAAGTAAATCAAACAGGGTGGGACGTCATAATTAAGTGGTAGTCAGACTGCTGTGAGTCCAGTTGGACACAGGTGCTGACGTGTAGTGCTAGAGGCAGTGCCTTTTTTTTACTCTCTATAATAGTCCTTTGTTTAATTACAAGATCACGATTTCAACATGCAATATTATCTTGGGCTCCTCCCTGAGCCGCCACCTTACCGTGGTGGAGAAGTTTGTGAGTCCCGACGATCCTAGTGGCTTTGTTGTTGGGGGCTTTATGTCCCTTGTACGGTCACCCATGGCAAAACAGGTGCCTGGGAGAGGGACCAGATGAAGAGCGGCTGAAAACACCCGTATGATGATGACAAAACATGGCCAGGCCTGGAAGTGGGGCACAGAGGCGAGCGCTTGGTGGCTGGGCCTTTGCCCAAGGGGCTTGGTCGGGCTCAGCCCGATAGGGTGACATGGGCCCCACCCTCCCGTGGGCTCATCACCTGCAGGAGGGGCCATAGGGGTCGGATGCAGTGTGAGCTGGGTGGCTGCCAGAGGCGGGGACCCTGGCGGTCTGATCCTCGGCTGCAGAAGCTAGCCCTAGCGACGTGAAATGTCACCTCTCTGGCAGAGAAGGAGCCTGAGCTGGTGCGCGAGGTGGAGCAGTTCCGGCTAGATATAGTTAGACTTACCTCAACGCATGGCTAGGGCTCTGGAACCACTGTCCTTGAGAGGGGCTGGACCCTCTTCCATTTTGGAGAGGCGCCAGGCTAGTATGGGCATGCTCATTGGCCGCTGATTTGGCGCCTGTATGTTGGGGTTTACCCCGGTGGATGAAAGGGTAGCCTCTCTCCACCTTCAAGTGGGGGGACGGGTCCTGACTGTTGTTTGTGCTTATGCACCAAATGGCAGTTCAGAGTACCCACCCTTTTTGGAGTCCTTGAAGGAGGTGTTGGAGGGCACTCCTTCTGGGGACTCCTTCGTTCTGCTGGGCGACTTCAATGCCCACGTTGGCAATGACAGCAAGACCTGCAGGGGCGTGATTGGGAGGAATGGCCCCCCTGATCTAAATCCGAGTGGTCTTTTGTTGTTAGACTTCTGTACTCATCATGGACTGTCCATAACGAACACCTTGTTCAGGCATAAGAGTGTCCACATGTGCACTTGGCACCAGGACAGTCTAGGCCGCAGCTGGTTGATCAACTTTGTAGTCGTATCATTGGACTTGCGACCACATATCTTGGGCACTCGGGTTAAGAGAGGGGTGGAGCTGTCAACTGATCACCACCTGGTGGTGAGTTGGCTCAGATGGTGGGGAAGGATGCTGGTCAGGTCTGGCAGGCCCAAGCGTGTTGTAAGGGTCTGCTGTCCCTGTCAGAAAGAGTTTCCACTTCCATCTCTGGCAGAGCTTCAACCATGTCCCGGGTGAGGCAGGTGACATTGAGTGCGAGTGGGCTGTGTTCCATGCCTCTATTGTCGAGGCAGCCAGCCACAGCTGTGGCCACAAAGTCATCGGTGCCAGTTGTGGCGGTAACCCCCAAATTCATTGGTGGACACCAGCAGTGAGGGATGCCGTCAAGCTGAAGAAGGAGTCCCATTGGGTCTTTTTTGGCCTGTGGGACTCCAGAGGCAGCTGATATGTATCGGCAGGCTAAGAGGAACGCAGCTTCAGCGGTCACTGAGGTAAAAACTCTGGCTTGGGAGAAGTTTGGAGAGGCCATGATGAATGGCTTCTGGATGGCTTCGAGGAGATTCTGGTCCACCATCCGGCGGCTCAGGAGGGGAAAGGAGTGCTCCATCAACACTGTGTAGAGACTGCTAAACTCGACTCAGGACGTTGTGAGGCGGTGGAGGGAGTACTTTGAAGACCTTCTCAATCCCACCCACACGTCTTCTGATAAGGAAGCAGAGTCTGGGGTAGCTGGTGCTGGCTCTCCCATCTCTGGGGCTGAGGTCACTGAGGTGGTGAAAAAGCTCCTCAGTGGCTGGGCCCCGGGGGTGGATGAGGTCTGCCCAGAGTTCCTTACAGCTATGAATGCTGTAGGGCTGTCTTGGTTGACACAGCTCTGCAGCATCGCATTAACATCTGGGACAGTTTCCCCGGGACTAGCAGACTGGGGTGGTCGTCCCCCTCTTCCAAAAGGGGGACTGGAGGGTGTGATCCAACTACAGAGGGATCACACTCCTCAGCCTCCCTGGTAAGGTCTATCCAGGGGTGCTGGAGAGGAGGGTCAGTCGGAAAGTCGAACCTCGGATTGAGGAGGAGCAGTGTGGTTTTCGTACCGGTCGTGGAACAGTGGACCAGCTCTACACTCTCTTTAGGGTAGGGAATCAGTAACTGACAGGAGTGCAGTTTCAGTAGAGTGACCTTGCCTAAAGCCAGACTGATATAGATTGAAAAGGTTGTTGTTGTGGAGGAACTGTGAGACCTGACTGAAGACGGCACGCTCTAGTAGTTTTGACATGAACTAAAGCAGTGAGACCGGTCGCAGTTTTCAACCTGGGCTGGGTTGAGTGAGGGGTTTTTTAGCAGCAGGGTAACCCGAGCTTGCTTGAAGTCAAAGGGAAAGACACGGATTTAAGAGAGGAGTTGATAACACTGGTTACTGCAGATCTGATTGTAGGTAGAATGCTCTGTAGGATGTTGGTAGGGACAGGATCAAAAGGACAGGTTGTGGGTTTTGAGTTAACTAGAACTTTAGAGACTTCGTCCTCATTTAGAGAGCAGAAAGAGCAGAGTGAGGCTCCACCAGCTGGTTTGGGTAGGCTGAGTTGATCAGGCTCAGGGAATTGGTTACTGATGGTAGCAACCTTTTTAGTGAAGTACGAAGAAAACATTTCTACACTCAGCACAGTGTGAGGCTGAGCAGGTGGTGGAGATAGAAGAGAGTTAAACTCCATGAACAGTTGTCGTGTGTTGGGAGCATTGCGGATCTTGTTCTGATAGAAGTCTATCTTGGCAGCCTTTAGGCTAGATGTGAAAAATGCAAGGTTTTGCCGGTACTCGGACAAATCAGTGTGCTCTTTTGATTTGCACCACTTTCTTTCTGCTGCCCTGAGTCTGGTTCTGTGATTGCTAAGCACCTCCGTAAGCCATGGACTGGGAGGATTTTGTCTAGCTGGTTTTGACACAAGAGGACCGAGTTTGTCCAGAGAGAAGACCAGAGAGGAGCTGAGTGTTTCTGTAGCCTCTTTAACAGACAGTAAGAAGAAGTCTGAGTGGGAAAGGAGGGTAGAGTAAATCTCGTCAGACAGTTGTGTAGGTCTGAGGGATCTCAAATTTCTGCGGTAAGATGCCTTTTTTTGAGCCGCTTGAGTGACATGAGGAAAGAAGACAGAGAATTTAACCAGGAAATGGTCTGAGAGGTGCAGTTTGAGATTGAAAGAGTAGATAAGAACCAGAAAGTCATTTGCCAGTGTTTTGCCAATGTGATTGTTCATGTTTCTCATGACAATTAGCGGTGAGCCATCATCCGTAATGGCAGAAAGAATCATGTCAATTTCAGAAACAAACTCATCTATATTTCCTCCCGGAGGCAGTATATGACCAGAATGTATGCAGTGATGGGTGTAGAGACCTTTACTTCGTGATACTCCAGTGATAAGCAGTTAGTCAGAGGATGGAGAGAGGTATAGTTCCACTTTTTAGAAATATGAATTCCCGTACCACCTCCTCGTCCAGCAGAGCGAGTTGTTTGGGTAAATTCTGCATTGACAGAAAGGGCAGCTGGAGTAGCTGTGTTTTGTGGATGGATCCAGATCTCAGTCAGGGCACGGACCTGAATGTCTGAAAGATTTATCAAAGATCAATAAATTCTGATTTGTTCACTGCAGACAGTCCCAGAGACCGAAGGTGACAGAGGATGTGGCTGACGTACATGCTATAGGAAAGGACAGGTTTTGCGGAGTGCATTTTCTATGAGTGACATGTCTTGGTCTAAACCAAGTCTGACAGGGGTGGGTTTGAAGCACATTGATTTGATTTGGTTGTATGGAGGTTATAGCTCATGCCCTTGCTTGGTGGACTCGCTCAGGTACACTTGCAGGTTTTTATCCTATGTGTTCTTACCCGACATGGGCTGATGCCTCTCCGACGCTTCAGCGCACCATGTGTGGTAAAGTAGCTGGAGCTGACACAGCTGATTTAACTCTGTTTGATTGCAGCCGGCTGAAACCGCCTCTTTCTGCTTTGGATGGCAGCTGTCGCCATCAGTGTGTGAATGTGATGAATATTGTAAAGCGCTTTGGGTAAAACCGCTATATAAATACAGACCATTTACTATATTAAACAGTGGGTGTGACCTGTGTCACGGCCTCAACTGGTTGCAGAGAGAACGTGCAGAGCCCCACATTAGCGATGTAAACAATAAGCCAAAACCAAGACGGAAACTCAAGCAGTAACTCACCTGACTGACTGTACCAACCCCGATTAAGGTCAGTGCTTATTCTGCTGAAGTTAAACAAATTCTCATTTATATGGGATTTTTCTTAGAATCACCGCCTCTCTCTGCTTTGCCCTGAGTAGTAAACAGTTGGTATGACCTGCGTCACAGCCTCCTCCTCCTCCTGGTAGTTGCGTCTACTTGGCCTTTAAGCAATAAAGTATAGGAAGCACTGGTTTTATATCACTGTCACCTGTTAGTTGTTCACCTTTTGTAACCAAATGTTTTGGTTGAGGAAGAGTCAGGGCTGTGTTTTAGGTGGACCTCCAGATGTTACGTTTCAGGTGGAGGATCAGGTTGGCTCAAGTTATTGGGATTTAAATGATCTGGATTACTGAGAATCTGCACCTTCATATTACCATATTGTTGTTCATAGTTTGTTCAGACATCAGGGTTTATATTTGGGCACACACGTAAATTTCAGTCATTCCCGTGCATCAACATGAAAGCAGAAGAGAGACTGCATATGTCTCAGCAGCCACACACTGCTTTTAAAACAATGCATGATATGACAAAATACAGCTAGAATATTGCACTTATAAGGAAAATGTAACATCACAATGTGTAGCTGGAGCTAAGTTTAAATATTTATAATGTATGGAGACATCTGAAACTGATTCATTATGAAACAAGGCCTCCCTCTCCTAAAGATGTGCTTACAGAATCTAAAATGGGGATTTGTTTTCTTCAGGATTTCTGTACTTTTATGTGAACGGCTGCTTTCCCTGTCTGACATTTCCAGCAGCAAAAGATCCCAAGAAGAGCTAAATCTACCCTCTCACACCCAGAGAATAAGCAGGGCATCATCCTCCCTGCTGCTGAGATGTTCTAGAAATCAGGATTCTCGTTTACCCTGTGTAACATTACTCTCCTCATCCATTACAGACTGGCTCGTCTTGCACATCTGAGCTCAGACTGGTGAGTTTTTTTGTCTTTGCCTCCGTGTTTCCAGGGAAGGCGGCACAGAAAGTCCCAGTGGGACTTCTGGCAGCGCTGCTCGGTGGGTTGGCCCACAGACAGAGTAGACAGGAGAGATCAGAGGGATGTCCTGGAGGAAGGAAGGCCAAACCAGTCGAGCCATCATGACTCCAGTATGACATTCATCTCAGAGGCAGGACGACGGCAACAACAAAGTCACGTTCTGTGCTCTTCTTTCTGGGCACCAGCTCACACCGCCATCTGGTGGTGAAAAAGAGTAAGAACAATACTAGCTCAGAAAATGTTGGGACAAGACAAAGACTTAAGGTTAGTAGTCAGTTTACACCAGGTAACATGATGTCATTTCAAACAGGTGATGTCACAAACGCATGATCTATGTCTGTATCGGAATTTTTCAGAAGCCTTGACACCAAATATTTGACAAAATAATTTAAATCTTCCTCAAAGAGCAACTGGGAAAAAGGCAAATTTCTCCTTCTACAGTGCAGAATATTATTAAAACATTAAAGCAATCTGGAGGAAGAGTGTGGCGTACAAGAGAGAAAGAACCCGACCTATGATCTCCAATCCTGCAGACTTTCTGCAACTAAAACACTGCCTCTCCAAAACATTACTGAATCGGATAAAATAAAAATTGATTTACTTTTTCCTAAAACACACCCTTCTCTCAGTGATAGTAAGAAGTCCTGATGCAGCAAAGCAGTCCCAGACCACGATGCTGCCTTCACTGTGCTCCACAGCTGGAACTGGGGAAGTAACGGAGAGAGCAAGCGCCACAAACACGTCCCATCCACATTGTTCAGACCCTGTTTTCACCACAACGCTGAGACAGTAAAACACAAAGTTTTGTTGTGTTCTGGCCTCTTTTTTACACGGTAACGTTATGGCTGGATAAAACCGCAAAAATCAGCTTCCAGGGTGAAAGGTAAGGCAAGTCCTGTCAGCGATGACGCCATCTTGCACTTTCACCCTCAGACCGCGAGAAGCACAACAACGACAGACCTCTGTGTCACGTTTGGGCCACTGCATGTTTTAATTTATTTGGTCTTTTGAAGCTAAACCTGTTTCAGATAGAGTTTTCATGCCCTCAGTGAAGACGCAGAGGTCAGATAACTAGCCGTTGACAAGCAACACTTCTGTTACTGTGTTGTGTTTTGCGGTCTTATGAAGATGCTGTGCAAACATTTTAAAATATCAGCATTTTGTGTCGAAACGTCGTGTAAACAGGGCCATAGATAACTATTTATATAATTTGCATGGGATAGTTTGTGAAGGAGCCATTATTTCTGTTTTATTGTTTGGTTCAGGTTGGTGGTGTTTGTTTACGTTGGAATGGCACATGTGACCTATTTTTCCTTCGACCACTGGTGGGCGGGGTCGAGGGAAGTGCTTATAGGCGTGGAGGTGACAGTGCACGGGGTGTTTGGGGAAATGGGAGGTCACACGGTTTTTACCGCTTCGCTAATAAACGCTTCGCTAGACAACGCTCCGCTCATCAATCATCTATGTATCACAGTCTTTCAATAAATGGGAACACACCCCAAACTTATATTTTGTCTGGACAGTAATTAATAAAGCGCGTTATCACCTGGATCCCCCACACCCAGAGCCACTGAAAGGATGGAAGTAGGTAGTCGCTACAGTATGAGTTGTGGAGAACAGTAAAAGGGAGATTATACAGTCTTCTGGCGGAGGGCAGTAGAGCTGCTTCCACCACGGGATGCATGGGGAGGGTGGAGTTGTCAGTGATGGGTGTCAGCTTGGCCTACATCTGTCTGTCCAGCCCAGAACAGCTCTCTTAACCAGTGAAGCTGCTTCCTGTCTCTGACAATGCAGCCTCCTCCCCAGCACATAATGGCGTGAAAGAGGCCAAAACAGTATCATATGATGTCATGAGTGCAGCTACACCCGCACTGAAGGAGCTTTAGCAGGTGGAGGCAACTCTGGCCTTTCTGTACATGTTGTTCATAGGTTTTTCTAGAAGTCACATCTCTTTGTTTGTGTTTAAAATCTTCAGAAAGTTGCCAGCTGGGCAGTTGATCAATAATCACAAAGCAATTAGTCCTTCCTGAAAACGGATGAGAAGAAGTCAGCGAGGACAGACTGGAACTGGTCTAGGAATGATCATGGAAGTCCTTAAACATGATTAATGATTCATGTTTCCTGTCTAGTTATGACTCACTTGTTGTTTTAGCTATTCGTTAAAAACAGCGGTTCACTTACTTTTCCAGCCTGAACCCAGAACGATTCCTCAGTGTTGAACAGAGACGTGAGAAGTGCAGCTCTTCTTTTATGTTATTAGCTCGGCCCGTTTGTGTGTGAATGAAACTGGGACTGAGCTAAAGATGGGACCACATTTTACACGTCGGTGCCTTCGCAGCTCGTCCTGCTAAGCAGTCTGGCTGCAACTAAGCGTGTCTGCTGATTGATGCGCACCCACCTGGAACCTTTTTCATCTAATACCATGTATTTCTTTTAAATTAAATAAAAATAAGTGGAGCGAAGAAACGAGTCAGCAACCACAGACCATGTCAGTAATTATCTGTAAA
Organism: Rhadinocentrus ornatus; assembly: GCA_037177495.1. NCBI lineage: Eukaryota > Metazoa > Chordata > Actinopteri > Atheriniformes > Melanotaeniidae > Rhadinocentrus > Rhadinocentrus ornatus. Next base: position 2,643,345 of record JBAMHW010000004.1, read on the forward strand.
TGCAGCTCTGTCCACAGCTAATCGCTGGGGGAAAGGGGGAGGATCAGACAAGCCCAAAAAAAAACTCAGGCGAGTGTCCAGATCTGATTGGTTGACTGGCAGCTTCACCTTCTTTCAGCAGGTTTATGTGATTTTTCTTATCTTTCATACATTAGTTTTACTTGCAGTGGATCATTTTTACAACATGGCATCGATAGTAAGACAATATGAAAAGTTCCACCAATGAAGAGAAGATTCATCCCCTACAACGTCAACATTTGTGTTCCTGCAGGTCATTTTCGAGCTGCTGCACCAACGTTTACGGGTAACTGAGCTGAGTGAAGACAAGCTGTGTTTTATTGATTTTTCTGTTGGATCACATATGCTATATCTAGATTAGGCTGTGTCAAACATACGGCCCAGGGGCCAAAACCAGCCCGTCAAAGAGTCCAATCTGGCCCGAGGGATGAATTTGGTAAATGCGAAAGCTGCAATTCCTCATTTGTTCACATGAGGTTGCATCTTTCTTTCTTTTGTTTGATACATTTCCAAGGACAGCGGGACAACTTCTTATAACTTTAAGAGTTCTTACTAAATAGCAAAAAAGATGAGATGATTCAAGACACATATGTTGAAATGTACACGTATGTACATTTAAAAGAACTTCTTGTGATGTACGTGTAAATGATAAACTGAGACTAAATGTTGCTAAAATTTCAGGTTGTTCACATTAAGTTTTCTAAAAGAAGGCTGATTAACAGAATATTTCATTTCTGCAGCGATGTTGGGGAGGCAGGGGGGGGGTGCTTAACATGGAAACCATGGTAACCTATACGTGGCTGACCAGCGTGTGAAATACCGGTAAAGGGTACGGGGGAGGTGAGGTTTAATAAACATTTCCAGACTTCAGCCAACTGGTGTTGATTGGTGGATCACTGGTCTTCCTGTTCATGTAACATGAGCCAAGTTTAAAGCCTCGTTCCGCTGGGAGACACCAATGAGCCCTTTTTTATTGTTTATTCACATCTTCTATAAAATTCTTTAAAGAGTTTTGTGTTTGACTTTGAAAAGAGTTTAAAGTGATTCTAAACAGGCTTAACATTGATCCTGCTGGAGTTGCTGAAATCTGTTGATTAGCCATCCCGCCAACTCCTGTCTCATCCTGGCGACCCCGTTAAACCCTCCCTGGATACGGCCCTGTTCTGCAGCTTTGTTGGGCCAGTGTTTGGCCTTGACTTACGCAGTTGACTCCATGTGAGAATAACTGCCAAAACTCACCCACATGACCTCCACACGAGGAAATTGCTCGGTCTGGCCCCCCAAATCTGGACCACATCTGGCCCACACAGCAGCTGCCAGCGCTGTAACTGTGCCATAAATGCCAGAAGTGGCCCAGATTAGACCAGAGCATGTCTCCTACTTAGGAGCTTCACTTCACAGTGGATGTCTGAGACTTCACCTCTCCTCCACCTACAACAGCTTCCTTTCAGCTATCCCACAGAGACTGATGACATCTATTCACACTTGGCCACAAAACTACAGAGAAAGTCACTCTAATGCAGTGTTTCTCAATCCAGGTCGTCAGGAGCCACTGCCCTGCATGTCTTAGACATGTTCCTACTCCAACACACCTGATTCAGATTATTGATCTTTGCAAGTTCTTTGAAATCCTGTTAACGAGCCGTTCATTTCATTCAGGTGTGTTAAAGTAGGGTAACCTTGAAACATCCAGGGCAGGCGGTCCTGAGGACCAGGATTGAGAAACGCTGGTCTAAAGAGACCAGGGTGAGTCACGGCCCCTAATGACGATCATACAGGCTCTAAAACATCAGTGATTACTTGAGTAAAATCTCCCACTCTCTCCATCAGACCTGAATAAGCTCTCCGGCATGAGAGGAAAACATCTTTAGGAAACTACAACCAGTCTCGGTGATTTGATCCAACCAAAGAATGAGAATCTTAAAATAATAAATAAATAAATAACTTTCTCTTCATTGGTGTGTCACTCTGTGTGTGCTGTTGGTGTTTTGGTCAGACTTCAGGACAGTGTCGCCCCCTGGTGGTTTTTACCTGCTACTGTCACGGGTCAGTTTAGACCCGTTTTATTCATCGTCATCATCATCATTAGCTCCTAACCAAGGAGGTTGTGTGTGTTTGTAATAATTATTTATTGTTTCTGTTTGTTGTCAGGATCCCTTTTTCATTTGGAAAATGTGTTAATTTTTAACAGAAAAATAAAACCAGTAAAAATAAAGGTTTTGTTTTCCAGTGGAGGTGAACCATTAGACAATAGTCAAATGAAAGGGAATCGTTCTAACGCTGGATTAGACATCACCCAGTAGGAGGTTTAATGTGTGACTTAAAAGGAGGAAAGAGGAGGAGGATGAGTCAGTGAAGACAAAGATTGTTTATAGATAAGATGCATCACTTTGTAAAGAAAAAAAAACAGGCTGCAGCTTCGGTCGCAGCACGAGCTCAGACAGGTGACGATTGTTTCTGTCTCCCACATAAACTTTATTTATCCCTTCTACCTTCCAAAATCAATTCAAACAGACACTACTTTACATGACAGAGAAGGAAAAATATTCTTGTAATAAATCACACCCAGCACAAACAAAGAAACAAACACTGTCAATGAAGAAATGGTTGATAACCTGCAGATCATAAAAACACTGGATAACACAGAAATAAAGACCAAAGTGGGATTATTTTCATCTCATTTTAGGACAATGTGCAGAACATTTAAAATGAAGATGACAGAGGACTTCATGTCTTGCAGGAAATAGATCTGTCCTACTTCCTGATACAGAGAACATTGGTGGCAGTAAAGTTTATTTCATCTTGTTTAAAGTTTATATTTTAAACTTAATGATGTCATCAATGTATCCCAAACCGCGCACTTCTTTTCTTCAAACCCTACATTTAAGTGCGCTGACACAGAAATTTCAGTAAAAACTGCACTGAAAGTACCCGGATGCTGCCCTAAACTCGGCCAAAAATCT
>JBAMHW010000004.1:2676770-2688841 GCA_037177495.1 Rhadinocentrus ornatus
GTGTGTTGCAGCAGGGAGACATCTAAGACCTGCAGGATAGTGGGCCTTGAGGACCAGGGTTGGGGACCTCTGGTGTAGGTGGATTTGGTGACGAGGAGATGAGTCACATTTGACACCGCAAATAAACTGTGTGAGACAGACAACGGTTTAATCCAACAATGGACGCAATGAGAGAGACAGAAAGACTGCAAGAGAAGTGAGGAGGCAGGAGATGGGAGGGAGTTACTAAGGTTTTAGGTACGACTGCACTTCTGTATCTGCAAAAGGTTTTTAACCTGAGAAACACTTCAAAAGCAACGTTCTGGTCAAAGCCATGCACACCTAATTTGCACAGCAAAGGAAAACAGCATCGAAACATGTGGGAGACGAGGAGTACAAGGTGGCAGTGGGAGGAAGGACAGAGCTCTTCTTTAGGAGCCACATTTAAAGCCAGTCTACAGTCATGTAGAAACACACCAAACAGGTGCAGATCTGAGGGGAAACTTCTGGAACTTTGTCCACTTAGCAGCACAGGATGCAAGCAGGGCAGTGTCCAATTGATAGAAAAAAATGTTCCCATCCGTTTTGTGACAACAGGCTGAATTTGATGTGTGGAGAAAGGAGGGAAGGAGGCAGCTCAAAGCAGAAGGGTGAGGAAGAGAAAGAAAAGGAGTTTGGTGTGTTAAAGCGATTATTTCAGCGGGTTCAGCGTATAGGCAGGGTGAAGCAAAGAGGGCGAAAGAGCATCAGAGCAATTCGAACACATACAAAGTCTTTCCAGCAACACACATTAGAAAGAAAAACAACCTTACAGATACTTACTGCATATTTGTGACACTTAAATGTTTCAGATCATTAAAACATTTTAATATCAGACCTGAGTAAAAACAAAAAAATATTTTTAAATGATGATTTTGTTTATTAAGGAGAAAAAAATCGATCTAAGCCAACCTGACGTCATCGATCTACCTAACAAAGTCATTGAAACGTGTCAAACAAAGCCAGCTCCAAGGATCTGGATGTTATCCAGAAACAGAGAAAACACGGCAATGCGCACGATTACTTCATTTCACTATTAATAGCGGTGTTAAATGCCCCAATAAATAATCAATCAATCATATTAATTGCCTATTATCGTCACTTTACATAAAAGAATGTCTGGACGATAGCGGCGTGTTGGTGCAACATAGAACAGGAATGGAGTTACTTGGTACATCCAGTGGCTCATCCTATGGCTGTCCTCTACACGTGAGGCTTGAAAACTGTCCACGTCTTTATAAATAAGGAGGATAAAGCGGCTTTTGGTGGATTTTGTCCAAAATCAGTTTTTCTCAACGAGATAATAGCAAATTCAAATTTTTACAACAGCATAAGTAATAACTTTGTTATTAACTTTATTGTTGCGAATTTAAACTTATGAGGAATATTCACGTGATTTTACATCTGTCTCATTGAGACCAGCTACTGATTAGAATCTGCTTATTGTTGCAGAACTGTTAAGACACTGCTGAGTGGAACACCTGTCATCCTGTATCCTGATCGATACACCATCTTGCTACTGTAAAGCACCTAAACGAACTGGTTGACACCTCCATCTGCATAACAGCTGGTCTGATGCTTCAGGACCTGGAGTTGCTGTCATTTTATTATTTTATTCTCTATCTAATGAGATTGCCTAACCATCAGTTTATGGCTTAGCTCAAGCACAAGCAGAAGAATAATCTGAAACACACTAGCAAGTCCACCTCTGAATGGCTTAAAAAGAAAACTGGTTTTCTCCAGACTGTCCAGACTGAAATCAGACTGAGATGCTGCAGCGTGACCTTCAACGGGCCGTTTGTGCTCCAATGTGACTGAATCAAAACAATTCTGTACAGAAAAGAGTGGCAAAATTCCTCAACGGCGAAGTGAAAAACTCAGTGCCAGTTACAGCAAACAGTGGACTGCAGCTTGTTGGAGCAAGCAGGTATCAGGTATAGGGTGCAATGACTTTCCGCTTAGGGTCAGGTTGGTTCGGACGGGAAACCATCATTAAAAACTGCATTATGGATTCACTCAGATTATCTTTGATATCAAGATCTGTTTGATGATCTGAAACATGATGATCAGTTAGGGGTGAAATGCTTTTAACACTGTAAGAAGGGCCAAAGGAAAATTTACATGATGTAAATTAACTTATAGGTTTTTACTCCTCCTAAACTTCATAGGAAGGACATTCTGGCTGCCACAGAGAGGAATATTTCTGCATGTTTTGGGAATATAAACCATTTAAATCGTGTAGGATAAAAGGGAAGCAGAGAACTGGTTGGTTATTGTTAAACCTAAAACACCAGGGCTACTGAATCTATCATATGACCTTACTGTAATAAATCCTCAAATGATGGAAAACACATCTCCTCCAGCACCCAAAAACTGGTTGTTAGAATTAATGGATTTAGGGATAATTTCCTTGTAAATACATGTGACCTGATGGCTGAAATGCCTCTGATCTGCTCGTGTGGCTGCTAATTGATTTATATTCAGTTAGTAAAAACGTGTGAAAAAAGCAGATCTCGTGGGAAGTGTTGACTTTAACTGGGTGTTTCTCAATCCTGGTCCTCGTGGACACCTGCCCTGCATGTTTTAGAGGTTTCCATACTTTAACACACCTCACTAAAATGAATGGCTCATTAGCAGGCTTGTGAAGAACTAAATGAGCAGCTCAGTTCATCTGAATCAGGTGTGCTGGAGTTGGAAACCTCTAAAACATGCAGGGCAAGGGTCCCCGAGGACCAGGGCTGAGGACCACTGCAACAAACAAACATAAACACAAACAAACGGCCAAATAAAAGATCTTCTGCAGCTTCTGGAATGAGTCCTTTTAAGAAAAGGAGGAATCTGGATGCAGGTACCTGTTAGCAGGAGAGACGGTTTGCTGCAGCAACACAACACAGACGCTCAGATTTTAGACGAATCACGTCTTTAGTTTTAGTTTAAAGTTGCTGATTGGCTGCAACTTGAATCTTCCTATAATCACTTTCATTAAACACCAACTTTTAGAGAAGAAAGTTGATTCTTGGTAGTTATCAGTGCTGGTAGTGATGCAGTGATCGTAATCCTTCCTGGCTTAATCTGTGAGTTCTTTAATCTCTTTATTTAGTCTGTTGATTAAATCTGTCCTTCACTGATTTGATAGTTAAACAATCAGTAGCACACACACAATCAAACTAAACAGGCAAGATTAATGTAAAAGAAGCCGTTAGTCTTTTTTATTTTGGTGAAAATCCACTCAATCCACCTTAAATCAATAAGAACTTGCAGAACTTTGTCTTCTGCTCTTCTTGACAAATAACCGCATGTTAAAAAACGAGGTGTGACACATCCCAGAGTTAGTGTAAATCTCGCCATTTACCACAGAAAAAAAGTTTAGTTCAATTTGACACCAGAATATTAAAGTTGGTGGAGTGTGATGAATCATTTTAGCGTGTCCGCACCGGAAACAGAAGACAGAAGAAACAGTTAAACAGAGGACAAGAAAAGGGTAAATAAATGTAAATAGGGGAAGAGAGGAGAAACTAAAACGCAGACTCTAGGGTGCATCCTGTCACTGCACTGCCTGGAGCTCACCACAACCAAGACAACGTTCAGGGCGACTGCAGGCAGTGCAGTGAGCAAGAGCTGCACCGGGTGTTTGGAGGAGCCTGCATGCACAAAACTGATGGGAAACCGTTCTGTGTGGCTGCTCCCATCCCTGGAGCAGGAGTCGCGGGGGTGGAGGTCCACGAGATGGGAGGCAGCCCAGAGCAAACCAAGTCTCCCACATGACAACGGTGAGGACAGGGAAAAACAAAGCAAAAGGAAGTAATGTTCAGTCAGGACAACAGAGGACATGTAGAAAACGGCCAAACATGAGCTTCAAATCTCTGGTGGTGTTGCACGTTATAATGAGACGCTCTTTAAAAAAAAAAAACAATACATTTTTCTTTAGATTATTAACTCAATATCCTTTAATTAAAGCAGTGGAAACTACAGCTTCAAAACAACCTTTAAAAAACTGATTAACGACTTAACGACAACTTAATATTTGCTTATTTGTCATAAAATGTGTTCATGCAGTTAAAAGATATTTGTGATGTTTGGAGAAGTTTGTGTTAAATGCAACCAAAATGTGGATAAAAATGAAGGGCCTGTGGTTTTTATGTTGTTTTGAAGGTAGTTTCTGATTCAAAGTCTTAGGAAGAATCAATAAAATGAGATGACATTAAACTACTGACGATTTCTTTCTTTTTTTTTTTACATTAATTGCTTGTTTAGCAAGTTAATTACAGTGGTATCAGGTCACTGTTGGGTCACAGGGTTATGCCACGGCAGTGATTAAAGAAACACTTCTTTGTGCTGCTACGTCTTCACCTCAGAAAAGAAGGATTAAATTCAGATGTGGGTTATTACTTGATGTAAATGAAAGCAGATTAGGTGTGCATCAGCTGATTTCCTCTGTCCTTCTGTTTTATTCTCACCCTCCACATATTTATCCCACTTCTAGTTAAGTGATAATTCATCTGTGAGTTTGTATGTCACCCCCCAGTAATGACCTTACCCTCTCTTTCCTCCTCCATGTGGCTGACGCGAAGGGCCATGGCAGCCTTTTCCTCCCTGGCTCGGTCCCTGGCGCTGACCGCCTCGGCAACCATCTCCTGCCACTCCAGCACCTGACTCTGAGTATCATCAGCGCTGCCCGACTCGCTGGCCTGTGGTCGGGGAGGGGGGCAAAACGGGACCTCCAGTGAGCATGTTTCCTCACGTGTGCACAGTAAGCAGCACGTTTCAGAAAGTCTGATCCCTGACCTGAGAAGCAGCCCTCTTGGTGAACTGCTCCAGGTCTGCCTGTAATGTTCTCTGTTGCTCCTCATACAAAACCAGCTTAGCCTCCAGCATTTCTAACAGAAAACACAACTTGGAGTTATTTCTAACAGCTACTGATGACACTGAGCATTCAGAAACGAATAATGTTGGCAGCGAGACGGTGGCAGGCGGCTGTTTCTGATAGTACAAGCCACCTCGGGTCTGGATTTTCTACCGTTTTTTGCTTTAAGCGCCTCATACTGCTCCACCTTCCACTGGTTTTCCTCCCGCTCCTCCTCCAGGGCCGTGATTCGACTCCGCAGGGCCGTCAGGTCTGGAGGGGCAGCTCCGGCCTAGAGGGGGGCAGAGAAAACATCTTTATGATTAATCCTTTATTCTTCAACACACACGAGCTGCATCGTGTTGATTTGCTGCGTTGCGTTTCTGGGACGTTTGATTTGCCAGTGCAATAGAAAAAACTGGGAGTAAAGTCAGAAGAAAAGACCAAACTGTTTAAAGTACCAGAGCAGGTGTGGTACAAAACGTCCACTGGAAACCCAGACTAGCTTAACCTCAAGATGAATTAGGTTTTTTATTTTTACAACTACAGGGGTGAACTGTGTGTATAACCTTGGTCTCTGCAGAAAGAGTCAGAATCAAGATCTGTGCTATTGTGTCTACTGTGAGTAAATTCACCTGGAACACAGTAGAAAATATAAATGGCTATCTCCTCCTAATAGAAGACCACATTATTTTCAGTAAAATCTAGAACATAACAGCACAGTAAATCTAGGAATGAGTGAAGTAATCCTGGGAATCCTAGGACCTTCATGATTCATTTCAAACAAAGGCAGAGACATAGAACATATTAGCAGAGATTTTAGAGCTGGAATCAAACTTTTCACCACAAAACAACAAAGGTTGTTTCTGGTTTTTGGTTCTGGCTGCTAGCTCCCAGAATTTCTGTCCCACAGTGATGAGACAGATTTCTCTGGAACCAACAGAGTCTCTGCTGTCATGTGAGTCCTGGTTTGTGTTGTTTGCTTAAAGTGGAGAAACTAGCAGAAGCTCTAAAGTGGACATTCTTATGGTTTTCTACATTCCCATATAACTGCTTGGGCTTTGAACTGTGTTTGGTTTGGATGCCGATGCTTCGTAGTCTTTTAGCTGAGTTTCTCCCGTCATGTTGCTATGCTACATGTTAGCTTTGCTGCTTCCTGGTCTGTGAAAACCTCTTCTGGACCGTAGTTTCTCTTGTTGCCCCTGCAGAGGGGGCTCTTGTGAAGAAGTGGTTGACAGATTTTTCTAAACATTAACAGCAGTTTTCGGCCCTGTTTACACCACAACGCTGAGACAGTAAAATGCATAAGTTTTGTTGTGTTCTGGCCTCTTGTTTCCCTGGTGACAGAGTTTTCAGAGGATAAAACCGCAAAGATTTGAAAACGGCCTCCAGGGTGAAATCTTCTCTCAACGCAGGGCGAGTTGGCGATGATGATGTCTTTCACATCATCTTGCACTTGCACGCTCAGACCCTGCTCAACCCACCAAAAGCACAACAATGGCGGACCACCGAGTCATGTTTGTGCCGCTACATCTTTTTAATTTATTTGCTCTGTTTCTGGAAGAGCATTTATGCGGTCAGAGAAGACGCAGACGTTTCATGCTCAGTTGACACGTAACGCTTCCGCTGTTGTGCTTTGCAGTCTTATGAGGATGCCGTGCACACCTGGGTGTGTTGTTGCAAAGTTTCACCGCCCACTACAGGCCTGGCATGCGGAAAATACATCGTTTCTGATCCTTTCTGCATTTTCTCCTGCACGGATGTACTTTTTTATTCTGTTGTTTTGGATTTTTCCAAAAACTAAAGGGAAAAAAAGTGTGTTTTGTGTGGAAGCGTCGCGTAAACGGGGCTTTACATCGGACAGGGTCTGAATTTCAGTGTGGAAAGAAACCAGTAGAACCTGCAGCCTTTCAGACATCTCACCTGGCTTTTCTTTAACTCGTCTTCCAGCTGTCGGATTCGAGATTTAGACCAAGCTTTCATTTTGAGGAACTTGGCCTCGGATCTGCTGGCTTCTTCTGTTTTTTGTTTTGCTTGAGCTGTGAAGACATGAGGAAGCAGAAGGTCAGACAAATGCTAATATTCCATGCAACCAGTTGACGAACACGGCTAAAATAAATCATTTAACCACTGGCCGCCTCTCCTGAAACAAACTGAAAAGCCGACCTTCCAGTTCCGCTATCCACTGGATGGAGGCTGAATCAGTGGACAGGTTTCCACTTCCTGAGGCCTCCTGACTGGCAGGTGGTGCTGTTAATGAGGCTCTCCTGAGCTCCTCCAGCTGCCCCAGCAGGTCCTGCTGGATCTGGTCCAGCTGTGCTTGATGCTGCTCAGTCATCTGTTGCACCTCCACCTGTTGCTTCTCCATCAGGTCACGAAGCTGTGCTCGCATCACATGCTTCTCTGCCTCCATCTTGGATTCCAGGCTCTCTCGTTCTACTTGTAGCCGACGCAGCCGCTCTGTGAGCTCCTGTTAGGAACGAAAAAGAAACTGAGAGGTCGGTTACGAGGGACAATGTGTCATCTAGCTCATCGTCTGTAGAGGGGTTTGGAAACAGACACTAAATAAAAAGACCTGACCCTTATCTGCTGGTCCCTGCCATCCACCTCTCCCTGGAGAACATCAATGACCTGGGTTTTACCAAGCAGCACCTCCTCCTTCTCATGAAGCTTCTGCTTCAGCGCCTTTAAAAGCTGTGGAGGAGAAGAATAACATCAGGTAAACAATGCAACGCCTGCAAAACCAGGTCTCCTTGAACTGTGTCATTACCTGCTCCAGGTCTGCACTAGCGTCCGACTTTGCTGCTAGCTTGAAGAGCTCCTGTTCATGCATCTTATTAATCTCCATCAGCTGATTGTCTTTCTGAATTATGATGTCTTTAAATGTCTGGATCTGAAAACAAACGTGGTGACAGTATTAGACAACGGCATGGAATTGCACCGTCGAGGCAGCATGGCCACGCCTGGAAGACCTACATTCTGCTTGAACATGCTCTCCTTCTGGCTGTACTGCTCCTTCTCCGAGGCCAGCAGCTCTTGGAGGCTGTCGGTCTGCTCCTGCAGCAAACTGTAGCGCTCCTCTGCTTCTCCCACCTTCTTGGTCAGGCTCTGCACCAGCAGCTGCAGCTCCTCCTTCGCTCCACTGTCCAGTTCCGCCTGAGGAGGGCACAGATTAGCACCAGGGCTAAACATTTCAGACGTTTTTAGCCCTGCAGATATTTAAAGCTGTTGTGATCTCGTGATGTCTCCAGTGAAAAAATACAGAGATGTTGGCAAACTGGTACTTCAGAGAGGCGACTGACCTGTAGGTGTGGTGCAGGTGTGATGGGTTGATCTCCGGCCAAACCCATCTGCAAGTGGACGATGTAAGCCTCTTTTTCTGTCAGTCTCTTGTCCTTCTCGGTCAGCATAGCGTCCATTTCCTCACCTCGCTGTCGCTGAGACTCTAACTCTCTTCTCTGAAAGAATTTACAAATACTTACAAAAAAAACTATAAAATTTAAAACAATTTAAAATCTGAATGTTTGATATTTTTATTTCAAACAAGTGGTAAAAACACATAAAAATAAAAGGGAGAAGCAGAAAAAAGGATCATAAAACAAAGAAATGTTTACCAATCAATATCTAAAAGATATTTAGAAAAAAAACAAAGTAAATATAATTCAAAAGGATGCAAGATATTCATAAAACAAAGATTCAGAACAAGTGCAGGAGTGATGTGGAATCAGTTTATGGAACAATCTGGATAAGGACACTAATGAAGCTAAATCCAATATTGTGTTTTAAAATGATTAAAGACACTATGATAGAAAACATAATGAAAAGGTTTTATTTGTTCAGTGAGTTTTAGTTCACTTTAATTATATCTTTAATCATTTCTGTAAGAAGATTTTTCTTCTTTCTCCTTTTCATCCAAATCTTGGAGATTTATGTTTGTATTGATTATGTTGTTTGGTAATCTATAGCAGTGATTCCCAACCCTGGTCCTCAAGGACCACTATCCTGCAGGTCTTAGATGTCTCCCTGCTACAACACACCTGATTCAAGTTCAGGGCTCATTAGCAGACTTGTCAGAGAACCATTTAATTTGAATCAGGTGTGTTGTAGCAGGGAGACTAAGACCTGCAGGATAGTGGTCCTTGTGGACCCGGGTTGGGAATCACTGGTCTAAGACATATAAAGATCATAAAAAGTTCTTTTTCATTAGAAAAATCTTTAGAAAAGTCCAACTTAAGGGGCGGCATGTTGGGAAATTTGCAATGATTTAAAATGGTTTTTTTGACTTTGACGTCATTAAACCGTCGGAACATATTAAAAGCAGTAAATGATTTTTTTCCTCCATCGGTGTAAACTGGGTTTCAGTCCAAGCGTCCGGCGTTTAGACAACCATGAAGAGTTTGTCTTCGCAGACACGCAGCAGTCGGACTGTAGGCATGCTGACGTCCTCACTGCTCTGCTCTTCTGTTGCACTTCAATGTGCTTTCATTAATCTCTGACCTGGTGTTTATACGTTGCCTCTTGTTATCAGACTGTGAAACACGTTGCTCCGCTTGTGCTGTTTCTCTGAATTTGACCCGAACTAAAAGCAAATCGTCATGGAAACTGCAGTTTTACATTCTGCTCTCTTTCTGGCAGGATGTGCTGTACACCGTCTGTAACCCCGTCGGCAACGTCCTGCGCATCGTCATCTTCAAGCGAAACGGCATCCAGGCCATGGTGGAATATCCTGACTCAGTCTGTGTGTTAGCCTTTCCTGCCTCCATGCTAGAGCTGAGACTCTTTAAGTTGATGATGATGAGGAGGATGAAGGGGGCAGGAAGGTAGAGGAAGAGTCTAGCTTACTGGACCAGTTTTGTCACAGCCAGATCAGACTTTGCGTGAGTGTGCTTCTGTGCTCTGATTGGCTGGCTGCTTCTTCCTTAACGAGCTTCTTTACGTTCGAGTCGGTGGAGGACGCTCAGAAGGCCAAGCTGGCTCTGAACGGAGCCGACATTTACTCCGGCTGCTGCACGCTGAAGATCGAATATGCTCGGGTAAACACACACACACTCAGACATACACATTCTCTAACACACTCAGGTGCACGCACACACATGCACTCTCATTCTCATGCCCACGCACACACACCCACCCAGAGGTGCTGTGCTCTGTCGCCCCCTGCAGCCCAACAGACTGAACGTCGTGCGCAACGACAACACCAGCTGGGATTACACCAAACCCTTCCTGCTGCATCGAGGTAGGACACACACACACACACACAGCTGTTCTCACTCTTACAGCAGGAGTTTGGGTTTTTATATTTTGACTATAACCAAATAGTTTCCATTCCTGCTTTCTTCTAATTTCTTGGTCATATTAGGAATCAGTTAATGATCCAATTAAAATCTTAATTTCTGCTTTCTTTTTACTAAAGAAGGTCTCGTTCTTCAGATGCAGCTGCACAGATGCAAAAGCTGCACAACTAAAAGGAGGATGTGGTTTAACATGTCAATCCTGCTGACATCCCTGCATTACACTCATAAAAAGATGCTATCGGTTCTGCAGGTGCAGAAACACACCACATGATGCATGCAGTCATTTCCCTGGAAATAAACAGGGTGTGTCTAAAAAGGTCAACGTTGGACGTTTCTGTTTTGCAGCATACTTCAAGAAGCTTTTTAACACATTTATATTTGTTTGTTTGAAATGAATTAATTATTAATTATATATTATTATTAACACCTTTTTTTACTTATTTAATTTATGTATAAATCATCGCTTTTAGCTCTTCTCACTTTATTTTTTCTAGTATCTGGAAATAGAAAAGGTTTGTCTAAAAAGGTAAATAACAAAAATTTTATCAATTCAGTTCAATTAACGAGCAACCAAATTTAAAAAGAATATCCAAACAAATCCATTGAAGTGACTTATTGGAATTATTCAGCACGATGGAAGCAACGACGAGTTTGCTGACTGTTGCTCATTATAAAGATAAAAACATGGACGCGTCAAACATATTTCTTCATAATTATCATTCTGTAACTACACGCTTTGTGTGTCTTGCTAATAGGCTAATAGACAACAACAAAAGCCATGTGAGAGGAATAACATGAGACAATTTGCTCTTGACACGGCTTAGCATGGTACTCTGAGGCTCATTACAAACTACAAAGCTCTCACCCATCACTGTTTTGTATGCATGTGTTTGTTGGTCTGACATGTTCATAAGTGATGTAAAATCTATTTTTTCCAACAGTTTTTAAGAACAAATGTCACAAAGAGCTTCACAACAATAAAAACACAGTCATACAAGGAATAAAATCATTTAAAAGTAATATTTAGAGCAAAGTAAATTCAATAAAACACAAAGATAAAAAGTAAAATGAATCATAAGAATTATAAAATAAATAGATTTAATCTGCTTTTTAAAAGTGTCCACGAAGTGGCAAACCTGAAACCTTTTGTTCTAAACCCTGATCAGAAGATCTGAGATCCCTGCTGCTGTGGCATGAACGGGGGATTGGCTCTGCGAGGATCTGCACAGACGGACTAAAATTATAAATGAATTCTAGCTCTGATGGGGAGCCAATGTAAGGAACACAATGCTGCAGTGATATGAGCCCCTCCCAATATGATCAGCCAGGTTCTTCTTCTGAACCATAACCGTGGCTTGGGGTAATAAATAAATGCCCATTTTATCATCAGAGGTCTGTTTACCTGCATGGAATGACATGGCTGGACGTGTTGAACAAGTCATCTGATCTGATTAAACCTTCTAAAGGTCTGATGAAAGGTTCAGAAGAAACACGTACAAGGCAAAAAGCAGTGGGCCCAGAAGAGAGACCTGAGGAACACCTGAAGACAAGTGTTCAGAGGACGATTTCAAACTGCCAACACTGACTGCAAAGGACCAGAAAGGCACGAGAACCATTAAAGAGCTGTCCTGATATTCTGACCCACTCCCTGAGTCTATCAAAAGGTTATGATCTACAGGATCAAAAGCAGAGCTGCGATCAAATAACGCCACAACCGAACAATCTCCTGCATCACTTCACATCAAATGAAACGACTAATTCTAAGCAGAGCTGTTTCAGTTGAATGCAAATGACGGAAACCGGGCTGGGATGTGTTCCTCTAGGACAGTGCTTCTCAACCTTTTTTGAGACAGGGCGAGGGGGGGGGGGGGGGGGGGGGGGGGGGGGGGGGGGGGGGGGGGGGGGGGGGGGGGGGG
>JBAMHW010000004.1:2688851-2703714 GCA_037177495.1 Rhadinocentrus ornatus
GGACGGAAACCGGGTTGGGGGTTGTTCTCTTGGGAAGGGGCTTTTCAACCTTTTTTGGGAAAAGGTCCCCCTTTACTTGTAACCCCGGTCCCTTACCCCCCCCCCCCCCCCCCCCCACCCACACACACACACACACACTTATAATTACAGCTAAGTGTCTTCCCAACATATCAGCCTCATGGTGATTATTCTGGGTCACATTATAAAGCCTTTAGTGTAACTTGTATGGTGAGAATAGAAATAACATGCAATGCTTAGCCATATGACACTAAAAATTTTAATTAGAACTTATTTATAAACAACATCCATTTACACTTTTTTTTGTTTGTTTGTTGTTGTTGTTTTTTTGTATAATTTTAGATGTGGTTGTTTCTTGTAGTTTTAAACTGCTTCGTGAAGAAGCATCTTTGTAGAGGGGATAGATGAGATGTGAAAATTTTAAAGCACATTAAAAAGTAAACACTGATCCTGAAAAGGAGTCCTAAAACGAGATTCCTTTGACCCGTCAACAATAACAACACATATAAAAACATAACAAAATCCTCAAAGGTTATTCAGAGGGTTGTGCTTTTATTTAAAATGAACCACTCAAGTCCAGGTTATTTTCATGAAGATGAAAGATATTTTAGGATTGAGCGAGTCATCTTCTTACAGTATATGGATCCAGGTTGTTTTTTTTAGTGGTTGAACAGCATCCTGCTTATAATATGTGGGAACATACACAGACAGTAAGACATACGGGCTGATACAATTAAAGACTGTCCTAAAAAATGAAAATGGATATAATATCAAGGGGTCTTGAAGAAGTTCTAATGGAATCAACCAGCTTATTAAGATCATTCAAAGAAATTAAAGAAAAGCTCTCAACAGAGCAAGAGGACAGAAGAGGCGGGAATAAGTTTGGCTCTAACGTCCTTTTTCTTGTTCCCAAAGAAAGAAAGAAAATTATCGCAATCATCAAGAGATAAATGAGAGACAGGCGGTGTGTGTTAAAAAGGGCTGCAACGATTAGTCGATGTTGTTAATAAAGGATAAAAATAGTCGACAAGGAGTTTACCCGTCGAATATTGTCGGCAAAAACAAAACACACCTACAGAGTGAGACATCGTCTTTTCCTCTATCTCTGCTGAGAGTTGCGCGTGTGTGAAGAAAGAAAACTACATGTTGTGTCTGAATGTCCACCTCCTCTCGAACCCCTCGCTCTCTACACAGGGCTGCACCATATAGATCACTACATAGTGACTCATTCTCTTGGCGATTCAGACGAGAAGCTGCCTATTTTTCCCTCGCCGCAGACCAGTGACTACCAGCTATCACCACGGCAACCACAACACGCGTCAAGATGTCATTCCAAATTCAATCCAAAGTTGTGTAAATATTTTTATTCCTCATGCTGTATTTTATTCTTTGTTGCAGATCTATTTAAGAAAAATGTTTTTCCGCCTCCTTGCGCCATGTTGAGCTTCTGCCCACAATGCATTGTGGTCTATATTGACCCGTCTAGTGACCATCGATGCTCACTACTTTTCAAGATGCATTGTGGTTGAGTGCCCTAATTTTTTCTCTCTGGACATTCGAACACCCCTACAAGATGGCGTCACCCCTAAATAGGGCACTATGTAGGGAGCAGCATTCAGACACAGCCACGTCTGAGAGGTGCACATGTTCAATAAAGTCCGCTAGGGGGAAAAAATGGCGGCCGACCAGGGAACAAAACGGCGGCAGATGACACCAAAACTCTGAGATAACTTTACGTTAAACTTAGAAAATAAATACATGTGAGATTTGTAAAGCGGACCTTGCGTACCACGGAAGTACGTCCGCAATGCTCGAACATTTAAAGAGGAAGCACGTCGGACTTATTAGTTGCAGCCATAGTGTTAAAAAGATGTTTGGATTATGTTCACTATTTGAAAGATCAGAAAAATATTTGGCTTTGGCATCCTTTACCATGGTATTAGACATAGTTAAAAGTTATTTCATATAGTTCGGCTTATGACTTGTAAACCTGTCAATGACTTAAGGTCTAGGGGAAATTATAACAGGAATATGATATTGATCATCATTGGAAAGAGAGGGGGTTACATTTTATTGTTGGGCCAAAAAACCTGTTTGAAAGTCCCCAATGAACAAGCACCAAGCATTTATTCCACTGCCTCCAAAGAGGGGAACAATGGAACAGGAACCTGAGCTTGGAATGATGTCATGGGACAATCAGAGGTAGAACAGTCTGGAATGGGAGCTATGGCGTGAACAGAAAAAGAAGAAAGGCCTCTAAAACGTACATGGAGCATGTAATTTGTAGATTACCAGCAAGCATATGGCTCCGTCTGTTAGAATGGATCCCAACCCTTTAGAAAACAGAGGCACAATCCCAGAGCAGATATCAATCATTAAAACCAATGTTTGGGGTTCTCCTGGCAGACTGCCTCCAAGTATTGAGGCTAAGAAGTCTAATAAATCAGTCAGCCCCATGACCTAAGGTAGGGATCCAACCTGAGATAAAAATGGATGTTCCAGTATTTTTCAAAACAAAAGTTATATTCCTTTTTTGTGTGCTCGGACTCCCAACAGGTTACATCATTGGTTCCAACACGAGCAATTATTCTGACAGAGAACGAGGGCAGCAGATCTGAAAGTTCGACTAAAATTACAAGAACTGCAGCACCTGGAAAACAGTGTGTTACTGCATTAAAGAACGCAGAAGACGGATATGCATGGACAGACTGTTTCGTCCGTTTCCTGCGTCGGTTACGCACGTAATTTTGTCTGTTTTCAAGGAGCTTAGCTTTCTGTCATAGAACAACAACAATACCAACGGAAATCCGGGGGGCAGTGCTGAGCAGAATAGCTGACATGCGAACAGGGAAAGAAACAAACCGGAGAAGAAGAGAAACAAAAAGGGAACAAAAAAGCAGAAGAATGACTGACAACTGTAGAAGAAAGGATTAGCAAGTGTTTATGGCATGGTGGGCAGTTGGAAAAAACTTTATAGCGACGCATTACTGCCAACAAACGGTGTCTGGAACTGACGTCAGGTCAAAATTGACTTAACAATCATGGCAACGCAAAAGATATATGGAAGTACGACACGTTTGAAACTTTGCTATTTATTTAAGAATCCACTGCAGAAATTTCACCAGGCAGTCAGGGTTGGAAGGTTTGGGCCTCCCCAAATACAATAGAAGAAGAACCAACACAGGTTTCCTTCAGCAGCCATAATCAGAAGCGTTGGTTTGCTGGGTCTGATTCCTTCATATCGTCAAATAAACTTAACATGGAATACCTCAACCAGCTATAATCTCTGATCTCTAGACCTCTTACTGTTAGCTGTTCCTAAGATCAAAACAGAGGAGGAAAAAAGGTTTTTAAATGCCTGGAACGACCTGGAAAAGGTCCTTGAAGTAAAATATACTGGTCTCACTAAATGCTTTTAAAGACATCTTACATTTATTGTCAAATAAACAGAATTTAAATGCTTTGTTAAACATATTAATGTTTCTCTTGGAACTTTTAGCATTTATTGTGTTTTAGTTCATGTTTTATGTGTGTTTTGCTTATAGAGTATCCTTCTAGTATGCAGTAAATGGTTGCAATGTTTCTTGTGCTGCTGCTGTTGTGGCCAGGGCACTCTTGTAAAACAGATTTAGAAACTCAATGAGTACATTTTTTCCTGTTTAAATAAAAGTTGAATAAAATTAAATAAAAATATCACAATTTGGTTTAACCCTGGTTAAAACATGGTTAAACCTGAAGGGTGGCTATTTTTCATACTCATATAAACACTAACAGAAAAGCCTGCACAGCAAACAATGAAAGAAGAGGAAGACAGACCGTTGATGCAGATGAGCTACATTACTCCGAGCAGCATCCATAGGAAAATATTCTACTTTCCCCTCAAACAACAACACAATTAGCATAAGAAGATGTGTATGTGGCTTGAGAGCATGAGCCATGTCAGCTGTAAACTGCACGAGCTTCCTGCAGAGTCTGTCACAGTTAGCAGCCCTGAGCTAGCTAGCGAGCTAGTTAGCCACCTTGGTTTGTGAGGATTAGCAGAAAAACTCATGTCATGGTACGATTTGGCGTGTTGATCATTTTTGTTGTTAAGGTTTGTTTATATTTTAATACTGTGGAACTATTTGTTTGTTTTAAAACTACAATCACAGGGCTACCAGACTACCACACTCACAAAGCACCACTTGACACTCTTGAGTAAAACAAGCATGATACAGAAACCCATAGTTGGTTTTTGTTCCTCTTCTGTCCTGGTGGCCAAACAGCAGAATATATGAAACAGAAGTAAAAGCACTTTTCTGGATCTTTTATCACCTCTGCCCCCGTTTAGAGCAGATGCTTATCAAGACAGATCAGACCTCTTTATGGTTTATGTACAAAACTGTCAAATGAACAACCCTCTGCTCTTGGGTTAAGCCCGACACCTTGCATCATGAAGCTTCGGTTTGAAGATAGAGTAAGACGTAGCTGTGTGGGCTCTGCCTCCAGGGCTGAAGTCTGTAGGTGGCTGCTGAGTTTGCTAAAGCTTCAGTGGAGAATCTACAAATAGTTTTCTGCTGGGGAGGGAGAGAGTCTGAACTGACTTCATTTTATTTAGACTCTGCTAGCAGCGTTCTCCTCTGGGGTGCAAAAAGCGAGTCCCATGTATAAATAATTGAGTTTTCAGCTGAGTGGGGACTGAGTTTGGGGAAATGGCTCCGTCAGGTCGAGGTTAGGGTTAATGCAGTTAGGCCAGGTCAGAAGTCTGACACGTTTCATCCTGAAAGCTGAAGTGAAAAAACTGCTCCGTGTGTTTCACACAGTCCTGAATGGCGTTGCTATGGGCAACAACTTTCCTGTCAGCTCTGATTTGCCTTAAATGTTTGTTTTGATGTGTGTTACAGAGCGGGGGAAGGGAAGGCAGCGTCAAGCCATACTGGGAGAGCATCCGTCCAACGGCTATGGTACAGCCTGTCTGTCTGCATCCCCGCCTGTTTGAATCGCTGTTCTGCCTTTCTCACATCACTGTTTCTGTGTGTGTGTGTGTGTGTGTGTGTGTGTGTGTGTGCAGGCCCACACTGCCCCCTGCTGCCTCTTCCAGCTAACAGCAGGTACAGAAGGAGCAACGAGCCCATACAGGACATGATCTCGTACCCCCCTCTCCTTCCAAAGACCTTCCCCTCCACCTCTTCTTCCTCCTCCCTTTTGGGCTCCAGCTCTGTTGCCATGGTGAGCGGCCTCCATCCCACTAAGATGAACTGCAGCCGCATCTTCAACCTGTTCTGTCTCTATGGCAACGTGGAAAAGGTGTGTGTGCATTCTGCTTGGACCTTTTAGAGAAGATGCAATTGGTAGAGTGTGATGAAACGATGCCTGAAACCCATCACATGTTTTACTTAATAAATAGTCTTCTGTTGATCCTCATTTGGGTTTAAGCATTTTTATTTACTCACACTTTGGCTATGCCAACACAGGATACAACGGACCCCCTTTAGTTTGTGCAGCAATTCAGACATAAAGTGTAAAATGTGAGTGTGAAGATACTTTGGCCTCCTATGGACTCCTGAAGCTAATTCTCAAAGCAGTTTCAGTTATAGTATTTTTGGAGAGAGTGTCTCTGAAGCAGGCCCTGGATTGGTTGTTTTCACAGGTGAAGTTCATGAAGAGTGTTCCTGGCACGGCCTTGGTGGAGATGGGTGATGAGTACGCTGTGGACCGAGCTGTGACTCACCTCAACAGCATCAAGGTGTTTGGGAAGAAACTCAACGTTTGGTGAGCTCTAACACCTCCTCTGCCTTGGAGACAGTTTGAGGGGCTCAGGGATGGAGCCGGGAGGGGTCTGACAGTCTAATGCGGGAAACAGCCGACTATAACAGTCTGATACAGGCCGGGAATATTCATGGCCATTCACAAATCCGAAAGGCAACGCCTCAGTAGAAACATGGTTTCTGGAAAGGGAGAGGGAAGTTTACCAAGAGCTGATTTCCTTTAACTGTAAAATCTCCTGCATCATGTTTGGACTTGCAATATTAAAGTCTGCCAATGTTCAGTTTCCACTTTAAGGCTGATGATCTCTGTAAGATGTCGAGACGGTGTGTAAAATGTAGATCAAACCAGAATAAAATGATTTCCACATGTTGAAACCGAGACATTTTACCATTTTAAATCTGATGGCAGCAACACGTCTGTAAAAAGTTGGAACGGGAGGCTGGAAAAGTTATTGGTACAAATAAAAAACTGAATCTAATCAGGTTAATTGGCAGCAGGTCAGTAACACGACTCTGTATAAAAGGAGCATTTCAGAGAGAAAGAGTCTCTCGGATGGAAAGATAATCATTTATATTTATTAATCCCAACTTGGAAATGTATTCTCTGCATTAACCATCCCAGTGTCATTAGGAGCAGTGGGTTGCCATATGACAGCACCCAGAACAGCCCAACAGAAGTCCACAGTCCAGGGAACCTGAGTCCTCCAGACCCACTTCTTTTTTTATGATCTGAGATTTCCAAGAGGTTTATAAGATTTATTGTCACTGTGTTCTGTTTTTACACAGTGTCACAACTTTTTGGGGAAGTTGTAGCAAAGTTAGCTTGAGCTGCTCCGTCCTGTTGACTATTAGCCCAAAACTGCAACAAGTTTGCAGCTGAAAATGAGCGAAGATTTAACATAATTATTTTGCAACTCCCACATAACTGTTGAATAACTAGGAGCAGGGCTGGGTTTGAAAAATCTATGTATTTATTTTAATCGATTTAGAGGGAAAAAAACTCGGAGATAAATTTTTTATGTAATTTCCAGTAACGTGACCCAACTCCCACGTGACTTGCCTCCGTCCAATCAGCTTCTCTTGCCGCGGTACTGTCACATCCAGATGTTTTTATTCACCAGTGCGGATTACATTCATCTATGAAGTCTTTTGCAGGTATAACCGCTCACATTAGCAGCTACCGCTAAGACCGCGGCACTCATATTAGCCGCTAATGCTAACAGGTGCCGCCAAGTTCCACAACAGGAAGTAATGTCACCACGCACATATGTACTTGGACTAAATCCGGCAAGGTCATTTAAATTCACATTTCCTCTAGAACGGGTGTCCATTTCCTCCTTCTATGGAAAGTAAACAGTCAGATGCTATTTATCTGGTTTACATGACGGCGTGTCATCGCTGCTCTCTGTGTCCATGGCAGTAAAAACACACACATGCGCGCACACACAGGTTTGGATTTATTTAATTGAAATAAGCTGTTGTAATTTGAATTAAATCAATTCGACCCAAGAGAATTAGTGACGATACCCAGCCCTAACTAAGAGATCGATGTTTAAACCAGGAATCTTAAGGTTCGCTTCATGTCGAACACAAGCATAATGTTGAAGACTGTCCACCTTGTGTGTTTCTGTTGGGTCATCATGAATCTGTCCATCTGTCCATCTGTCCCTGGTCAGTGTGTCCAAGCAGCAGGCGGTGATTCCCAGTCAGGTGTTTGAGCTGGCCGATGGCAGCAGCAGCTACCAGGACTTCAGTCTGACCAGAAACAACCGCTTCAGCAGCACACACAGCAGCAGGAACATCATCCAGCCACCTGCTGCTGTGCTGCACTTCTACAACGCGCCACCCACCACCAGCCAGCACCAGCTGCTCAAGGTGAGGTCGCACCTGCTGGAGGTGCACACGCACAGCCTGATCAAAGATATACCAGCACTAATTTTCTCATGAAGCCAGCTTGATGTGTCTCCTCTTGTTCCCATCATCAGCTCTGCTCCGAACACAACGTTCCCGAATTCACCAAGTTCAAGGTCTTTGATGCCAAACGTGAGTTCAGCCAATCACACAGGAGAGGCTCAGAGCTTAGAGCCAGAAAATGTTTCTACTCATCCTTTCTGTCCTCTTCCCTCCTGCAGCCAGCTCAAAGACTCTGTCTGGCCTGTTGGAGTTTGACAGTAAAACCGAAGCTGTTGAGGCTTTGACTGTCCTCAACCACCACCAGATCAGAATACCAAGTAAGTGACTGGAGGCAGAGGAACTGTTTCCTTCTTCCTGAAACTGATTCTGCTCAACATTGTCTCTGTTGCCTTACAATAAAGTGGGCTGGTTCTCTCCACCCTGCAGGCAGCTCCAGCCCCTTCACCTTGAAACTCTGCTTCTCCACGTCCTCCCATCTGTGACCCAGAAACAAGATGGCTACCACAGACACAAGCCTCCTCCAGGAAACACCAGAGAGCAAGTTTGTCTCAGTCAGAAACAGAGAAATGATCGGCAGGAGATCTGATTGCATTTTTTCCCTGAAGGTGTTTACCTGGATGAATTAGCTCAGTCTGTGGTTTACAGTATGTGATACTTGTTCAAGTACTTGAAGGTTCTTTCTGGTACTTTTCATGTAAATGAGGACGGCTGGTGGGGAGTCGGGGAATAACTAAAAGTTACCATCTTAAAACGCATTCATCCCCGGGGCTGCAGAGGAATAACAGAGCAGTCCAAGGTGAAAGAAGCCATTAATCTGAGAAACACAGGCTGATTCACCTGTTTTCTAAAGCACAAACACACACTTCCATGCATTGGCTGGTGTCCACACACCTAAAATTTTCAAAATACAAAAAAACTACACCCAGAAAGGCGAGCAGTCTGTAGGGTGGTTTGTTTTGGGGGGTTTTGCCTTTTAAAACTACAGATAGAGATATTCTTTTGGACAAAATGTGGATAAAACTTAAGAGATAACATCACACTGCCTCTGTAAGACAACAAAGCAGACAATCATCAGGAGCACCTATAAGAAGGCAAACTGAAGAAGAACACCAGCAACGCTGCTGGTGATTAAACCTGCAGGACGACAACAAGTGTGGAGTGTTTTCCTGTAAGCTTCTCTGTGTCTGATCAGCATTCATTGGTCACTTGAACTGATTTCAGTCTTCCATCTCCTTAGAAGGAAGACTGGTTGTTCCTTCACTCCCCATCATTCGCTGTTCCTCCACTGCATTACCTAAACCACGGACTGATAAGACACATAGTTACGTTCCATTTTAAATGGCTGTATTATCCTGTATATGTGAGGTTTTTTCCCTAAGTTGATGTCGTACAAGAGACTAAACAAATTAGCTGAGAATTTTTCTCCAAATGAAGTTTTATTGGATTAAATATCTACACCGTCACTAAATAAAGAATTAGTCACAATTAAACTATATATTAGAGTTATTTCTGGTTTAATAGGACGGTTGAAGGACTCAGGAAGGAACCGCTGAAACTAAGAAATGAAACAGGAACAGAGAAAGCTGAAATGTTTCTGTTTTGTTCTGGATAAATATCTGGTGGTTTTATTCAATGATGTAAAAATGATGAATCCCACATTTAACGGTTTAAACATCTGATTTCAAGATATTTGCTTTTTTAAATCTAATGTGGGAAACTTTTTAATGATTTTAAGCATTTAGGATTAATAACGGAGAGCCATGTTATTTCCTTTAATTCAATATGAAGCAGCTTGGAAGCACTTTAACTGGAAGTGATGCCAAGTTATTAATAGTAATTAATTGTAGGATTGATAATGCTTTAAGTGAACTGTTAGTGAGTTAATTCCTTTAACATCACTACTTCTGTTTCTCTTTATTTTACTTTATTCTTTTGTCTTGCGCTGGTTTAGGTTTATCTTTATTTTGTGTATTTAATTAAAAGGTAACTGAGTAAATATTCTTTCAGGTTAAATTCATCATCTGGGTGATTAATTTATCAGTGGTACTAATGTTTAGGTATTTACAAATGAAAACAAAGGGAAAGAAAAGACACTGTTCGGATTAATGTCTTTCAGTTTTAGTAATTAGTTGGAAAAATATTGTGTTTTCTCTACATTTGTAGTTTTCAAAAAGAAGGCGTAAAATCTTAATTTATAAAAAGCAAGAAAAAATAACCAAGATGAGTTTTTGCTGTTGACAAGAAAGAGAAAAGCAGAGTTCTGGACCGGGTTCTGGGATAGTTCTGTTAGCATTTCTGGTAATTAAAGACGTTGAACTCCTAGTGAAAGCTTCT
This sequence comes from Rhadinocentrus ornatus, assembly GCA_037177495.1. Taxonomy (NCBI): domain Eukaryota; kingdom Metazoa; phylum Chordata; class Actinopteri; order Atheriniformes; family Melanotaeniidae; genus Rhadinocentrus; species Rhadinocentrus ornatus. The sequence goes on from JBAMHW010000004.1 coordinate 2,698,865, forward strand.
GGCTCGTAGGTTTGCTCTCATCTGCAGCTGCAGAGGTTCGAGCGAGAGCTGCAGGGAGGAGGAGGAGGAGATGGGCGTTGAGCTGCTTCGTGCGTGGCGGGAACCGAGCTGGCGGCAGGTCCACAATGAGCTAAAGAAGCTTAATAACTGCAGACTCTGACCTGTTCTCGTTTAGGAAATTAGACAGTGTGTTCTGCTTGTGAAACAGAGTTCATCAGAGCTTCGTATGACAGCTGCTCATCGTTGGGTTTGCTTCAGCTACACATCGCATGTTTGACTTTCTGGGTTCTTTTGTTTTTTGGTGAACAGAATAACGACGTTAGAGGAATCAAATCTGATTCTTTGCTCTGTTTAGTCTTAAATACGACACCTGGGAAGCCTTTTATAAAGGACATGGTGCTTTTTTAAGCTATAGTTAAGTTCAGGGCACTTTCTAGAGTTTCTCAGTCACCCCTTCACAAACTCAAGCATCAGCGATGGAGGAACTTATGCCTCACACAGAGGGGCTGGAGATTAATGGATGGGTTTACATCCTCCCCTAGTCATGAAAGAAAAACTAAAGCTTTATTATCTAGGGCATAACTGCGATCTAAATACCTTGTACGAAATTCAGTTTCTAGGGTCTGCAACAAAGCAGCTGGTAGACTCTAACTAGCTACTCTACTTAGAACATGCATGCTAACTCGTTCCCTCAAAATTCTTACGTTTTGGTTCATTTGAGTGACTAAGTACCAGACCAAACCATTTCTATACCGCTTTGTCCAATTCAGGGTTGCAGGGAAGCTGGAGTCTATCCCAGCAATTAGCAGGTGGGAGGCAGAAACACCTGGACAGGTTGCCAGTCCATCACAGGCCCGACAGAGAGATTAACCACTCGCGCTCACTTTGGAGTAACCAATTAACCCAACATGCACGTCTTTGGATGGTTTTACTTTGTCGGACTTTTACCATCAGTTGGATTTCGTTGGAAGTTCGTGAGGTTTTGGAAGAAACTTAATTGGATAAATTTCACATATATTAGAAGAGATGCTATATGTACGATATTTTCGCTTGGATGATTGGAAACTGGATATGACAGTTTATTTTAGTTGATTTTTTCTTTTTTACATCTTTTTGAATTCATTTGAAAGTTTGTGATATTTAAATAATTGATCAACTAAATAAGTAAAAAAATCTACAAAAAAGTACTTAAAAATTATTTGTTGATTTCAAGTTTAACCAATCTGCCAAAGTAAAAGTAAAAGTGAACTGTCTCTAATTTGCTGTTAGTACAAGTGAAAAGCATTGTGGGGAATCCCGCTCCCCCATATGTACATTAATGTTTTCTACATTTTGCCCTCCAACATTCAAAGCTGTTGTCCACAAATATACTTAAAACATGACTGAACAGCTAACAAACACTATGAAGACATTTTAACTGACTGTATGTGGATCTGTAGCCTAAGTTTTAGGTATACTTTGGAGCAACTAAGCACTGTTTATTAATAGATTTTTGAGGCTGGATGAACCGTCAAATACAACTAGGCAAGATTTGAGGTGAGCTTGTAAATAATTCAGATAGACAGACACCATCCAGACAATCATCACGCTAATTTTCTGAATTGTGATAAGTTTTGTGTCTTTTGTTTTTCTTTTGTCGTTCTACACACATAAGAAACAGATTTACATCAGCTGTGCAGATCGTAGTTACAGATTCTAACTTGTTTAAACCGGGTGAAACTTGTTTAAACTGGAATAGAGCTGTTTAAATTGGATTAAACATGTTAAAACCAGATTAGACCTGTTTAAACTGGATTAGACTTGTTTAATCCAGATGACACTTGTTTAAACTGGATGAGACTTATTTAAACTGGAATAGAGCTGTTTAAACCGTATGAAACATGTTTAAACCAGATTAGACCTGTTTAATCTGGATCAAATTTGTTTAAACCGGATTAGACTTGTTTAATCCAGATGACACTTGTTTAAACTGGATGAGACTTGTTTAAAATGAATTAGAGCTGTTTAAATTGGATGAAACATGTTTAAATCCGATAAGACATGTTTAATCCGGATGAGAGTTGTTTAAACCGGATAAAACATGTTAAAACCAGATTAGTTTAAACTGGATTAGAATTGTTTAATCCGAAGGATACCAGTTTAAACTGGATTAGAGTTGTTTAATCCAGATGAGACTTGTTTAAACTGGATTAGAGCTGTTTAAATTGGATGAAACATGTTTAAACCAGATTAGACCTGTTTAAACTGGATGAGAGTTGTTTAATCTGGATGAGGCCAGTTTAAACTGGATGAGGATTGTATGTGATTATGAATAAAACACAAAGCAGTTCTGGGATCAGCTGGATCGGTGTACAGAATCCCAAACTAACATCCAATAAAATGTTCATTGTGTTTGATAAAGTGTTTGTGTTTTTTATGATCGGCTGTTTTGTTTGAAACGTTTCTGCACGACAACTTTTTGACTGGACACAGCAAGAAACACAAAGTCATTAAAAGAAAGGTTTGCATTTGTACCAGCACTAAATGCAGAAACAGAAACAGATCGGGAATTTCGGTAATGCTGAAAAGTTCTTAATTGTGCCCAAGTTTTTATCTGTTGATGCATGTGATACATTTAGTACAAAGTAGCTGGTGGCTGATCATAATCTCAAGCAGAGCCGCTCATTTCTGAATAAACGTGAACCTGAAATGATGCACGTTTATGATGACGTGTCACCACAGACGGACCAACTTGTTGCTCTTCGTATCCTGATTATCATCCTAAAAATGCAAACATCTGAACCAGATCTTTTTCAGCTTCACTGTAAAATCTTCTCAGCTAAAACCGAGAAAGAAGAAGTTTACATACAGAATCTACATTTCATCGTGAAATTGGCTTATTTTTTCTGTTTGTGGGTGTTTGTAATTATCTAGAATTACTTGTTTTCTGACATTAATGAAAAGGTGTTTTCAGGAAAGAAGAAATCTAATAAATTTTGCAGATCCTGATTTATTTATTTTTTTAATTAGAAGTCTGGAGGATGATGTGTTGTCTAGTTAGTCTCCTCGGCTGAATGAAGTCTTTATGTTCTTGGCTTATAAAAGAATAGATTCAAGCCCTGGGAGACGGATTACTCTGACTTCTGCTTGTTGACATGAAAATCTCTGCACAGACAGAAGCAACGCTTGTGAAATATGTCACATCTGAAGGTTTTGAGGTGGAATTGAACTCAACACAACTAGTGTCAATAATGTGAAGGTTCTGTGTCCCAGAGGAGGTGAGATTTGCTATTTAATAAGCCAGGAACAGACTTATGTGGTAAAATATGGGAGTATCATATTTTCCTGATCTTAACCAGATCCGTTTATATACTAAACTGAAGAAAAAAATAGCAAGTTAACTCTCCTGGTTGTCAGTGATAAGTGACTAAATATATGAATAAAACTATACTGCATGTTGTGTGTCTGGCTAACAGGTTGGTGTAAGAACATAAATGAAAGTAAAGGACAGCTGGAGGCCTGCAAGGTGGTTCAGCTCCAACTTTCTGAGTGTACAATAACTGCAGCTCATGTTTTAGTCTGTTCTCTAGCAGACTGAATACCAACAAACAGCCAGACTGTCATCAGAGAGCACAACCAGATGAGATCCAGGTGTTCACACTGATTGTATCTGAGCCAAACATGCTGCAGACGCCCTGCAGAAGAAGGTCAGAGCTTCAGCCTGCAGCTGCTCCACAGCAGAACTGCTTCTCTTTACCATCGTGCACCAAGTGGGGATGGATTCATACACAGACACGAGTCATTTCTCCCCACACATTCGGTGAGAGTGAGAGAAAATCAGCTGTCAGTCGAATCCATTTTCACCAGAAGTCACAGGGTTTCAAACACAAGTTCTGGTTTGGATTGAGAAGCCTCTTCAGGTTTTATGGAACTTTCTCTTTAATCTTCTTTAGACAGATTTGATTGGTTTGTGGTGAATTAAATGTTTATGAATTAACTGATCGTAAACGAACACCTGTTAGCTGTAATCAAATCAGTAAATACAGCGATAACGAAGTCCAGTAAAGCTGATGATGGTATAAGTAGCATGTTGCTAGCAATGCAATAAATGAGCTTAAGTAAGGAGATTAGGATTTTGTGGGTTATTTCTCTGTTGTAACAACAGCAGAATAAGCTGTTTGGCAGAAAAGATCTGGCAAGTTTTCCACAACCCACAGCCTGAACTCTGCTTCTCATCCCAGAGATGCATTTTCCTTACAAATGTGGCTCCATTTAAAAGAGGAATAAACAGGCTTCCCAACGGTAAGAGACTTAATGCTAAATTAATGAGAAATTATCCAGCAAACACTCATTTACTGACTTTTTGTGCTGTAACCAAAGCAGCAGAGATGGAGAACATCTGGTTTTTCACAGTCTGGTGGGAGTTAAGGTGGGAGAACCAAGACACAAGCACAAATCATGGTCATGGTCCAGGTTAATCACAAAAACTTCATGTTATTCTAAAAGGAAAATGACTGACAATGAGGAGAAACATGGAAGTCTTTGGTGTGACTTCTCCTTAATGAGCAAGACAAATAAAGGTAGTTAATAAAATACTTTGTGTGTTAAAATCACGTCTTGCAGATTTACAGTATGTAGGATTGGAGGTTAAGTTTTACCATTAGGACTTCTATCTGTTGTGGGTTATTTTGTCTTTAAGTGAAATTGCCATAACAAAGACATCCTGTACAAGGTCAGTGTTGCAGGACAAGTCCAATCACTGGCCAAAAATCGGGTTTAAAGGTGCAGTGTGTAGTTTTTTTTGTTTTTTTGTTAGCAAAAATCAAGAATTGCTTTCATAAATACGTATTTTACCAAAGTCTAATCACATC